>BPLQ01011606.1:100000-457447 GCA_021605075.1 Caerostris darwini | reverse complement strand
TAAAATGATATAATTGCAAATACTATTAATCAATTATTGATAAAAAATGAAATTAGTTAAGACTTGTTGCCATCAGATAATTTTCTATATACCTATCCCAGAAAAAACCCCAACATAAAGGAACAAAAACTGTTAATAGAAATGTCAGCGGCTCAGGTTGATATTCCATTTAGGTCACATTTCATGCGTGTAATAGTTAAGAGATAATCACCGCCGTCTATTTCTCATTAAGGTTCTTTATCTTTCTCAACATGAACACGGAACCTTACAGGAGATGACAGATCGAATGCCGATTTATATTTCTTTGTAAGTGATATTTAATGTTTCATTATCTATTAATTTGATTAAATTGTGTGTAAACATTTTAAACACTCTCAGATAAATATTTTTGAAATAAGTAGTCGTTTATTACGAAAAGGCATTTTTATATGTCAGTGTCAATGATATAATGTAACAAAAAAAAAGTTTTGTAAAGCATGGCCTATCTAATTTTAATTTTAACTCGTTTCAAGTTTTGATTAGTGAAAATATTTCTAGTAACTGAATTAATTGAGAAATAGATATTTTGAAAGTTTTACGAGTAATTTATGTTTTTAAATGTAAAATAGATATCACCAGTTTGATTTCAACCTTGTATGTAGTTTTAACAATATCTATATCTCATATGATTCACTTGAATTCCAATGCTAATTTCTATTTAGTGTACAATAGAAAAGGAATTCAGTATATTCTTTTTCTTCTTCAACAACTCCATGGTGGGCAAAGGCCGTCTGCCTACTTGCAGATGTCGTTGCAGGAGATATTTTCTTTTTACGGGGTACGGTAGTCAGTCCTTGCCCAACGCTCTACAGCCATATTTGACGGGACCTATAATTTAAAGTGGATTCGATGTCCCCACGGGGACTCAAACCCGAAACATTACCCACCTTGAGCCAGAGCGCTAGTCTATTGAATGGGCCTAATGACCATAGCTACATGTAGCATAATTTGCAGTTGCTATTGTGAAGAAATGAATAGAATTAGTAATAATAGTAACTGCGTATCGCATTAAGGGTTTATCCGCATTTTCTCTACTTGACAAAAAATACGGTTATTTATATACTTACTAGGGGCCTGATGGCAGAGTTACTTAGGGCTTTGTGCATTGTGCCACAGGTTTCGGGTTGGAGTCCCGGCTGTGCCATGGATTGGATGTTTGTAGTGATTTGGATTACACTTTAAACCATCCCAGCGGTGCCATAGGTGTTTGTAATGGTTTGAAAACCTATTTAAAAAGTGATCTTCGGTCTAATATAACTGTAAAGCATTGAGCGTAGAGCTGACATCAATACCCCGTAAAAAGAAACATCTTTTGTTTCGGAATCTGCCAGTAGGTAGGCTTGGCCATGGCTGACGCGCCATTGAAGAAGAACGAGATACATGCTATCTTAAAGTTTTATATCTTTAAATTAAATATCCTTTTAGGAATTTATATGTAATAATTACCTAAATAATTGCCTTACATATTTTTGACCTACTTATTACCCAAAGAATTATGGGTATTGTTTTCGAAAGATGATATTTTCGTTTCCTTTATCACTTTTTTTAAATCCTTGACCAATTACAACGTTTCTTATTGGTCAATTTTTTTTAACATTTGTTTCGCGATCTATTCTTATTAATTTATTTAATTTCTTTTTCATGTGCTTATTTATACATAATATCTATTTAAATTTTTTCAGGAGCTTATGTACTCATATTTAATTAAATTTCTTTCATATTTTACTTATATATAATATTTAATTAAATTTCTGTCATGAACTTATTTCTACATGATATTTATTTATATTTCTATCATGTGCTTATTTCTACATGATATTTAATTAAATTTCTATCATGAGCTTATTTCTACATGATATTTAATTAAATTTCTATCATGAGCTTATATCTACATGATATTTAATTAAATTTCTATCATGGGCTTATTTCTACATATTTAATTAAATTTCTATCATGAGCTTATTTCTACATATTTAATTAAATTTCTATCATGAGCTTATTTCTACATATTTAATTAAATTTCTATCATGAGCTTATTTCTACATGATATTTAATTAAATTTCTTTTACGACCCTATTTATACTTAATATTTATTTAAATTTATTTTGTGATCTTATTTATAGATAATATTTATTTAATTTTTTTTTCTGAAGCTTAATTATACTTATTATTTATTTAAATTTATTTCGTGAGCTTATTTATACATAATATTTATTTATATATTTTGCATGTTCTAATAATATATAATTAAATACTTGTATTTAAACAATGTAATATTTTACTAAAATATCGTCTGGTTAATTTTATTTCAAAGGGAAAATGAGATTTGTCAAAACAAGGAAATCGTTTGGAATTCTGAACTTTTTTTTTAAATTTATTTTTTAAGATCTCTCTTATGCGTTTTGATCTTATGTTAAATTTTAAATTTTATACCTAACCTGTATAACAGCCCAGCCAATTATATATATTTTTAAAATTTGTTTTTTTAAATTATTAAAATTTTAAAAATTCATTTAATAAATCTGCATGGATATAATTTCTCAAATATATCTTCAATCTACTTATTACCCAAAAAAGATATGGGTATCGTTTTCGAGAACTGAGTTTTTCGTTTCCTTGGTCCCATTTTTCGTATCCTTGACCCCTTGCAACTTTTCTTATTGGTTAATCTTTATTTCAATTTCTTTAACAAAATATGCATATTAATTTATTAAAATACTTTTTATCGGCTTCTTTATGTATAATATTTATTTAAATTTTTTTCAGCAGCTAATAATTATATAATTTAAATATTCTAAAATTGTTCTAAAAGATCTTCTTGTGAAAGCAAAAAGTAATTTTATTTCAAAATAAAAATCAGATTTTTCAAGAAAACAAAATCGTTTGCATTTCTGTAATTTTATTTTTTAAAGATTGTTGTTATGTGTTTTGTTCTTACATTAAATTCTAAATTTTATGCGTAATCCGTATAAAGGCCCAGCTAATTATGTATATATATTAAAAAAATAATTAAATTGTTAAAATTTTATAAATATCCATTTAATAAATCTTGAAGCATATAATTTATCAAATGAGATATTGTAACATATTATTACTTATTACTCCATTAATGCAATTAACGTACTATTAAATAATAACTACATTTACAATTTTTGGCTTAGAGTTATAAATTATTATGTCTAAAAACAAATCCATAAATTTCTATGTGCTACCTACTTAAATTAATAGATATTCGCATTTTTTTTAAAAATTTTTTAATTGACTGTTAATTAAAGTGAAATCTACAAAATGAACACATTTCTCTAAGATTAGAAAATAGTCACAGAAAAGAATTACTTTGTCACTACAAAAAAAAAGATGGCAATTTCTTTATTGAGCTTATTAAATTTCGTTTATGAGCTTATTAAATTTCGTTTATGAGCTTATTTACAACTAATATTTGTTTAAATTTCTTTAACGACCTTATAACCATATAATTAAAAATTTAAACAATGTAAAATTGTTCTAAAAGGTAATCTGATAAAAGCAAAAATAATTTTATTTCAAAGTGAAGATGAAATTTTTCAAGGAAAGATAATCTTTTACAGTTATATAGTTTTTTATTTTATTTTTTTTATTTTTTATTTTTTAAGATTGCTGTTATGCGATTTGTTCTTAAATTAAATTCTAAATTTCATGGGTAACCTGTATATAGGCCCAGCTAATTATATGTATTTTAAAAAAAAAATTAATTATTTAAAGATTTTAATTTTATAAACATTGATTTAATAGATCTTAATGCATATAATTTATCATGTGAGATATTGTAATATGTTATAACTTTTTATTATTCTATAAAAATTCTTAACTCTAATTTAAAAGTTATGAATTTAATAATTGTTTAATTGTATTAATTTTAATATCGTTAATGGAATAATAAATAAGCAATGAATAATAATGTGAATATCTACTATTGACATATGAAGTTTTTAAAATAAAAACAAATCCATATATTTCTATGTACTTCATACTTAAAATAATAGATTTTTACATTATTTTGTATTTGTTTAAGTGACTGCTTATTAAAGTGAAATCTGCAAAATAAGCAAATTTTTTAGGATTTAAAAAATCCTTACTCACAGAAAAAAAATATTTTTGTCGCTACAAAAAAGGATGACAATTCCTTTATTGAGCTAATTAAATTTCTTTCACGAGCTTATTTATACATAATATTTATTTAAACTTCTTTCACAAACTAATAATTTATAAAAATAAATATTTAATTATTAAATTTCCCTAAAAGATCGTCTGGGGAAAGCAAAAACAATTTCATTTCGAAGTGAAAACGAAATTCTTCAAAAACAGAAAATCGTTTGGAATTCTATAGTTTATTTATTATTATTTTTTTTTTTTAAGATTGCTGTTATTCGATTTGTTCTTAGAATAAATTCTAAATTTTATGAGATCTGTATATTCGTCCAGTCAATTATAAATATTTTTAATTTTTTTTAAATAATTTAAATTTTAAATTCATTAAAAAAATTGAACATTGGATATAATTTATTAAATTATCTTCATTCTACTTATTACCGAAAAAAGTCTGGTTATTGTTTTCGAGAGCTGATTTTTTTCTTTTCCTTGATCACTTTTTTCGTATCCTTGACTACTTGCAACATTTCTTATTGGGTTTTTTTCTATTCAATTTCTATCACGATCTCTTCTTATTAATTTATTAGAATAGATTTTTATCAGCTTCTTTATACATAATATTTATTTAAATTTTTTTCAGCAGCTAATAATTATTTAATTAAATATTTATAGATTGTAAAATTGCTTTAAAAGATCGTCCAGTGAAAGCTAAAATAATTTTATTTCAAAGTGAAAATGAAATTTTTCAAGAAAAGAAAATCGTTTACAATTCTGTAGTTTTTTTTGTTTTGTTTTATAAGATTGCTGTTATACGCTTTGTTATTACATTAAACTCTAAATTTTATGGGTAACCTGTATATATGCCCAGCCAATTATATATATTTAAAAAAAAAATTATTTATTAAAATTTTATAAATGTTCATTTAATAAATCTTGATGCATATGATTTTTAAATGAGATATTATAATATATTATGACTTATTTAAGGCTCGTGCTCACCAAGGTGACAAGATGCAAGCGAAAAAATTTGACCAATCACTAGCCTCACCGCAGTCGCCTGAAACCGGTTTGCAGTCCGCCGCTTGGAGTTGCCCAACTTTCAACTCGAGGCGGTTTTTCACTAGGCGTAATGCTATTTCTGACGTTTCGCTGTGAATGGGTCGAAAACATTTTGTCGCTTGCCTCTTGAATCTTCACGTCTCTCGCCTTGGTGGGAACGAGCCTTTAGTACTCCATTAATGCAATTAAAAATAATACAATTAAATAATTATTAAATTGACAGTTTTTGAATTAGAGATATAAATTTTTATGTGTAAAAGCAAATCATAAATTTCTAAGTGCTTCATACTTACAATAATAGATATTTGCATTTTTTAAATTTCTTTAAGTGACTGTTAATTAAAATGAAATCTGCAAAATGAACAGATTTCTCTAGGATTAGAAAATACTTAGTCACAGAAAATAATTACTTTGTCACTACAAAAGAGGACGAGCTCATCTATACATAATATTTATTTAAATTTCTTTCACGAGCTAATAATTATTTAAATAAATGTTTAAGCAATGCAAAATTTCACTAAAATATAGTCTGGTGAAAGCAAAGAAAATTTTATTTCAAAACGAAAACGAGATTTTTCATGAAACCAAAATCGTTTGGAATTCTACAGTTTTTTTAATTTTTTTTTTTTTTAAGACTGCTGTTATGCGCGTTGTTCTTACATTAAATGCCTTTAAAATCCTCATTGATATAATTTATTAAATATATTTTCAATCTACTTATTAACAAAAAATTATGGGTATTGTTTTCGAGAGCAGAATTTTTCGAATCCTTGACCATTTACAACATTTTTTATTGGTTAATTTTTAAAAAAAAATTTGTTTCACGATTTATTCTTATTAATTTATTTAAATTTTTTCATGTACTTATGTATGCATAATATTTATTTAAGTTAATAACTGTATAAATAAAAATTTACTAATGATCTATTTGGAAAAATTGTTCTACAATATCGTCTGTTAAAAGCGAAGAACAATTTTATTTCAAAATAAAAACGAGATTTTTCACGAAAACGAAATCGTTTGCAATTCTGTAGTTTTTTATTTTAATTTTTTAAGATTGCTGTTATGTGCTTTGTTCTTAAATGAAATTCTAAATTTTATGGGTAGACTTTATATCGACCCAGATAATTATATATATTTTTAAAATGTATTATAATATATTATCATTTACTTATTACTCCATAAATGCAATTAAAAATAATACTATTAAAATTATTAAATTTACATTTTTTAATTAGAGTTATGAATTTTTATCTGCTAAAAACAAATCTATACAAATCTATAAAGTGCTACATACTTACAATAATATAATTAAAGTGAAATCTGCAAAATGAAAACACATTTCTCTAGGATTTAGAAAATATTTACTCACAAAAAAAAAAAATATTGTTGTCGCTACAAAATCGGATGACAATTTTTTTACTAACTGCTAATATCGCCGAAGGAAATGATTTTTCTAAGCGACATCATTAATCATTCTTTTTGTGGATTCATCCTTTCATACATTAATAAAAGTATTTTCGGCACTGTTTACTGTTTCCTTTTTGCATAAATAAATATGTTGGGGAACATATTTATGAAGAAAACTTACGATATATTAATCGAAAACGACAAAGATTCGGAATGAAAAATTCTTAAATATGTGTTTTATATCAATTGATTCTATTACAGTTAAAATTATGTTTTTTATAAAATAAACTTTCTATTAATTGGGGCCGGAATGGCCAGTGCTCTGGAGCTCGGTACCACAGGTTTCGGTTCAAGTCCCCGGCGGTGCCCTGGATGTTTGCAGTGGTTCGAAATCCACTTTAAACCGTAGGTCCCTGTCTAACATGATCGTAGAGCGTTGCGGGGTTAATGTTACTCTGCGTCCGTAGCTCATCTTCAAGCTACACACAACTCCTGGGTAGTGTTAAGTGAGTAATGTCTGTGCAGCGCTTGCCTTAAGGCATCTAAGAAAGCTGTCTAATTGTTTGCCAGATGCATTAGAACAAAAAAAAATATAAATATTTAAATTCCTAAGATCGTTTGATTGTATTAATGTTAAAATTATATATTTTTTTTTATAAAATTAACATTAATTTTATAATGTTTTACCATCTTCTGTAATGTAATTTATGTAGCATCAAATATGCCTCAAATGCAATTTATCAATGCTATAAAAAGAAATATAAATGACTGGCAATTGAAAAAAAATTGATTGGAATTAAATACTGGATCCATTCAAACGTTTTGTAACAGTATGAAAAATATGAGAGGGTCTGATGGCCAAGTAACTGGGACTCGGTGCCATGAGCGTCGGAATCGGAATCCCTTTAAGCCATAGATCCCTGTTTAATTTGACTATAGAGCGTTGGACTGACAAAGCTACCCGCAAAAAGTCAGCGTCATGGTGCGCCAAGTCAGATTTCAACACAACAGAAGCTCTTTGACTTCCCTTCATGCTAGCGCTGTGGCATTTGGTATCACGGACTTCCAGGTTAGAATCCTGGTGGTGGCCCGGATGTTTGTGAATGGTTCGTAATCCACTTGAAACTATAGGTCCCGGTCTAATTAACCTTTGTGAACGTCGAGTGGCAAATGAAATGAAATCAAATCAAATCCTCCTTAAGACCCCATGGGTTCTTGGACTTGGTGTAGATGTTGCTGTCGACCAAGTGGGATAAGAAACAACAACAGATATTTAATAAATATTTTATTTGCAATTAACTGCTTGTTAATTTTAAAACTAAATCTAATGAATTCTTATAACGGAATTTTTTTTCATTGGATAATCTGTGGAGGTTGTGCTATTAGCTCCTAATTCGTCAGATATGAGCCAATGCATGACATGAAATCCATTAGGTGTAAAGGTGTAAGTCAAGGGATAAGATATAGTAATTTATTAACTTTTGTATCTAGTACAATGTAGGTTAATAATATTTTAATTTTATCTTTCCAATTTGTTATTTATTTAATTTTGTATTGTGTCTTATAATTCTCGGCCTGACTCGTGGTTCAGTGTCAACGTGCGCTGCTGTTGAGCAATTAGGACTGAGGTTCATTCCACTGGCGTCTTTGTTGTAGACATTGTTTTAAGTTTAGACTCCGTGGTGTTTGTGATGATCAGCATTTTTCTCGTTTAGTCGGACTACCTAGACTGAGGTTTCCTGGTTTTCTCCCATAAGATGCGCAAATGCGGAGTAGTTACCAGTAAAAGTGCTCCCGGAAGACAATGCCCTCCTTCTTCAGCTACTCGGAGCCAAGTCAGATTTCTACCTACAGGTGCTCCATCACGACAGAAATTGCCCACTTTTCCCTCCTTCCGTGAGAGTACACGGGTTCTTGGACTTGATCTAGATGTTTCTGTCTACCAAGTAGGATAAGAAAAAAACCATGAAAACAATGTCTATGATGTCGCAAGTTTCTTACGATTATTATTAAAAATACTTATATTTGATTATTGAAGTACCAGGTCTGAAATCTATGATATTTAATTTAATTGTAACTATCAACTATTAGTTGCCTATTGTCATTTCATATAATTCGTGATACTTTTTTTCTAATTTTCTGGCCACTGAATTGTTGTAAATAAATATTGATTAAAAAAAAATAAAACAAGAAACGGAATCATTTTAAAGAAATTCATACCTTATAATCAAAATAGTTACAATAAAAACTATTTTAACTATTTAAATCTGTTCAATTCGAAAACATGCAAATCAATTCAAGCATGCAAAACCTCGCTCTGGTCACTTCTGTCTCGTTTCAATGGCGAGCAAAGCAGTGAGAAATTAACTTTATTTTCAGCCAACGCAAGCGGGAAGAAAGCTGTCGTTCCTCTCCTGTTTATTGAACGCAGCTCCATTTATCACATTTCGTTCCGCCCTGGGATATTAGTCACTCAGGGTTTGTGGGAAAATGACACGGGGCAATGGGAACGACAAAGCCTGCCGCTTTGAAGCTATCAAAATACAAGGTGTGGATTATTTTACGTGTTATAGCTTTTATAATAAATAAAATTAAAGGGGAAAAAACTGGTAGGGAGAAATTAAAGTGCCTAGCTGACGTTAGAGGAAAGTGGATTCGATTCTTCTGATGATATAGGATGAAACATTTGGTGATTCTCAGTAGCTATTGTCACATATATATTTATTCCGATGTTTTTCTACTACTACTATGTCACTGTGTCTAGAGCTGAGTTGGCCCTTTACAGTTTGAGAATGATGTGGGGGAGAAAAAGTCTGATTGGGCTCTGTGACGCTCTTCGGACATGTGATTTTGTGTGATCGGTCTGAGTGACGCTCTTCGGATTCCGAACCGCTACATAATGGCACCACTGGGATACGAACCCGAAACCTGTGGTACCGAGCTCCAGCCACTCGTCCATCACACGCCTCCGATGTCATTCTAAAATATAATAAACTCATGTTTGTGAAAATTGCAACACCGTGAAGGAATCGTCATAATTGAATGAAATTTATTACACAGTTGTGTGGTAGTGGTACAAATAAATGATTTAATGTTCAAAGCAAACAAACAATAACAAGAGATCGGAATCAGTATTTTGTGTAGCCACCACGCGCCGCAATAAGTGCTGCTACACGACGTGGCATGGAGTCAAACAAATTTTGAATGTCTGCCTAAGGAAGAGCATTCCATATTGTTTGTATGCGCACCCAGAGTTCGTCTGCAGAAGCAACAGGACGAGGATCACGAGCGAGACGCCGACCAACGAAATCTCACACATGTTCCATCGGCGACATATCCGGGGAATACGCAGGCCAAGGAAGAAGCTGTACCTGATTGAACAGTCCTAGCGATGTGAGGGCGGGCATTGTCCTGTTGAAATACAGCGCCTGGCAAGCTTTGAAGGAAGGGAACAGCTTGGGGAACCTCACTTTGAACTTCACTGATGTACCGGTTGCTGTTCAGATTGCCCACAATTCTTAGCAATTGAGATCGTCCATGATATGCTATGGCACCCCAGACCATAACTCCGGGTGTTCGTCCACTGTGGCGTTCGATAATGCGCTCCGGAAGGTGGTGTTCACCGGCATAGCGTCTGACACGAATGCGGCCATCATGGTACCACAAATTCGTCAGCGGGATTCGTCAGAAAACACGACATGCTGCCAATCAGCACGCCAGTCTCTATGCTGAGCGGCCCATTGTAGCCGCAGGCGGCGATGGTTTAGTGTGAGAGGGATCCTGTATAAAGGAGTCCTTGCACGCAGTCCACGTTGCAACAGACGTCTACGAATTGATGAAGCACACAATGAAACACCTGTAGCTATTGACCACTGTGCTGCCAATTGTCTAGAGGAAGCTGTACGGTCCGTCAGCGCCATGCGGACCAGGTGTCTATCATCGCGAGCTGACGTCACATTTCGGGGTCCACTCCCGGATTTCCGAGTTGTCCGACACTCGTCCGTCTACTGCTTCCAAAGACGCATCACTGTGCTCCTGTTACGCTGCACACGAGCGGCTATTGCACGATAAGACAAGCCAGCTTCACGAAGGCCGACGATTCTCCCCCGTTCAAACTCTGTAAGTTGTTCAAATCTCGCTCTCTTTCGTCGAAGAGGCATAAGTAACCATTGAGCTAACGTTTACCATTAGCAGAACCACCGATAACCATACACGCCTCACTACAGCCGTCCATTTATTCGGATCCATCCGCCGTTCAGAGGGCGCTGCTCAGCATACGTATGCGCTACGGATTTGTAATATCATTTGCATATCATGCGCTAATTTGCATTTCCTGAAAATTTCAGCTCACTCACGTAAGTCCTTCATGGTGTTGCAATTTTCACAAACATGAGTTTAGTAGATGTTGGATTTACTTTTGATTTGGTTTGGTGTGTCGCTCTACAGTCATCTTGGCGGCCTGATACCTAACTGGCTTACTCCCTGGTCTTTGGTACCACAGGCTTGAGGTCCCAATTCTGGAGGTGACATGGTATTTGCGAGTGGTTCGGGATCCACATTAAACAGTAAATCCTGGCTAATTTGCCTAAAGTGTGTACAAAATTACCATAGAGCGACAAGCAAAACAAAAGAAAAATATTCGAAATTCTGCAACTACTAACAAGCCAATCCAAATGATAAATATCGAGACCCCGTGATATTTATTTCAGACGTTCCCCGCTGGGATGTTTATCTTACTTTGTATTCAAAATAGTTAGAATAAAATTAATTTTAAATAATTAAATCTTCTAACAAACTGAAACTAAGCAGTCATCTTTTCAATTCGAAAACATGCAAATCAATTGAAACATGCAAAACCTCGATCCGGTCACTTCTGTCTCGTTTCAATGTCGAGCAAAACAGCGAGAAATTAACTTTATTTTCAGCCAATGCAAGCGGAAAGAAAGCTGTCGTTCCTCTCCTTGTTTATTGAAGGCGCCTCCATCCGTCATATTTCATTACGCCTCGGGATATTCATCACTCGGGGCGTGTGTGAAAATGACTCGGGGCCATGGGAACCCTGGCGAACAACAAAGCCCGGCGCTTTGAAGCTATCAAAATACAAGGCGGCGGGGATTTTTTTTATGTATGACAGCTTTTAAAATAAATAAAATTAAAGGGAAAAAATCTCTTGGTGGGAAATTAAAGTGTCTAGCTATCGTTCAAGGAGCGCAGATTCGATTCTTTGGATGGCATACAATAA
The DNA here is from genome assembly GCA_021605075.1 of Caerostris darwini. Classification (NCBI taxonomy): domain Eukaryota; kingdom Metazoa; phylum Arthropoda; class Arachnida; order Araneae; family Araneidae; genus Caerostris; species Caerostris darwini. The sequence goes on along the minus strand of BPLQ01011606.1, from coordinate 445,569 downwards.
AAACATATAGTTCTCAGTGGCGATTGTGACAGACTTATTCCGATGTCTTTCTACAGCTACTACTACACTACACCACGCCACACCACACCATATCACTGTGCCTAGATCTGACTTGCCCCTTTACAGTTTGGGAATGATGTGGGTGAGTAGAAGTCTGATTGCGCTCTGTAATGCTTCATGGTCGTGTGAGAACTGGAGCTAAGGCTTAAAGCGGATTCACTACACTACCAAAAACCACTACAAACATCTTCGGCGCTTTTTATGGGGTACGAACAGAAAACTGTGGTACCTAGCTCCAGAGTTCTAGTCACTCGGCCATCAGGGCCCTCCGATGTCTTTTTGAAATATAATTGGTAAATTTTGAAGTTATTTTTGATTTAGTTGGGTTGGGTGTGTTGCTCTACGGTCATTTTGGTGGCCTGATGGCCAATTTTCTAGCGCTCTGGTCTTTGGTATCACAGCCTTTAGCTTTGAATCCTGGCGATGGCATGGATGTTTGTTGGTGGTTCTGAATCTCCCTTAAAGTGTAGGTTCCCGGTCTAATTAGCCTAAAGTGTACAAAAATGACCTTAGGTTTGGTGTGTCGCTCTACGGGCACTTTGACAGCTTGATGGCCAATTGGGTAGCGGTCTTGGGTTTGAATTTTGAATCCTGGCGGTGGCATGGGTGTTTGTTGATGGTTCGGAATCCACGTTAAACTGTAGATCCCGATCTAATTAACCTAAGTCTTGCGCATAACCGTAGAGTGACAAATCATACCACACTTGCACAATCATTCCACACTTTAAGCTAGTTAGACCGGTACCTACAGTTTAATGTTGGAGTTACTTTTGAAGTTGTGAGAAGAAAAAATTTCTTTAAATATAACATTAATTAATTAACTTAATTGATAGATATTCACTTTCTTTATACCACTTACAGCATCATCTATTAATTCACTTTGGAACTTTTTGATGCCGCACCATTTCCCCCTTCTTCAAGTATCTTCAGTTCAAATTTGAACTCATTGGGACAAGTGTTTTTGCAGCATTTTGTCAGTGGAACTTTCACTATATACGCAGTGTGATTATAATTAATGTTAGGAATTTTTGAAATAAAGTAATGAATTCGAACGTGAAGAAAATGTATTGCTTCTATTATTTTTAATACAACAACTTGGAACAACCAAAGATTGATATAAATATATATATTTTTTAATTTTCGGGCGTTGTTATTGAAGTCAATTATTTAATTTGCTTAAAAGTAAATTGCAATTGCATTGCAATTAGTTTATTTTTAAGTATTCAATGAAGTCCTTTAATTTGTGTTAGGTAATGCTTATGAATATAATTGCTTATGCATATGCTTATAAGAACATAAAAAAGCTTTTTATTTTTAAAACCTTTTCAAGCAATTATATGAACAAGCAAGATAATTCAATTTTTACTGTAAAAATTAGATGCTTTTGAAGAAAGAATCGATACGTAGATCTTGTTACGAATTATTAAAATCGTAGGGAAAAAAAGAATAATTGAGTTAATTTACATCAGCTAACATAGCTTTTATTCCCTTCTTGAAGATGTTTTTAATAATTGTATTTTGTTAAAATGTTTTTAAATTCTTAGTAATTACAAAAATTGCAATACCTGCTTATTTTGTACTTCAAAGTGTTATGCAGACATCGAAATTAGTATGGAAATTTTAGGATTAAAGAATTTACTTCTCATAAAATTTTAATGTAACTTCATTATAAAAGGATCAGGGAAGATCTGTAATGCAGAAATTATGTTTAAGATGTGTCTTTCTTAATTTGCTTTCCAATTAGAACGATTGCAATTAAAAATGTATATTGTATAATTCAAGGTATTTCTGTTCATTTGTGTATCAATTTCAAAAACGCTTGTAAATGTTAAAATAATTATTTAGGATTGATTTAGATTGCTTAAGTTATAGAAAAAAAATTAGTATTAGACATATATTTTTGTAAAAAAAAATATATGTGCATATAGTTTTAAATGATTATTAATTGCAATTTCTTTTAATGAAGTTAAATACAAATTTTAATGGAAAACATTTATAAAATATTAAAAATTAATTAATTTAATTTAATTATTATTAAATTAAAATTATTATATAATAATTTATTCCTATTTAATCTAAAATGTATTTTAGATGTATTTAAGCATATACGTATTGTAAAATTAAAATTTATTTTTAAAATGTATTTAAGCATATATGTATTGTAACATTACAATGTATTTAGTGTAGATGTAATGTAAAATTAAAATGTATTTAAGCATACATGTATTGTAATATTAAAATGTATTTAAGCATACATGTATTGTAATATTAAAATGTATTTAAGCATACATGTATTGTAATATTAAAATGTATTTAAGCATAGACGTGTTGTAACATTAAAATGTATTTAAGCATAGACGTATTGTAACATTAAAATGTATTTACGCCTAGATGTGTTGTAACATTAAAATATATTTAAACATATGTATATAATAATATTTAAATGTAGTATTAAAAAGTATTTAAACATGTCATTAATGTTATTTATAATTATATCAATTTCTTAAGTTATTAAAAATATCTTTAAGAAGAAGGATATAAATATCCTATGTCATCTGATGTAAATGCACTAAATTGTTATTATTTTACTACGATTTGAGTAATTCATAACATCTATGTATCGATATATTTTTCGAAAGCATCTACTTTTTATAGTAAAAATTGAACTAGCCTTTATGTTTAATAATTATAGGAAACCTAATTAATTAACAGTTTTCACAATATATATAACACACAACACTGATTATTTATCATATTTCAGATAAAATTAGTTCCAAATTAATTAGGGTTATTTATTGCAATGCGTAAATCTTGTTATAACTAATAAAAGACTTTGGTGGTATTTTAAGTAATTGACAGTTATATAATAAATGAAACGTTCATCTTAATAATTTGATCTACAATTGTTTTATTCTATCGAATTTTTCTATTGCTATATATTTTCGAGCTTTATACAATTCGTTTCAATTTGAAAATAATGTGAAAAATTGTCCATTTCTATATTGTCTTATAAAATTTTATTCGAAATCACCAGGAGAATAAGAAATGGATTTCCTAGCAACTATCGACTATAAAATATGATATAAACAGTATAGAATATTTGCACCATTGTAATAAAATGCCGGAATTCCTGTCTGTTACAGGAAAGATAGCACGCTATGAATGAGATGAATTCGAGTTTTATTTTTTAAAAAAACTGTAAAATTCTCCTAAGGAAATCGGATTTATTCGTTAAAAAAATAAATAAATAATAAACATTGTTTTAAGGGGGCATTCAAAAATTTAAAAGGATTCAAATTTTATGGCCATATAAACGTAATTTTTTAAAAAAATAGACTGTGAAATATAATAATAAATTATTTTATTATAAATATTAAATAATAACATAATAAAATAATAATTATTATTTTTCATTAATATTTTAATAAATAATAAAAATTAATGTGAATGATAACGAATAATAATGCAATAATAATTAATATATAATAATAAAAATAACTTAACATGCATGTTTTTATAATCTATTAAATGCATGTAATTATGATTTTATTACGAGTTTCTATTTTGAAATTTGATTTATTTGAAATTGAATTCTTAATTTTTGATTTTCATTTTTAAAATTCTCAATTTGTTTGATTTGTTTTTTTTTTATATACATATTTTTTTTTAATTAAACTTTTATTTTTTTTTTCCGCCCATGTGAAGGTTCTTTCATAACCCATAAGCTACTAATATTTTGACTAGTTAAAAAAAGGTGAAAATCACTTTGGTGAAACAATATTTATCCCATAGTGAAGAAAGTATTATTGTCTTTAAGATAACGTGCTTGAAATTCGTTCTAATCGTGCTAGCATTGATTGCAATTGCAAAACGGCTGTCTTTCAAATTGAGAATTTTTAGAAATACGGACAAACATTTACACAAATATATACACTGAAGTGACAAAAGTCATGGGATACCTCTTAATATCGTGTCGGCCCTCCTTTCGCCCGGCGAAGTGCAGCAACTCGACGTGGCATGGACTCAACAAGTCGTTGGAAGTCTTCTGCAGGAATATTGAGCCATGCTCAATAATTGTAATTAATAATTGTGAATAATTGTGAAACGTCCGTAATTGTGAAAGCGTTGATGGTGCAGGATTTTGGGCACGAACAGACCCATAAAAGCTCGATGGGATTCATGTCGGGCGATCTAGGTGGCCAGATCATTCGTTGGAATTGTCCAGAATGTTCTTCAAACCAATCGCGAACAGTTGTGGTCCGGTGACATGGCGCATTGTCATCCATAAAAATCCCATCGTTGTTTGGGTACATGAAGTCCATGAATGGCTGCAAGTGATCTCCAAGTAGCTGAACATAAGCATTTGCAGTCAATGTTCGGTCCAGTCGCACCAGAGGACCAAGTCCATGCCATGAAAAAACAGCCCACACCATTATGGAGCCACCACCAGCTTGAACAGTGCCTTGCTGACAGTTTGGGTCCATGGCTTCGTGGGGTCTGCGCCACACTCGAACCCTACCATCAGCTCTTACCAACTGAAATCGTGACTCATCGGACCAAGCCACGGTTTTCCATTCATCTAGGGACCAACCGATATGCTCACGTGCCCACGAGGTCGCTGCAAGCGATGTCGTTCTGTCAGTAAAGGCACTCGAGTCGGTCTTCTGCTGGAATAGCCCAAGAAAGCCAAATTTCTCCGCACAGTTCTAACAGACAAGTCCCTTGTACGTCCCACATTGATTTCTGCGGTTATTTGACGCAGTGTTGCTTGTCTGTTAGAATTTACGACTCTTTATCACGCAGACGTCGCCGGTCTCGGTCGTTAAGTGCAGGCGGTCGACCACTGCGCTGTCTATGGTGGGATGTTATGCCTGAAATTTCATACTCTCGGCACACTCTTGACGCAGTGGATCTGGGAATGTTGAATTCCCTAACGATTTCCGAAATGGCATGACCCATGCGTCTAGCTCCAACTAACATTCCGCGTTCAAAGTCTGTTAATTCCCGTCGTGCGGTCATCATCACGTCAAAACCTCTTCACATGAATAACTTGAACAGAAATGAAAGCTCTGCGAAAGCACTGCGCATTTATACCTGTTCTACGCGATGCTACTGCCATCTGAAAATTTGCATATTGCTATCCCATGGCTTTTGTCACTTCAGTGTATAATGAAATAGATTTGTGTATATATACGTTATACATAAATTTAATCAAATGAAATTAATTAATAAAAGCATATGCAACTATGTATACAATAATAAATTTAGAAAATGAGAATGAAAAAATATAACATAAATAAAAAGGAACTTGTTTCTGCATTTTTAATTTTCTATTTGAAACTTTCACCGCCATAATCGTTAATAGAATAAACGTTTTTGACTCTCTTAATCTACATTGTTGAATTTATTGAACGATAAAATATTTTATCTATTAATAATCATAATATATGCTGCTTAATAAAAGTAACATTATATTCGCATACGTAAATGCTTCGTAATATGAACATTTTCATATCTTCACCTTCTTCATTGGCGCAACAGCCCCATGATGGCCGGGCCGTCTGCCTACTCGCAGGTTTCGAGACAGAAAATCTTTTTTTTTTTTTTTTTAACGGGGTAAGATTATGAGCCCTACGCTTTACAGTCCTATTAGACCGGGACTTACAGTTTAAAGTGGATTCCGAACCACTACAATTGTCCATGGCCCCACCGGAATCCGGCCTTTGCCTACCATAGGGCTGTTGCGCCAATAAAGAAGCAGAATTGTTCATATTAGGAAGAATTTGTGTATTCAAATATTATATTAATTTTAATAGGCAGCATATTTTATAATTATTAATAGATAAAATATTTTACTATTCAGTGTCTCGAACTCGAAACCTGTGACACCGAGATCCAGAGCGCTAGTGACTCAGCCATTAGGCCCCAGTTCCATATCAAGATCCATAAATATGTACTAGATTTGCTGCAGTATGTTGACTAGCATTTAATATGCTGAGCAATAAATGCACAGTAATTTGAAATTTAGCTTTCAGAACTCGTTTGAAATGTTCCAGGAGTGTTTTATTGATTATTTTTATTTTGATGGAATTCATTGCTTTGTTGAACCATCTAATTTTATCTTTTTCAAAGTAAATGTATAGTCCGTAACAAATTCCGTACTTATTAAGAATAATGTGGTGATTACTATCCAAATGATAATAATCCATTAAGGTTATTTTTGCTACAAACTACGTATAATTAATTTTGGTTATACTTCTGGTATTTTTAACGCTTTTAAAAACTGTTGTACGATGGCTTGCAGTAAACATAAAATTCTTTGGAGTGTCAGATATACAATTTCTTACTTCTAACCCTTTGGAGCAATTTATTTTTAACTTTTAGGAAATAAATATAATATAATTTTTGCAATTATAATAGTCCGATTAAGGAAATAAAAGAGAAAAGCGAAAAATAAATTTATTTTTACACATACAAAATGTTTAAAAAATGCGATGTTAGTTCAGAACATTACTATTAGATATGAAATCTTTTAATTAACTAAATTATTGGAAGGAATTTTGCATTTTCTGTATGCTGTTATGATATGGTGGAATTAAAAAAAATAGCTTCTTCGTGCTAGAAAAAAAAAATGGCTTCTTCGAAAAAAAAAAAAATTATTTAGTGAAAAAAAAATTTTAAAAAAACTGAAACTAGCCATCTTGGTCCGGAAGGGATATTACTTAAATTTCAAAAAGTTTGTAAAGGAAAGAAAAAAATGCAAATATTGTAGAATATAATTTGACAACAGCGTATTATTGCATTTTAAAATACTGTCTGTTATTTTTAAAATGTATCTTCGTTCTAAAGATTTTGTATGTCAAAATTCTTATTCTGTAATTCAAAAATAATCCAAACAACTTGGTATTAGAATTGTTGAATAATATTCTTAATCGAAACGGAAAATCAATATTTTTAAATTGAAAGAAAACTTCAAACAAATATACGAAATAAAAGGTGTATTGTTATTAATATTTTCAAGCGTAAACTTAATGTAACAAAAATTTAAAAACCAATGACAATTTTTAATGCATTCAAAACAGGAAGGAAAACTATTTAATGCTTAAAAAAAAAAGGCTGAAAACATATGTTTACTGGGTTTTGCAGAAACATTTGGTAAAAAGGAGGAACATGATCTTAGATCATGTGTAAAAACTATTTAGCAGGTTAAAAATAGAAATTTATCGCAGCCCTTAATGAAACATGATCGCCTAATGGACTGCAACAGAAAATGAAAAAACTATTTTATTATCGAAAACTAGTAGAAAAAAATGTACAAACCATAGAATCAGAAGAATTTATGTGTCACAGGTATTGTATTTAGTAAAGTGAGAAATTTAAAATAAGAAAAGTGTGGCTTATCATACTATCAGGAAAATATTTCTGTCTTATTTTTGCAGACGAAATTCAATTTATTTTATCCCAATGCTTTTAAAAGAATGTGCAACAAGATTATGCCGTGGCTTATATTTCGAAATGCATTAAAGCAACATTGCTTGATCGAATCTTCAGTAATACCAGCATCAAAATATTTCTGTGATGTTCCGAGATGTTGAAATAGTGGGGTTATCATGTATTGAAATATTTTTTTTAATCGAAAATCTACCACGATGGATGAAATTTGTAAACGCATTAAATAAATCTGGAAATATTATGGGACGACCTTCTAATATGGACAACGCGATGTAACACATGATGTAGAAGAAAGGCCAAGAGTTCATTTTTTTAATAACTGTTCACATTGTAAATAACAGTTAAACGACTCCAGAATCTTTCTAAAAGTGACTTAAGACATTCTGTATTTAAAATATTCGAAAACAGACATTACAAACAAGACTACAAGATTTTTTTGTGAAAATTCACACACATTTAATGAAGTAGAATATTTCTGGTTCGATTCCCGGCGGTGCCATTGATGTTTGTAGTGGTTCGGAATCCACTTTAAACCGTAGGTCCCGGTCTAACAGGATCGTAGAGCATTTCGGAGGTAGTGTTACTCGCATCCGTAGTCTATCTTCAAGCTACACATGCCCCCTGGGTAGTGCGAAGTGAGTAACGTCTGTGCAGCGCTTGCCTTAATGCAGCGAAGACAATTGTCTAATCGTTTGCCAGTTGCATTAGAAAAAAAAATTGTTTCTTGATGAAATATCGTTGCATATGTTAGATATGTGATAATTTGCTTTTACGAGTTTATTGCTTTTGGATAGTGAGTTTGAAAATTAATATCAAATTAGCTTCTCAAATGTGTATTATGAAAGTTTAAGATCATGACATTAAACTTTTAAATAATTAAAGGCATATTTTTATTATTTTTAATGATTGATGAATAAATTCACATAAAAAAATTAGGAGATTATATTTAATCATATTTTTCAATTTTTAGTGTTTAAATTAATTTTCCTGTTGTTAAATACTCCAATTTTCTTCTGAACTCCATTTTTTTTTTGCAGCTTTTTTTAAAACTGAATTTCTTTAATGATGCATCCATGAAATTATCCATCCTTAATAAAAAAATTATTAAGTGTGATAGAGAGGATAAAATGATTATTTTTAAAAATGTGGATCGAGAAATATCTACATTAATATTTCTCCAATTTCCAGCTTACTTAGTCCAAAATACATCTTCTGTGATTTAAATTTTAATATAATTATAATCTAATACTCCAAATTTTGACAACATGCATAAATACACGAATTCCGAGCTCTTAGATATGCATTTGTTGTCAGCGGTTGAAAAAAAATGAAAGAAATGGTGTAATTGTTTAGTAGGAGCAGTTTTAGGTGTAAATTGTGATTTTTTTACAAGAATTACCTTAATTAATTGACTGATTATAGATTCTTTTCAATTAATATGCATATAATTATGCATATAAAACCTGATCGTGACTTAATAATCAGATGAATGCAATAAGTTCCTGTTATTTACTTTCCGTTGAAAGTGTGAAAGATATAAAGCTCATGAAACTAATATCATAGTTGATTTAGCCAGGAAATATTAGTGAAATTAGTATCTTTCTGAATACACCATTAAAATCATTAAATAGATTTTAAAATAATATTTATTGTTCGAGCTAACAATTACTTTTGAAATATTTATTACTTTTAATTTTGAAATAAAAGCCAAAATATTTATATTTATTGTTAAAGCTAACAATTACTTTTGGCATATTTTATCACTTTTAATTTCAATACACAAAATATTATTTATTTTACAGAATTTAAAATGAATTTTTATTGTTATTTCAAAGATTAATTTTTGAAATCCATATTTTAGATTTTTTTTCTAATTACAAGAACGGTAAAAATATACGAGTTTAAAAACATTTTATAAGAAAAGAATGATGGTAAAAATAATCAAGTGAATTGGAAAACCGATTGCCAAGTGTCAAATTTAGTTTTAATCATTTTAATTTTGTCGACATGTGGAATTTAATTATATTAAAAACAAGCTGTTTCCTACATGTTTAGGTGAATAATGTTTTTCAAAGATGAATTTGCGAATAATTTGAAAAGATTTCGGAGTTTGAGAACAGCAGTATGTAAGCTGATGGAATTTATAAACGCACTGTACTTATATTTGTTATAATATATTATTATTAAATACATATTAGATTCACACTGTGGCTTATATTTTTGACATCTCGGAAGAATTTTTTAAACTCTGTGTTCCTATATTGTCAAATTGGGCCTGAATGGCCGAGTGCCTAGCGCTCTGGTGCTCGGTAGGACAGGTTTCGGGTTCGAGTCCCGGGTGCCATGAATGTTAGTAGTGTTACGGAATCCACTTTAAACCGTAGGTCCCGGTCCTAACAGGATCGTAGAGCGTTACGGGGGCATTGTTACTCCGCGTCCGTGGCTTACCATCAAGTTACACGTGCCCCCTGGGTAATGCAAAGTGAGTACGTCTGTGCAGCGCTTGCCTTAAGGCATCCAAGACCAAGCTGTCTGAGTGTTTGCCAGCTGCATTAGAAAGAAAAAAAATTGTCAAGTTGGTTTGTCACTCTACGGTCATTTTATGCACACATTGGGCTAAATTAGACAGGGACCTACAAGTTAATGTGGATTCCAAATCACCATCAGACATCCCTGCCTCCGCTGGGATTCTTCCAGTAGTACCGAAGGCCAAAGCTCCGGCTAATTGCTCATCAAGCCCACTTATAGTATATTCTCTGAAGAAACACAAATTATTAAGATAAACTTTATTTTGTATACTTAAAAATAAATAGCTTTACCTTTAATAAATAATTAATAGAAATGCATGGATCTTGTTTAAAATCTTATAAGAATGGGCCAAGACAAAGTGATGGCATAAATATAAAAATCGCCAATTGTAACGATTTTATTAGAAAGATGCAGCCATATACAAAAGTTAGCATGCATACAATTTCTCACATAAAAATTTTAATTTACTGGGCAAACAAATATTACTGTATTTTCAGTATTAATTTTAAAATAAATTATTATGAAAATGTTAATTATGTTTTTAAATAAAACAAATCGTTTTCAATGTACCTGAATTCATGTAGATATATGAAATGAAAAAACCTTATCAACTAAACTTTTCCACCTTTTTAATAATTCCCAAATTTTGTAGCATTTTATACAAAATAGAGCTACACGTGCCACATAATATTTTCCAAGGGCAGAAATTTCTATTAAAGCACAATGTCATCTTTTTCTTTAAAGAATAATTTTAAAATTGCATGTGCTACTCTCGCTTTGTTATTAAGCAACGAAATTTAAACACATGTAATGAATCATTATTATTTATGAGCTCCTACCTTTCCATTGTGTGAGTAATTAGCATAAATATTTGCTTTTAAACATTTTAATTATCCGAATAATTTTGGGAAAATGGGATTTATTTAAAGAGTTTTAATAAAACGATTGATTATGATTTGCTGTAAGAGAGAATAAAAATTAAAAAGAATTTAAAAAAAATACGATAAAAGGTAAAGGCTTTACAATACATTTATCTTGACGAAACTGTACAAGGAACATTGTTGCAGTCTTTGTCACCATTTATTAAGAATAATGACGAAATAATTACAATTTCTTTTAAATTTTACTACATTAAATTCATAATTAGTACAGTATTATAATTACAATAAAAAAAGATTTTAATTATATTTTATGTTATAAAAACAAAACAATTTACATGTTTATACGAAACTCTTTGTACTCACGTAAATAATTGGTTATTATTAGATAATTACTAATTCTGTTATTTAAGTTCCGGATCTGGGCCTGAATGGCCAAGTGGCTAATGCTCTGGCGCTCGGTACCACAGGTTTCGGGTTCGAGTCCAGGCGGTGCCATGGATGTTTGTAGTGGTTCGGAATCCACTTTAAACCGTAGGTCCTGGTCTAATAGGATCGTAGAGCGTTGCGGGGGCATTGTGACTCCGCGTCCGTGGCTTATCTTCAAGTTACACGCGCCCCCTGGGTAATGCAAAGTGAGTACTGTCTGTGCAGCGCTTGCCGTAAGGCATCCAAGACCAAGCTGTCTAAGTGTTTGCCATCTGCATTAGAAAGAAAAAAAAAGTTCCCGGATCTTTTCTAATAATATTATTTTGGAAAAATCCATACATAAAAATTATTTAATTCATTATTAATTCTGTCGTTCAAGGAACCAATGATGGCGCCATTATGGCATAGTAGTAAGCAGAGAATTGAAAATTCGATTTGTTTGATTTTGTTATTAATTTATAATTGTTGTCGATTAAGTTATAAGAATAAAATGGCAGATAACGATAAAAAAAAATAGATAATTAATATTAAATAATATTTTTTATTTCAACAAGAGGTAAATTTAAAAAACAATTCTGTATACAAATTAAATATGCTGTTATCCGAAAATACTCTACCTAAAATTAACGGCTTGTTGGCAAAATGGCTAGCGTTCTGGCCTTTGATACCACAGGTTTCAGGTTTGAATCCTGGCGGTGGCATGGATGTTTGTGAGTGGTTCGAAATCCAGTTAAACAGTAGGTCTCGGTTTAATAAGCCCAAAGTGCACATAAAATGACCGTAGAGCGATAAGTCAAAACCGAAAACCACAATTTTGAAGTGTCTACAACAAAGCAGCTATCATATTTAACGTCAGCCCTACTGCTCACCACCAGTGCACATTGCCACTGGCCACGGGTCGGGCTTGTGGTTTGATATTTATTGTATCTTGCTGTTAAAGTGTTTCCAGTAACTTCTAGAAGAATCAATAGCAAATATCCCCATATCTGCAATCTATTAACATAGCAATATTTTTAGTCTTTCTCTTTGTACAGTATGCATTTGGTTACAGAACAAAGACACATAAATATAATGAAATTAAACATTTTTTTTTCTCTAATGCAGCTGGCAAACAGACATGGACGTCTTGGATGCCTTAAGGCAAGCGCTGCACAGACATGACTCACTTTGCATTACCCAGGCAGCGCGTGTGACTTTGAAGATAAGCCACGGACGCGGAGTAATAATGGCCCCCCAACGCTCTACGATCCTATTAGACCGGGACCTACGGTTTAAAGTGTATTCCGAACCACTATACACATCCCTGGCACCGCTGGGACTCGAACCCGAAACCTGTGGTACCGAGCGTCAGAACGCTATCCACTCGGCCATTAAGGCCCCATGAAATTAAACATTAATATAAAGAATTAATAATAATAAAAATAATCAATTTAATTAGCATAAAGTGTGCAAAAAAATGACCGTAGAACGACAAGCCAAACCTCCTAAGAATTAATAGAATTTTCTGAAACATTTAAAAATTTTAATTGGAAGGACATTTTGTATTGAATGTAATCAATACTAGTTAAATTACAGTTTTTTATAATTTATTATTTAAGAAATTTATTTTTATGGTAGATTTTATTTATATTAATTGTGTTAAAAATAATTGATTATCACTGCATACTATTTTTCAACCTTGCCTATTTTCTTGTCACTTCTTTTGGAAAACTTCAACAGGGCGTCTTATTGTAATAAATGAAAAATCTAATGTCTTTAGCTCTTAGACTAAGTCCGCTTTCTTATCAATTGGGAAGCTCCGTTGCCTTAATAGAAAACAAGATTATGCGAGGGGACGATCGATGACTCTCTCGAAGTCTCCAAGGAATTGAAACTCCTTTATTCAATTTAAGTTCCATTTCTGTATTAAAACAATCTTGCTCTTATCGAATCCAGGCAAATGACCTCGGCCAACTTCAACAAAAACATCACGTAACTTTTAGTAAAATAAATTTATCTTTGAGTTTATTTCTTAGCAAGTACCTGAAGTATTATTGCAAAATATAATAACAAATAAAACATGCTTTATAATACTTTTATTTATCATCCGAATTTTATTATCTTGCTTATCATTTAGAAGAAATTTCATCAGAAATTTATGATATTGCAATGTGCATTTTAAGTAATTTAGACATATTGTAGAAAAAAAAGGTATCTCATACATCGAATATTGTCGTGTCATTTTTTATATTAATAAGTATTTATTAATGGGGTGCTCTTCCAAACGGAAACAGATTACTTTTGCGGTGAATAGGTTGATACTGCTATTACCACACCATTCCGCATCACATCACTGTGCCTAGAGTTGAGTTGCTCATATACACTTTGGAAATGATGTGGGTAAGAAGTCTTACTGAGGACTGTGACAGTCTACAATCATATGAGACAGAGACCGAGACCTAGACCTACGCCTTAAAGTGAATTCCGAACTACTACAAATATCCATGGCACCGCGGGACTCGAACCCGAAACCTGTGGCATCGAGCACCAAAGCGCTAGACACTCGGCTATTCAGATCCCGAATATGTTGATAAGCTCATGTTTTGAGAGAAATGTACGAAATGGACTTACCGCCTCTGCAACTTGAGTAAGTGTCGGCATTCACCCCCACTTGTGGAAAGGTCTATAGGCCCAGGGGTGGATTATGTGAGGAAAATCGGATGAATAAGAAATGAAGGGGCGTGTGGACTGAAAATACATAAAAAATGTGCTAAAAACATCCAATAGCAGAATGGATGGAGATACAGAAGAAGCAGTACGAGATGAAGAGAGAATCCTCTCTCCCCCTCAATGAATTCCTGGAGGGCCTAAAAGAGAAAAGAGGTCCAGTCGCAAGGGCCCCTGCACTGGTTTCGAGAGTCAATGACCAGAACAAGAGGTATCCTGCCTGCATTGGTAATGCGGACACTCAATTAAAAGCCCCATTTGAGGTTGACCTCTGCTGCCACGACTTAGGCATCACGATCCAAACCATTATCCAATGTTTCAAATGCTGCCCGTTGAGGTCATCTTGAATACATGTTAGGGGCTTTGTTTTGTTAAGCTTTTCCAGCAGTTGTGACATATGCACGATAAATGTGTTTAGGTTGGTGGACCAACCACCTACATTATTCTAAGGCTCATGTTTTTTTTTATTAATTGTTATGGGAGTATATTTTATTTGAGTAATGCTTATAATAATTCACTTGTGTTAACTGCACGACTTATTTTAACTATTTAAATTGTAAATATTAGAGAGTTTTTGCACACCGTATTTTGGACGTCCGTTATTTTTTTCTCTCTAGCGTGCATGCTCATAGGAAACATTATTACAGATACGCATGCGCAATTTCATATGAGCATGCGCGCTAGGGAGAAAAAATAACGGACGTCCAAAATACTGTATGCAACAACTCACTATTAATATTTACAATTTAAATAGTTAAAAACATGAAATTTGTTTTGAATTTATTTGATGTGTGCGTGTTTCCTTCTCCATCATGCTTAAGTCTTTGAAGGCATTCGAACCTGCAGGTTTATTTTGTATTATGAGTTATTGCTGATTTTGAGGTATATTATTAAAAGGGTTATTGCGCATATTTAGTGTTTAATGAGCGTTTTGGGGAGCCGGTTTAGTGTGTCCTTTCTAAATTCGAGTTATTGTTGTAAAAATTTAAAACAAAATGTCTTAAACACCACCACAATATCTTGGTGTCACCATAATTTGGAACCGGATTTATTTAGATATCCGTGCATCATCTTGTTCTAAGCAAACCATATGTAATGATTTTCGGTGTGTGGTTTTATCATGGTCATTCACGACAAAAGCTCGGAAACTTTAGCTTCTGCATGGTCTCTTGGATTTGGAACCAAGCTCAAAAATACAGTGTTTTTTTCCCAAGCAGCTCGAAATTCACCAATTCATAAGAATTTCAAAGGCATATGTATTTATTTTATTAAAATATTTAATTTTGCGATGGAAAATTGAAAAGAATTCAATAGAAATACAAGCTCTGATGTAATGAATTGCAAGCCTCACTATGTATCACGAGGCTTACAGAACTAACCAAATAAATCAATAAAAAATTTTAAAGTTAGCAAAGAAGTAATAAATTCAAGTCACATAACAATACAAAAGGATGAAGTAAAAAGAGAAGCGGAGGAAGAAAGTATTTAGGAAACATAAATGTGAGAATTGGCAAATTTTCAAACTGCTGTAAAAGCAAGCCACTTAGTTATAAATTATCAAAAGTTTGGTGGCCAGTCGATTTCTTGAAATTTTTCTAGGTTTCTCAAGTCTGATGCAGCTAAGATATATATGATTAATATTTTTCATTTCGCTTTATATTGCAGTTGCATTAAATTAGATTGAGCCTAAATATATGTTTATCTGGTTGTTAAAATTTTCGCGGATAATCAAAAACTGAGTAATTATGCAAAGGAGACTTTTGGGGTATAGAGGGAAAATTTGTCTTTGTGATAGAGGCATTTGATGATTCTAAGTACAATTTATGCTTTGTCTTTAAATAACTTTTTTTTAAATGATTTTGCCCCATTTACATTGAATTCTTTAAACAAAACATTTACAAAAACGAAAGGTATAATTAAGTTTTATTAAGAAATTATGTTAAGAGACTTTTGGAAGTTTATGATTTTACTGTACGAAACTTTAGCTTTCAGTTATTCTAAAGAAGGTTGCAGAAAATCTGTTAAAATTGTACATTTTGAATAAGAATCATTTTGCTCTTATCATAATCTAATACACTGGTGGACAAAATTAAGAGATGGAAGACATTTTCCCAAATATCTCAAAAAATACTGAATATAAATAAATAAAATTTGGTATGGATATAGCTTATTCCATGATAATAAAATATGCAAAACAAAAATGAAAGTGCCATTCACTGGCATGGCCTATTGCCAATAAATCCAATGTAGTCTGAACTTAAGGATAAAAGATTACAATAAAAGTGAGGCTTGTACAGTGTGTGTTGCCTCTAGTATGGTGTATGGTCACCCCTGACAGACAGACAGCATGCACAACGAGTATGCATGCTGTTAATAAGGGAGTTAAGGAGGGCTTGTGGAAGACCCTCCCATTCTTCCACCAGAGCAATTTTTAACTCCAGAATGGTTCTGGGGGGAGGGGGGTTGGAGCATCGCAATAGCTCTACCAAAAGCATCCCAAGCATGTTCAATAGGATTCAGGTCAGGGAATTTGGCTGGTCAATCCATTCGTTGAATATCCTCGCTTTCCAGTTACTCATCAACCATGAGAGCCCTATGTGGTCGCGCATTGTCGTCCATAAAAATGAATTCAGGGCCAACAGCGCCCTTGAAAAGACGCACATAGGGCTCTAGGACCTCCTGCCTGTACCTCTGAGCATTCACGGAACCATTGTCAAACACATGGAGCGGTGTGCGGGTATCTTGCATGATCCCTGCCCAAACCATGACACCTCCACCAGCATAATGGTCCCTTTCGATAATGTTGCTAGGATGGTATCGAGTTCCAGGTTCCCTCCATATCAATAACCGTCCAGAATCAGGTTGTAGACAGAATCTCGACTCATCGGTGAAGAGAACATTAGCCCATTGAAGTTGTGTCTAATTTTGATGTTGTCTGCACCATTCTGCACGCGCTCTTTTGTGGGAGGGAGTGAGTGGGATGCAAATAGCGGGCTTCCTGGCATACAGCCCTCTTTCATGGAGTCTCCTGGAAACTATCTTAATCGAAATTGATGTTCCTGTAGCAGCCGCGAGGCCACTAGACAATTGAGTGGCTGTAGCCGTCCTCTGGCGCTTAGCTGAAAGGAACAAACACCGGTCTTCATTGGCCATTGTAGCCCTCGGGCGACCTTGTAAAGGTCGTCTACATACTCTCCCACTAATTTTAAATTGACTCCACAAATTGGAAATGACTCTTGGTGTTATATCCAATTCCCTAGCAACCTGAGCTTGGGACTGGCCTGCCTCAAGTTTACCCACAATTCTCCACCTCATACCTTCGTCTAAACGATGATGTTCACTCATGTCACCTAAAAACCAGCAAGAAACAACAAGATTATTCAAAAAATGCACTAAAATCTGCAACTGTGTTGAAGAGTGGAATGAGATGAACAGCTCGATGCGGACTTTTATACCTCCTGCTGGCTTAGCAACGCCCACAAGAATACGTAAACTTATCTCCATATATGGCAATCAACTGTCCAGGTTTTGTGCGGTATTTTTAAAGAAATGTGCGAAAATGCTTTCCATCTCTTAATTTTGTCCACCAGTGTATATAACAGTTGGGCAATAAAAACAGTATATTCATTACACATTTTATATTGAAGATATTCTAATCCATGTCCATTATTACATATAACGTAGGCAAGACCAAATTCGATATTTATTTTACTATTATCGGTAGAACAAACCATTGGTAAGTCTTCTAAAAATTATTGGTAGCAGTATTACTGACTGAATTTCTTTTATTTGGCTAACTTAGAATTTAAACAGGTAAAATTATTTTCATAAATAAAAAGTTCATCACAAGTCATAATTTTTTTATAAAAGATTGTTTTAAGTTGAGTTGCATGCAATTTTAATTCTATAAATTTTCAATTTGATCAAAGAGATTTGAACTGTTTCATAGGTTAAAAATATTAATAAAAAGATAAAGGGAAAGATAAAGTGTAGTATCAAAAAAAGGAATTCAAAATTATTTTTGTTTTAATAACGGTTGCACTGTTCGTGTACCTTTATTAACACGAAAGATATGACACCAGTATTCTAATTCTCAATATGTTGTTTGTAACATGGAACAGGACATTTGTGATCCATTCTTTCAGTGTTTAACATGATTTGAACAACTTGTTGTTTCCTAAAACATTATCTCAGATGGAGAATGTAGCTTTTTTTCTCTCGAAAAGTGATTTGGTATTTAATTCCCAGGAAAAAGGAATGTATATTTTTTGACAAGTACATAACAAGAACCGATCACTCAAATTTGACAACAGACAAGCAATGTTATGGGTAGTTGTATTACATGCAATTAGTGTTTTGTAATAATAAGAACAACGTGTTACTGTAATCTGGTGGCAGATATTCGGTGTCACGTACAATGAAGAAATTAGCGACTGCTTGCGCGACCTTCACAGGTGGAAAAAACTACAGATTGAATATGGACTACACCATGAGCTGTTCCATCGTGATGGGTGATCACCATGAGGAGGAATTTCTACTCAAATAAGAAATGAATTTTGTTTTTCTCTGAAGAGACTGAATAGGTCGGAGTTTTCGCCTGTTTTTCAAAGTAAATCCCCCTGTGGTTTCGTGTATCACGTCTTGTGATAGCTAAGGTCTGCCGTAGACCACGTGCTTTGAGATTTGACGTAGAACTTGAGAACTTTAAAAATTTCCGACATTGGAGGGAACTGTACTTGTAATTTAATCATGCACTTGTGATCAAATTTATATTTTCACTTTTAATTTTTGTATAATAACCCACTGTTCTATATTTGTATTATTAACACTTTAATATTTGTAAATAAAAATTAAAGTGTTCCCATGATCCTGAATGTGGCCCTCTTCTTGAAGCCG
Organism: Caerostris darwini; assembly: GCA_021605075.1. Classification (NCBI taxonomy): domain Eukaryota; kingdom Metazoa; phylum Arthropoda; class Arachnida; order Araneae; family Araneidae; genus Caerostris; species Caerostris darwini. Next base: position 426,619 of record BPLQ01011606.1, on the reverse strand, counting down.
TTATAGGTTTAGTATATGCTGAGACTTTACAAGACCCTGCATCTAATAAAAAAAAAGCATTTGTGACGCTTTCTTCCAAATTTTTACAAAATTACCTTTAATTCCATAAAAATGTCGTGTAAAATATCCGGTAACTATGATGTGTGGTATTCAAAATTTCTAATGCAACTTATCGATTTGATATTCAATCCCTTCCAGAAAAACTGAACATTGATATGAGGAAAACCCTTCAAATCCTTCAAATACTGTGTGGCCTGATGGCCCATTGGCTATCACTCTGGCCATTTGTACCACAGGCTGCAGGTTCGAATCCTGACGGAACGTTTGTGGTTCGCAATCCACGTTAAACAGCAGGTCCCGATCTAATTAGCCTAAAGTGCGCACAAAATTACCGTAGAGCGACAAACCAAGCCTTCAAATACTGCAAACATGACTTTCTTTTTACATGCTAACACACTTTTTTTCAAAACAGATAAAAAGTTTTTGAACGTTGTTTATTTGATTAATTATATTTAGATAAATTGCTTAGCATAAATAAATAATCTTAATACATTTAAATATTATAGGGAAAAAAAATAATAAAATTCCTTCAGCAAAATATTGACTCTCCTTCAGCTACGTTTTTCCATCCATTTTTCATGTACGAAAAGGTAAAAAAAAAAATAATAAATCGATGAAAAATCCCCCTCAGGAAGTAACCTATATCCGAAGGCGAAATATTAAAATCAGATATAAAAAGTTGACCGACTTTTCTTCTTTCGCTTAAAAACTAAATCGATTTGCGTATTTTTGGCGCTCTGTCGATACGTTAGCTGGGCCAGAAATATTTTACGTTATCGATAAGTTAGCAAAGGAAGAACATCTTTATCTATAAGTGCAGCTGAATAAGGGAATAGTGTTTAGATTTGGATGTTAGCGGCTATAAATAGTAATGCATTCTTCCACTTATATGATAGAGTTTCGATATGTGTCGCATTTTTGCGATATTGGAAGTTTGTTTATGATTTATTTAAACATGCGAGTGCCGTGGTGCATTATTACTGGTATTCTGGTCAGTGATTTTAGTTTTATCATTTTTGTTGACGAATTAAGTATAAAACTTTCTTTACTGGCAATGAATGCAATTTAATTTCTGCATTTGGAAGAATTCTTATTTAGGGATAAATGAAAATAAAACAAATTATCCGAGCTATAAAATGTTTCGACAAAGCAACATAAACCTAAAACTGCTATTATTTTGTTACATGAAAATTTTAAAAAGATATTATGTAAAGACGGGACCTGATAGCCGAGTAACTAGCGTTCGGTCTCATAGGTTTTGGGTATGAATCCAGGCACTGCCATGGATGTTTGTAGTCGTTCGGAATCCATTTTAAACAGTAGGTTCTGGTCTCGTATGACCGTAGAGCGCCACAGAGCCCAATCAGACTTTTTGTCACTCACATCATTCCCAAACTGTAAAAGGGCAACTGGGCTCTAGGTATAGTGATGGGATCGGATGGTATGTGGTGTGGTGTGGTGTGGTAGTAGTAGATCCACGTCAAACAGTAGGTCCCGATCTAATTAGCCTAAAGTGTGGACAAAATAACCCTAGTGCGATAAACTAAACCAGCCTATACCTTCAAATACTGCAAACATGTCTTTTATGTTTTTGTTTTTATCAAAACACATAAAAACTTTTTGATCGCTGCTTATTTGATTTGCATTTAGATAAATTGATTATCATAAATAAATAATCTTAATGCATTTAAATATTATTGAAAAAAAATAATAAAATGTTTTCAGCAAAAAATTTACTCTACTTCAGCTACGTTCTTTCATCCATTTTTCATGTACGGAAAGGTAAAAAAAAATAATAATAATAAATCCATGAAAAATCCCCCTCAGGAAGTAACCTATATCCGAAGGCGAACTACTAAAATCAGATATAAAAAGTTGACCGACTTTTCTTCTTTTGCTTAAGAACTAAATCGATTTGCGTATTTTTGGCGCTCCGTCGATGCGTTAGCCGGGCCAAGAAATATTTTACGTTATCGATAAGTTAGCAAAGGAAGAACATCTTCATCGATAAGTGCAGTTAAATAAGGAAACAGTTTTTAGATTTGGATGTTAGCGGCTATAAATAGTAATGCATTCTTTTCACTTCTGTGATATGGTTTCGATATGTGTCGCATCTTTGCGATATTGGGAATTTGCTTATGATTTATTTAAGATGCGAGTGCCTTGCTGCATTATTATTTATATTACGGCCAGTGACTTTGGTTTTATCATTCTTGTTGACGAATTAAGTACGAAACCATTTTTTACTTGAAAAATTGATTATGATCAGTGCTGCATTATTATTGATGTACAGTGATCTTAGATTTATCATTCTGATTGACGAATTACGTACAAAACCTTTGTTCTGTAACATATGGGCCTATACTAACTAGACTTATAACGGCTTCAAGAAGAGGGTCACTTTCAGGTACCTGGGAAGACTGTGAATTTTATTTACAAACATATATATATATATATATATATATATATATATAAACTATGGAATAACTAATATACCTAAAACTGTTATTGATATAATTGTTATCAGTGGTCTTAGTTTTATCATTCTTGTTGATGAATTAATTATAAAACCTTTCTTCACTTGAAATTAATGCATTTTAATTTCTGCAATTATAAGAGTTCTAATTAAAGAAATGTAAGGGAGAAATGAAAAAAATAAAAAATGTCCCTATTACAAAATGTTTCGAAAACGCAACATCAGTCTAAAACTATTAATATCAGTGCTGCATTATTATTGATACGACTATGGACAGTGACCGTTTTATAATTCTTGTTGACGAATTAAATACAAAACTTTTCTTCATTAAAGCCTTATGGCCGAGTGGCTACCGCGCTGGCGCTCGGTACCATAGGTATCGGGTTCAAGTCCCTGCAGAGGCATGGATGATTTTAGGGATTCGGAATCCACTTTAAACTGTAGGTCCCGGTCTAACATGATCGTAGAGCGTTTCGGGGATAGCATTACGCCGCGTCCGTAGCTTATCTTCAAGCTACACGCAACTCCTGGTTAGTGCTAAGTGAGTAACGTCGGTGCAGCACTTGCCTTAAGGCTTAAAAGACGACTGTCTAAGTGTTTAAAAGCTGCATTAGAAAAAAATTGTAAATATTAATAAATACATTTTATTTATATATTTAAAATCATGAAACTTGTTTTGGATCTATTTCATGTGTGTTTCCTTCTCCAACACGTATAAGTTCCTGAAGGATTTTAAACTATAGGTTTATTTTATTTTATGGGTTATTGCGGATTTTAAGATATACTGTTGAAAGGGTTATTGCGCTTTTTTAGTGTTTAATTAGTGTTTTGGGGAATCGGTTTAGTGTGTTCTTTTTAAGTTCGAGTTATTTTTATAAGAGTTTAAAGCTTAAAAGTCTTAAACAACAATATAATATCTTGATGTGTATCTGCAAAACAACCGTAACTATTCATGATGTGTGGTATTCAAAATATTTCTAATACAATTTGTCGATTTGATATTCTATCACTTCGAGAAAAACTGAACATAGAAAAATTATTTGAATATGATGAAAATCTTTAAAGTCCTTCAAATACGCAAACATGCATTTCATGTTTTTTTCAAAACAGATAAAAAACTTATGATCGCTCTTCAAAAGTATTTGAATAATTGTATTTAGATAAATTGATTATCCCAAATAAACAATCTTAATGCATTTAAATATTATTGGAAAAAAATAATAAAATGCCTTCCGCAAAAATTTACTCTCTTTGAGCTACGTTCTTTCATCCATTTTTCATGTACGAAAATGTAAAAAAAAAGTAATAATAAATCGAGGAAAAATCCCCCTCAGGAAGTAACCTCTATCCGAGGGCGAAATACTCAAATCAGATATAAAAAGTTGACCGACTTTTCTTCTTTTGCTTAAAAACTAAAGCGATTTGCGTATTTTTGGCGCTCCGTCGATGGGTTAGCCGGGCCGAGAAATATTTTACGTTATCGATAAGTTAGCAAAGGAAGAACATTTTTATCGATAAGTGCAGCTGAATAAGGAAATAGTGTTTAGATTTGAATGTTAGCGGCTATAAATAGTAATGCATTCTTTAACTTCTGTGATAGGGTTTCGATATGTGTCGCGTTTTTTCGATATTGGAAGTTTGTTTATGATTTATTTAAACATGCGAGTGCCGTGCTGCAATATTATTGGTATTCTGGACAGTGATTTTAGTTTTATCATTTTTGTAGACGAATTAAGTATAAAACTTTATTCACTTGCATTGAATGCAATTTAATTTCTGCATCTGGGAGAGTTCTAATTAAGGGACAAATGAAGATTAAAAAATATCTTAGTTACAAAATATTTCGAAAAAAGCAGCATAAAGCTAAAAATATTATTATGTAGTTACATGAAAATTTTAAAAAGATATTATGTAAAGACGGGTCTGATGGCAGAGTAACTAGCGCTCGGTGTCATAGATTTTGGGTACGAATCCTGCCACTGCCATGAATGTTTGTAGTGGTTCCGAATCCACTTTAAACCGTAGATCCTTGTCTCAGACGACCGTAGAGCGCCACAGAGCCCAATCAGACTTTTTCTCACTCACATCATTCCCAAACTCTAAAGGTGCAACTCATCTCTAGATACAGTGATGTGATGTGATGTGATGGTAGTAGATCACGTCAAACAGTAGGTCCCGATCTAATTAGCCTAAAGTGTGCACAAAATGACCGTAGAGCAATAAACCAAACCCAACCTTAAAATACTGCAAATATGCATTTTATGTTTTTTAAAACAGATAAACTTTTTGATCGCTGTCTAAAACTGTCTATTTGATTAATTGTATTTACGTAAAATGATTATCATAAATAAATAATCTTAATGCATTTAAATATTATTAGAAAAAAATAATAAAATGCCTTCAGCAAAAAACTTACTCTCCTTCAGCTACGATCTTTCATCCATTTTTCATGTACGAAAAGGTAAAAGAAAAAAATAATAAATCGATGAAAAATTCCCCCTCAGGAATAACCTATATCCGAAGGCGAAATACTAAAATCAGATATAAAAAGTGGACCGACTTTTCTTCTTTTGCTTAAAAACTAAATCGATTTGCGTATTTTTGGCGCTCCATCGATGCGTTAGCTGGGCCGAGAAATATTTTTACGTTATCGATAAGTTAGCAAAGGAAGAACATCTTTATCGATAAGTGCAGCTGAATAAGGAAATAGTGTTCAGATTTGGATGTTAGCGACTATAAATAGTAATGCATTTCTTCACTTCTCTGATAGGGTTTCGATATGTGTCGCATTTTTGCGATGTTGGAAATTTGTTTATAATTTATTTATACATGCGAGTGCCGGGCGGTATTATTATTGATATAAATATGGGCAGTGATCTTGGCTTTATCATACTATAGTTAACGAATTAAGAACAAAATTGTTTTTCACATGAGATGAATATAATTTAATTTCTGCTCTTAGAAAAGTTAAAAATAAGGGACAAATGAAAATAAAAGAGGGGCCTGTTGACCGAGTGGCTAACCTTCTGGTACTCAAAGTCACAGGTTTCGTGTTCGAGTCCTGGTGGTGCCATGAATGTTTGTAGTAGTTCGGTAACCCATTTAAATCGTAGGTTCCGTTCTAATAGAATCGTAGAGATTTGCGGATGCATTGTTACTCCGCGTCTATAGCTTATCATCAAGTTACTAAGTGATCCTTTTTATTACTAAGTGAGTAACGTCAGTGTAGCCCTTGCTGATGGCATAAAAGATTACGATCTAAGTATTTGCCAGCTGCATTAGAAAGAAGAAAAAAATGAAAATAAAACAAATTATCGGAGTTACAAAAGGTTTCGAAAAAGTAGCATAAACCAAAACTGTTATTATTTCGTTACATGAAAATTTTAAAAAGATATTATGTAAAGACGGGACCTGATGGCCGAGTAATTAGCGCTCAGTGTCATAGGTTTTGGGTAGGAATCCCGACATTGCCATGGATGTTTGTAGTGGTTCGGAATCCCCTTTGAGCCGTAGGTCCTGGTCTCATATGGCCGTAGAGCGCCTCGGAGCCCAATTTGACTTTCACACTCACAGCATTCCCAAACTGTAAAGGGGCAACTCAGCTCTAAGTACTGTGATCTGGTACGGTGTAGTAGTAGATCCACGTCAAACAATAGGTCCCGATCTAATTAGACTACAGTGTGAGCAAAGTGACCGTAGAGCGACAAACTAAACGAAACCTTCAAATACGCAAACATGAATTTTGTTTTTTTCAAAACAGATAAAAACTCTTTGATCGCTCTTCAAAACTGCTTATTTGATTAATTGTATTTAGATAAATGGATTATCTTAAATAAATAATTTTAATGCATTTAAATATTATTGGAAAAAATATAATAAAATGCATTCAGCAAAAAATTTACTATACTTCAGTCACGTTCTTTCATTCATTTTTCATGTAAAAAGGTAATAAAAAAAATAACAAATCGATGAAAAATCCCCCTTAGGATGTAACCTATATCCGAAGACGAAATACTAAAATCAGATATAAAAAGTTGACCGACTTTTCTTCTTTTGCTTAAAAACTAAATCGATTTGCGTATTTTTGGCGCTCCGTCGATGCGTTATCTGGGCCGAGAAATATTTTACGTTATCGATAAGTTAGCAAAGGAAGAACATCTTTATCGATAAGTGCAGTTGAATAAGGAAATAGTGTTTATATTTGGATGTTAGCGGCTATAAATAGTAATGCATTCTTTCGCTTCTGTGATATGGTTTCGATATGTGTCGCATTTTTGCGATATTGGAAATTTGTTTATGATTTATTCAAAAATGCGAGTGCTGTGCTGCCTTATTATTGCTATTTTGGGCAGTGATTTTAGTTTTATCATACTTGTTTATGAATTAAGTACAAAATATTTCTTTTCGTGAGATGAATATAATTCAATTTCTTAAATTAGAAGAGTTAATATTAAGTAACAAATGAAAATTAAAAAGGGGCCTGTTGGCCGAGTGGCTAGCGCTCTGGCGCTCGCTACCACAGTCTCGATGGTGCCATGGATTTTTGTAGTGGTTCGGAATCCACTTTAAACCGTACTTCTCGGTCTGGTAGGATCGTAGTGCGTTGCGGGGTATTGTTACTTTACGTCCGTACCTTCTCTTCAAGCTACACGCACCCCATTTTGATTAAAGTCGCTACAGCCCTTGCCTTAAGGCATGAAAGACGATTGTCTAAGTGTTTGCCAGATGCATTAGAAAAAAATTGTGAATATTAATAAATACGTTTTATTTATATTTAAAATCATGCAATTTGTTTTTAATTTATTTCATATGTATATATTTCCTTCTCCAACATGAAGGCATTCGAATTTGTACGTTTATTTTATGGCATGAGTTATTGCGAATTTTGAGATATTTTATTGAAAGGATTATTGCGTATTTTTAATGTTTTATGAGTGTTTTGAGAAGTTAGTTTAGTGCGTTCTTTCTAAATCCGAGTAATTGTTATAAGAGTTAATGCTTAAAGCTCTAAAAACCTCCACAATATCCTGATCTCACCATGCAAAACATCCGTAACTATGATGTGGGATATTCAAAATTTCTGATATAAATTGTCGATTTGATATTCTATCACTTCGAGAAACACTGAGCATTGAAAAAATATATAAATATGTCGAAAACCCATAAAATCCTTCAAACACTGCAAGCAGGGCTTTTATGTTTTTCAAAACAGATAAAAAATTTATGATCGCTCTTCAAAACAAGTTGATTAATTGTATTTAGATGAATTGAATATCATAAATAAATAATCTTAATGCATTTAAATATTATTGGAAAAAAATAATAAAATGCCTTCAGCAAAAAATTGACTCTCCTTCAGCTACGTTCTTTCATCCATTTTTCATGTACGAAAAGGTAAAAGAAAAAAAAATAATAAATCGATGAAAAATCCCCCTCAGGAAGTAACCTATATCCGAAGGCGAACTACTAAAATCAGATATAAAAAGTTGACCGACTTTTCTTCTTTTGCTTTAAAACTAAATCGATTTTGCGTATTTTTGGCGCTCCATCGATACGTTAGCTGGGCCGAGAAATATTTTACGTTATCGATAAGTTAGCAAAGGAAGAACATCTTTATCGATAAGGGCAGCTGAATAAGGAAATAGTGTTTAGTTTTGGATGTTAGCGACTATAAATAGTAATGCATTCTTTCGTTTCTGTAATATCGTTACGATATTTGTCTCATTTTTGCGATATTGGAAATCTGTTTATGATTTATTTAAACCATGCGAGTGCCGTGCTGCATTATTGTCGGTATTCTGGCCAGTGATTTTAGTTTTATCATTCTTGTTGACGAATTAAATGCGAAACCACTTTTCACTTGAAAAATTGATTGTTGATTATTATCAGTGCTGCATTATTATTGATGTAAATATGGACAGTGATCTTAGATTTATCATTCTGATTGACGAATTAAGTACAAAACCTTTCTTCTGTAATGTCTGTGCCTTACTAATAATAGATTTTTCATTCTGTATTGACGTAGGACGTCCGTTAGATTTTCATTCTGATTGCGCATGCTCAGTTTATCATTCTGAGCATGCGCACTAGAGAGAAAAGGCTAACGGACGTCTTACGGTAACTAACGTACGGTATGCAAAAACTCTCTAATGACTGGAATTATAACGAATTCAAGCACAGGGCCACTTTCAGGTTCCTGGAACACTGTGAATTTTATTTACAAACATTATATATAAACTATCGAATAACTAATATACCTGAAACTGTTATTGATATATTGTTGCCAGTGTTCTTAGTTTTATCATTCTTGTTGATGAATTAAGTATAAAACCTTTCTTCATTTGAAATGAATGTAATTTATTTTCTGAATTTAGAAGAGTTCTAATTAACGGAATTTAAAGCAGATAAGAAAAATGAATAATCTGAGTTACAAAATGTTTCGAACCCACAACATCAATCTAAAACTATTATTATCAGTGCAGCATTGTTATTATTATAATAATTCTGGCCGTTGATCATAGGTTTATCATTCTTGTTGATGAATTTACTACAAAATGTTTCTTTACTTTCCAATGAATGCAATTTAATTTCTGCACTTGGAAGAGTTTTAATTAAAGGAATGTACGGGTGAAATGAAAAAAAAATTACCCGAGTCGCAAAATGTTTCGTAAACGCAAACATCAATTTTAAAATGTTATCAGTGTTATTATTATTGATGATGAAAGTTTGATCATTCTTGTTGACGAATTAAACACAAAACCTTTCTTCACTAGGGCCTGATGGCTGAGTGGCTAGCGCTCTGGTGCTCAGTACCACAGGCTTCGGATTCGAAACCTGGCGTTGCCATGGATGTTTGTAGGGGTTCGGAAACCACTCGAAACCGTAGGTTCCGGACTAATAAGATCGTAGAGCGTTGCGGGGGCATTGTTACTCCGCATCTGTAGCTTATCATCAAGTTACACACGCCATCTGGGTAGTGCTAAGTTAGTAACGTCGGTGCAGCCCTTATGGCATGAAAGATCATGGTCCAAGTGTTTACCAGCTGCAATAGAAAAAAAAACCTTTACTCACTTGAAATGAATATATTTTAATTTCTGATTAAGAAAAAGTTCTAATTACAGAAATATAAGGGAGAAATGAAAACAAAATATCCGAATTACAAAATATTTTATTAGATAGGTGAAGTCACTAAAGGTGAACTCAGATAGGAATTCACTAAATTTATCTGTATTATAGTATAAGTTTATAACAAAATGAGTATTGCTAACAACTTATAAATAAAATGTGTCAAAATAAAATAGGAAATAAATAGACCAGCAGCTGTAATATTATATAACTCAGTTTTAATGAAAGTTTTTACGGAATTGGTAGGGAAAAAAATTTGTAGTTTAAACTTCATTACAAAGAGATATACAAATACAAAGTAACCATCATTCCGTAGCTATTAAATTCATGTTCCACGGAAATCTGAACTTCAACATAACTTTCTATAAATGTTGCTTATTATAATTTGAAATAATATTTGTAATTTTTTAAAACTTCGTTTAGTATATTTCTCAAAGAAAAGGATTAAGTAATGATGTTTTTTTTATGAATTGTCTCGACTCATATTCAGTTCATCATATTTATTATTGTTAAATATTAAAATATGTTCATATGTCCTTATTGTAACGTGGCCTGATGGCTAATTGGCTCGCGCTCTGGACTTTGGTACCATGTGCTTCAGATTCGAATCCTGAATGTTTGTTAGGCAACAGACATTCAGGATGGATTTTAGGGGTTTCGAAATCCACGTCAAACTGTAAGTCCCGGTCTGATTAGCAGTGTGCACAAAATGACCGTAGAGCGAACTAACCAAACCTTATTATTACATTTAAATTGATGGGTGTAATTTACACTTGTCTAGATAAAATAAAATATTATTAACCACATATAATCTTGTCGTGCACTGCAAAAGCATAGACTATGCTTGCAAAAGTAAATAATGTTCATACATTTTTCTCATAGAGGATAATAAGACACGGAACACATAAGACGGTATGACAAAAAAATAGATTAAAGTAATAATAAAAATAAAGAAAGAAAAGGACAAAATAATTAAAAATAACAAAAGTAGCTTATAAAGCTGACATACAAAATAAAGTACAGTAAGAAAAAAAAAATAAACAAAATTATCAGAAGAAAAAAGCTAAAACATCACAATATGCAAAAGGTAGAAGGACACATTAATCATACTGACAGGAATTCACAATTTTTAAAAAAGTTAGAAAGGATGGTCTTGTTTCTACAAATAACTTAAGAACCACCGGCCAATGTTTCTATTGAAATTAAAGATTTAGTTTAAAATTCTTTTTATAATATTCAGCATGATTACTTTGAAGAAAGATATATTCCACATATTGAACATTTCCAACAATACAATAGCTCATATTAGTAGATTTTAAATGGAATTTAAAAGATATTCATCAAAATTTGCATGATCTTTGAGAAACGGCATAAATTTGAAATCTCAAGAGAAAAAGGGTTTACAACTAATTGTTCTCTTCGCAGAAGAAAGTAATTTCTTTAAGTTGGTTTGTTTTCAAGATGAAGTAATAATAAATAATACATTATTGCTAATCCATGTAAAAAATGAAAAAAAAAGGCATTGAAATATATATTGTGATTTACTTTATTTTTTAATGAAGTATTTCATTTCATTTTGTGTGTTATTGATTTTTTTGGGAAATCTTTTACACTAAACCTGTTCTAATCAAAAATAAATACGTTTCAATAATAATAAAGGTTCCGTGACAACTTGAATTTTGAAAACCGCTTAGTTAATGGGGATTATTATAATTTCTATTGTAAAAACTGTTTTTAATTTAATAAGTTCTTTATTCCTTTGTTCGGAAATTACTGAGACAGTTTACTTACCATCCATTAGTCCTCTATAAATTCATCGTCGAAAATGAAAGGGATACATATCCTAAATATAAAACATTAACCCTGTTTACTCTAAAAATAAATGCCTTTACTTGTATTAAAATGCCATGGCTCTCATAAACAGACTAAAAGAGGCTTTTGAATTCACTAACCTCCATTGAATACCTCTCGGGCACTGAGCCAGCATCTTAACAAATTTAATCTCTTGAAATCTAAACAAATACGCTTCAGAGAGCCTTCTTTTTAAAACTTTCCGTGTCAAAACGAAATATATATCTCTTCCACCAACTCTTTCATTTCATCAAATACAAGCCTGATTCATTTCTGCAAGCGCGCTCCTTCTTAAAATCCTCTTTCTAGATTACAACACGGCGGTTTAAATCTGCCTGCCGACATGTGTTCCCATCGCTTTTTGGATGGCACTTCTCCACCTCAGAAGATTAAAAAAGAAAAAATAATAATAAGGAGATGGAAATCCGCTCATCTTTTTCTCTCTCTCTCGGAACTTTGGTCTTTGGAGCCACCCCCTTTGGTCCGAAGCCAACTGTGACGTCAATCTGTGTTTCTTGCACTGCAGTGTTGGTGGTGTTTCGAGTTTTGGGGATATTTTGTTGATGTTATTCATAAACTGTGAAGAGATAATTGGTCATTTTATGCAAAGTTGTTTTTAAGTATACTATGCGAAAATAATATGGAATTAAGTCTGCATAAAATGACAGCCATTTGCAATTTTTTGTGAAAGAGTCCTTTCTTGTGTTGAAATATTGGCCGAAATTTTTTAATGTCCATGAAATGTATCGTTGCTTTTTCTAATGGAAATTATTAATAATAAATTGCCAACATTAGTCATTGTTAAAACTATGTTTTAATATAAAAATTAAAGAATTATTAAAGTATAATAATAGTTAATGTATCATATGGGGATTATTATAACTTTATTTGTAAAAAGTTTAATTTAATTGGTTCTTTATTCGTTTGTTTAGAAATTACAGCTGTGACATTTGAAATTACTGATTCACAATTTGAATTTTCCATTTGAATGACAGTTTAAGTATTATTTTCAATTTGACAGAAATTTGAGATTATATGGGGATTATTATCATTTCTTTTGTAAAAATAATTTTTTAATTTGTTTCGTTCCCTTTATTCGTTTCTGGGGAAATTACAGAGGCAGTATCCCAACCATCCATAAGTTGTCTATACATTCATTTTGGAAAAGGAAAACGATATATATGCGATGTATAAAACATTAACTTTGTTTATTCTAAAAATAAATGCCTTTACTTATGTTAAAATGTCATGCCTAAAGATATTAAAGATGTATCATTAACAGACTAAAAGAGGCTAGAAAGCTAGAAAAAGGATCCCTATCATTCAAAAGTTCTCTATAGATTCATCCTGGAAAATGAAAGGGATACATATGCAAAATATAAAACATTAACCATTTCTAAAAATAAATGCCTTTACTTGGGCTTAAATGTCTTGCCCATGAATTTCAAAGACCTCTCATAAACAGACTGAAAGAGGCTTTTGAATCCACTAACCTCCATTGAATACCTCTCGGGCACTGAGCCAGTCTCTTAACAAATTTAATCTCTTGAAATCTAAACAAATACGCTTCCAAAACCCTCCTTTTTAAAACTTGCCGTGCCTAAGCGAAATATACATCTCCTCCACCAACTCTTTCATTGCATCAAAGATAAGCCTGATTCATTTCTGTGATCGCGCACCCTTTTTAAAATCCTCTTCATAGATTGCAACACGGCGGTTTAAATCTGTCTGCCGACATGTGTTTCCATTGCTTTTTGGATGGCACCTCTCCATCTCTGAAGATTAAAGAAACAAAATAATAATAAGGAGATGGAAATCAGCTCATCTTTTTCTTTCTCTCTCGGAACTTTGGTCTTTGGAACCACCCCCTTTGGTCCAAAGCCAACTGTGACGTCAATTCGGTGTTTCTTTCACTGCAGTGCTGGTGGTGTTTCGAATTATTGTGGATATTTTGTTGTTGTTGTTGTTGAGGTTATTCATAAACTGTGTAGAGATAATCGGTCATTTTATGCAAAGTTGTTTTTAAGGATAATATGCGAAAATAATATGGAATTATATCTGCTTAAGATGGCAATCATTGTGAATTTTTCTGAAAGCGTTCCATTCTTGTGTTGAAATTGTGGTGAACGTTTTAATGTTTATGAGCTATATCGTCCCTTTTTCTACTGGAAATGATCAGTCATAAATAACCAATATCAGTCGTTGTTTAAACTATGGTTTAATATAGTAGTTAAATAATTTTTAAAGTAGAACAATAGATAAAGTATTATAGGGGATTATTATCAGTTCTTGTGTAAAAACAACTAACTTAATTGGTTCTTTATGCGTTCGTGGAGAAAGTACTGATTTGACAGTTGAAATTACTGTTTCACAATTTGAATTTTGAATTCGAATGACAGTTTGAATTTGAATTTAACTGAAATTTAAGAACCATTTAGTTAAAGTATTTTATGGGTATTATTATTATTTCTTTTGAGGAAACATTTATTTTGATGATTTTTTATTCGTTTGTTGAGAAATTACTGAGACAGAATCGCTACCATGCATAAGTTCTCTCGCGGAAAATGAAAGGGGTATTTATGCGAAATATAAAACATTAACCTTTTCTAAAAATAAATATTTTGCTGGTGTTAAAATGTCTTGATTGAGAATTTCAAAGATCTCTCATAAGCAAACGAAAAGAAGCCATAAGACTAAGAAAATAATCCCTTTTATCCCTAAGTTCTGTACAAATTCATCGTGGGAAATAAAAGGGATATATATGTGCGCAAAATATAATATAAAAATAGTTTTTAATTTTATGGGTTCCATATTCGTTTGTGGGGAAATTACTGAGACAGTAACCCTACGAATCATAAGTTCTGTACAGATTCATCGTGGAAAATAAAAGGGATGTATATGCGAAATATAAAACATTAATCCTATTTATTTTAAAAATAAATGCCTTTCCTTGTGTTAAAATGCCCTTCCTATGGATTTCAAAGAACTCTCATAAACAGATGTCTAAAGAGGCTTTTGAATTCAATAACCTCCATTGAATACCTCTCGGGCACTGAGCCAGCGTCTTAACAAATTTAATCTCTTGAAATCTAAACAAACACGCTTCCAGAAACCTCCTTTTTAAAACTAGCCGTGTCTAAACGAAATATACATCTCCTCCACCAACTCTTTCATTACATCAAAGACGAGCCTGATTCATTTCTGTGAGCGCGCACCCTTTTAAAATTCTCTTTATAGATTACAACATGGCGGTTTAAATCTGCCTACAGACATGTGTTCCCATTGCTTTTCGGATGGCACTTCTCCATCTCTGAAGATTAAAAAACAAACTAATAATGATGAGGAGATGGAAATCCGCTCATCATTTTTCTCTCTCTTTAACTTTGGTCTTTGGAACCACCCCCTTTGGTCCAAAGCCAACTGTGACGTCAATCCGCGTTTCTTTCACTGCAGTGCTGGTGGTGCTTGAAGTTTTTGTGGATATTTTGTTGTTGTTGATGTTATTCGGAAACTGTGAAGAGATAATTGGTTATTTTATGCAAAGGTGTTTTTAAGGATATTATGCGAAAATAATATGGAATTGAATCTGTAATAGACGACAGCCATTGGCAATTTTTTGAGAAAGCTTTTCTTCTTGTGTTGAAATAGTGGCCGAAATTTTTTAATGTATGTGAGATATATCGTTAATTTTCTATTGGAAATGATCAGTCATAAATAGCCAACGTCAGTCGCTGTTAAATCTATGGTTTTAATATAGTAGGTTCCTTATTCGTGTGTGGGGAAATTAGTGAGGCAGTATCCCTACCCTCCAAAAGTTCTTTATAGATTCATTGTGGAAAATGAAAGGGATATATCTATATGTAGTAAATGCGAAATATAAGAATAGTTTTTAATGTAATAAATTATTGAGACTGTATCCCTACCATCGATAAGTTCTCTACAGATTCATCAGCTTCCTGATGGCCAATTGATTAGCTATTTGTCCTATGTTACCACATACTTCAGGTTTTAACTCTGGTGGTGGCATGGTTGTTTGATAGTGGTTCGGAATCCTCATTAAACTGTAGATCCCGGTCTTATTAGCTTTAAATTGAGCACAAAATAACCGTAGAGGGACAAACCCAACTACAGATTCATCGTAGAAAATGAAAGATATATGTGAAATATGTTTTAATTTAAAAGGTTCCTTATTCGTTTATGGGGAAATTACTAAGGCAGTATCCCTACCATCCATAAGTTCTCTATAGATTCATCGTGGAAAATGAAAGAGATATATATATATTTATATTTATATTAAATATAAAATATTAACCCTGCTTGTTCTAAAAATAAGTGCCTTCACTTGTGATAAGATGTCCTTCCTATGGTTATCATAGCTCTCTCATAAACAGAAGTCTAAAAGAGGCTTTTGAATTAGCTAACCTCCATTGAATACCTCTCGGGCATTGAGCCAGCGTCTTAACGAATTTAATCTCTTGAAATCTAAACAAATAGGCTTCCAAAAGCACCTCCACCAACTCTTTCATTGCACCAAAGACAAGCCTGATTCATTTCTGTAAGCACGCGCCCTTTTAAAATCCTCTTTATAGAATACAACAAGGCGGTTTAAATCTGTCTTCCGACATGTGTTCCCATTGCTTTTAGGAAGGCACTTCCACATCTCTGAAGATTAAAAAACGAAATAATGATAAGGAGATGGAAATCCGCTCATCTTTTTCTCTCAGAACTTTGGTCTTTGGAACCACCCCCTTTGGTCCAAAGCCAACTGTGACGTCAATCCATGTTTCTTTCACTGCAGTGCTGTTGGTGTTTAAAGTTTCTGTGGATATTTTGTTCTTTATAAACTGGGAAGAGATAATTGGTCATTTTATGTAAATTGTTTTTAAGGATGTTATGCAAAAATAATATATAATTAAATGTGTATAATATGACAATATTGGCAATTTTTGAGAACGCATTTCCATTCTTGTGTTGAAATATTGGCCGAAATTTTTAATGTCTTTGAGATATATTGTTACTTTTTCTACTGGAAATAATCAGTCATAAATAGCCAACAGAAGTCATTGTTAATTGGTTCTTTATTAATTTGTGGGTAAATTTCTGATTTAACATTTGAAATTACTGATTCACAATTTTAATTTTGAATTTGAGTGACAATATGAATTTTAATTTTAATGAGAGTTTGAGAACCACTTTGTTACAGAATTTTCTGGGAATTATTATCTTTTCTTTTGTAAAAAAAGTTTTTTATTTAATAGGTTTATTATTAGTTTGTTGGGAAGTTACTGAGACAGTATCTCTACCGTCCATAACTTCTCTATAGATTCCCAGTGGAAAAGGAAAGGGATATATATATATATATCTATATATATAAACACATTAATTCTATTTATTTTAAAAATAAATGCTTTAACTTGTGTTTAAATCTCCTTCCTATGGATTTCAAAGATCTCTCATAAACAGAAGTCTAACAGAGACTTTTAAATTCACTAACCTCCATTGAATACCATTTCGGGCACTGAGCCAGCGTCTTAACAAATTTAATCTTTTGAAATCTAACCAAACACTCTTCTAAAAGCAACCTTTTTAAAACCTGCCGTGCCTAAACGAAACATATATATCTCCTCCACCAACTCTTTCATTGCATCAAAGACAAGCCTGATTCATTTCTGTAAGCATGCTCCCTTTTAAAATCCTCTTTATGGATTACAACACGGCGGTTTGAATCTGCCTGCCGACATATGTTCCCATTGCTTTTTGGATGGCACCTCTCCATCTCTGAAGATTAAAAAACAAAATAATGATAAGGAGATGAAAATCCGGCTGATCCTTTTCTCTCTCTCGGAACTTTGGTCTTTGGAACCACCCTTTGGTCCAAAGCCAACTGTAACGTCAATTCGGTGTTTCTTTCACTGCAGTGCTGGTGGTGTTTCGAGTTTTTGCGGATATTTTGTAGTTGTTCATGATGTTTATAGACAGTGAAGAGATAATTGGTCATTTTATACAAAGTTGTTTTTTAAGGATATTATGCGAAAATAATATGGGATTAAGTCTGAATAAGATTACAGCCATTGAACAATTTTTAAGAAAAAGACCATTCTTGTATTGAAATGATGGACGTAATTTTTAATGTCTATGAGAGTTTTCGTTATTTTATTTATTGCAAATGATCAGTCATAAATAACCAAATCAGTTAAAGCATTCGTTGCTATGTTGGTAATACATTCTGCGAAGTAATTAAAAGTTTATCCTTTTTAGAGATAAAAGAAATGAAGATGTTTGTTATAAACAGACTTTTTTAATGTGAACGCTATTTTTAAATAATGATCGATAAATTGGTTTCTTTATTGGATGTTTATAAATACGGTGATATAGGTGTCTAGATCGAATCCCGTCAGGGCCATGGATGTTTGTAGTGGTTCAAAATCCACTTTAAACTGTAGGTCCAGGTCTAATATGACTGTAGAGCGTTGGGCGTAGGGCTAGCAAACCTACTCCATAAAAAGTCAGTAATTCGGTCACAAATCAAAATTCTACCTACGGGTGCTCCATCACAACAGAAACAGTCCCTTTTTCCCTCCTTCCATGAGATCACGTGGGTTCATGGATTTGATCTAGATGTGGGATAAGAAACAACAACAACAAAATCTACGGTGTTTTATAATAATAATATTATTATTAGAAACATATTTTATTTGCTATAAAATATGTTTGATTGAATAATTGAACATTGTGTTTCTAATTTGTTATAAATAATATTAAAAATTATGTTTTATATCTAATAATCTTACATTATATGTATTTGAAAAATTATAATTAGACCGACTAAAACCGATTAATTGAGGAAAAAAGTATAGATTATGACCTCTTATTGGCAATTATGAGGCCTGTTGTCAAACTGGGTAAAGCCTATCTGAAGCCTATGGTCATTGGCACCACAGGCTTCAGGTTCGAATCCTGAGGAAGTCGGGAACGCTTATTAATGGTTCGGGATCCACGTTAAACTGTAGGTGCCCGGTCTAATTAGCCCAAAAGTGCCATGTTACGCGATTAACTCAGTGGGTGGGATGATTGTGTCATCATAAAAACATTTTCGTATATCAAATGGTAGCTTGTTTTTTAAGGTAAAAGAATAAAACGTATCCTTTTTCTAAACGTAACATGCCGAAAAACTCGTATCTCAAAGTATCAATGTAGTATACTCATATTTCAACAATGAGAGCGCCTGGCAAATGGAGTTATGTGAAAATGTCTCACTTTTGAAGAATACAGAAAATCCGAAATATTATCAGGCAGTGTGGTTGTCAATATGAAATGTTCTCACATACATCTGCCACAATATTGAAAATAGAGTGTTTGAATCTTTTCTCCTTTGCAAAGCCAGTATGAGTGTTTTGGGGCATGAATGGTCGAGCGTCTGGCGATCGGTGACACAGATTTCGGGTTCGTCTCCCGGCGGTGCTCTTGATGTTTGCAGCGATTCGGAATCCACTTTAAGTCGTAAGTGTCGGTCTCCTATGACTGTAGAGCGCCATAGAATCCAGTCATACTTCTCATCCACATCATTCCCAAACTGTATAGGGGCAACTCAGGTCTAGGCACAGTAATGTGATGTGATGGGGTGTAATAGTAATAGTAGTAGTAGTAGGAGTGTTTTACCACTGAGCTCAGAATCGGAAAAAAGGGGGTCAGCCTGGTCTTTCGATACTTTTTATTAACGTATATATAAGTTATATATATATATATATAAAAAAGTAAGAATCTTGTTGAGATTAACAGATTCCCTACTTTAGAAATTATAAAGCATCGGGGTCAATCCCGCAGTGCCATGGATGTTTGTAGGGGTTCGAGTCCACTTTCAGCCGTTGGTCCCGGTCTCATTTGACCGTAGAGTTTCACAGAGCCCAATCAAACTTCTTCTTCCAATACCACATCATTCCCAAACGGTAAAGGGGCAACTCAGCTCTAGGCACAGTGATGTGGTGTGGTGTGTTGTGGTGTGTGTAGTAGTAATCCACGTTAAACCGTAGGTCCCGGTCTAATTAGCCCAAAGTGTGCACAAATAAACCGTAAAGCGTCAAATCAAACCAAATCTTTGTAGATCATAATAAAAATAAAATATTATCTTTATTTCAGTTACAATTAATTATAAATGTGTAAATAAGTATGTTTTTAAAATTTTTAATTGTTTTATTTGATGCTACGATTAGTTAATAAATTTAATAACTATACAAAGAGTAAATGTTAAAGTACAAATTAACAATTCAAAAGTAGATCATGTCTGGTTGCCATGGTGATATTTTGGTAAACAATTTAAAATCTTCTCTTCAACAAATTTATTTCTCTTGAGTCGACAGTTTTTTTTTGAAATATAGAAAAAATTTTTAGAAAATGAATACATTTTATTACTTTTTTCAAGGTCTTGTTACATATTTGTTCACGAAGAATCTTCATTAACTTTTTTTAAAAAAACCCAACTAGGAACCCTTTTTTTTCCTATGTTTATCCTGTTTTTAACTAAGAATATAAATGTTACTCAATATAAAAATATAAATATTACTGAATATTACACAATATAAAAATATTTTCGCTAAGTAATTGCTTTTTGTGTGCTCAAATATTGAATTTTCACTCATATACTTTTATATCAGCTTCCATTTTTCAGTATAAATATTTGCTTTCCTAATTCGCCATACGTTATAAAGAATTTTTTCCATATATAATAGTTTCAGGTTACGAATAGGATTAAAAAAGAGAAATGCATTTTAAGCAGATCGTTAAATAGAGGTTAGCATACAATTTCTTCTATCAAAAATTATGTTTGCCGCTTGATGGTCAAATGGCTAGCGCTCTGGCGCTCGGTACCACAGGTTTCGGGCTCGAGTCCCGGCGGTGCCATGGATGTTGTAGTGGTTCGGAATCTACTTTAAACTGTAGGTCCCAATCTAACATGGCTGTAGAGCGTTGGGCGTAGGGCTGACAACCCTACCCCGTAAAAAAAGACATCTCATGTTTCGAAATCTGCCAGTAGGCGGACGTTTATTTATTATTTTGATATATATAGATATATATCTGACTATAAATATTTATGTTAGTGAAATTTAATTTCAATTGCATTTTTAAATGATTTAAAAAAATGGTAAATCTCGGATCTCATGTATTATTAAAATCAATGCAATAATAGTAATACCAAAGTTACAATTTTGGGCCTGAATGGCTGATTGTCTAAAACTCTGGCGCTCTGTGCCACAGGTTCCGGGTTCGAGTACCGGCGGTGCCATGGATGTTTCTAGTGGTTCGGAATCCATTTTAAACAGTAAGTCACGGCCTAATATGACCATTGGGAGTAGGGCTAACAAACTTAGCACGTAAAAAGAAAGTGTCTCCTGTATCGAAATCTGTTAGTAGGCAGGCTTCGTAGGTGGCATCTGCAGATGTCCTTGCCACACCATGGGGCTGTTGCGAAGAAGAAGATTTATAATTAAATTAAATTAATTTAAAGATCCATAAGCAATAAATTAGTATAATTTAATTTTTGAATAGATGTAATTATTAAATTGTTTTACTTCCTGTGTATTGGCACTTTGATGATATTTTAATGTGAAGTATGATTTGACATAATGCTTTCTTCTATAAAAATCTGTCAGTATGAGATACAAACGGATGATTTTGTATGAGCTATAGCCGTTACATAATATACAAAATATATTAAATGGTGGTCCTGATGGTAGAGTGACTACTAGCCCTCGGTGCCACAGGTTTCAGTTTCAAATCCCAGCGGTGCCATGGATGTTTGCAGTGGTTAAGAATCCACTTTAAACCGTAGGTCCCGGTCTAATAGGAGGGTAGAGAGTCGTCTTGAGGTTTAGTCAGTCTTTAGCCCTCGTGGTTCCTTGCTAAAGTGAAGATGCATATTACCCTTAGCCATGGACCAGTCGCTTGGACCTGGGTAGGTTTCCCTGCACTAGGGAAATTAGTAACAACACATTGAAGGATGATGGTGAACAATGGAATTTTCAGGGAATTATTTTTAATTATGAATAGTTTGAATTGCATTGAAATCAATATTTTTTTTGTTTTGTTGCTGTAGTGAATAAATTATTTTGTTGATGTAGTTTCTAAGAGCCTTATGCTCCATCTACCTATGCTACTATATAAATAGAGTGATAGTGAGAACTCGTTACTTTTTGGAGGGAAATTTTAAGGTTACCGCGTCGTATTTACGTGTTTTATGAGAGAAACTCCGAAAATTTCCATCAAGCAGCTTGGAAATTGCTGTAAGACATTTACACATGCTGTGGATATCTTGCTAATTAGAAACATAAGTCATACATTTCTTTGTTGTCGTCTACATGTCAAATGAAGACTGTCATTCTTTAATTATAAAAATATGAATAAAATAATAAATTGTTCCTCATTTCAATGATAAATCTCAATAGACTTATTCTTTAATCTATATAATTTATTCCTATAATCCATTAATTACGGCCTGAATGTCTGGCGCTCTGCAGCTCGGTACCACAGGTTTTCGGGATCGACTCCCGGAGTTGCCATGGATGTGTGTAGTGGTTCGGAATCCACTTAAAAACCGTAGGTCCCGGTCTAATAGGATCGTAAAGCGTTGTGGGGGCATTGTTACTCCGCGTCCGTAGCATATCTTCAAGATACAAATCATACACGTACTTCCTGGGTAGTTCTAAGTCAGTAACGTCGGTGCAACGCTTGCATTAAGGAATCAAAGACAATTGTCTAAGTGTTTGTCAGCTGCATCAGAACTAAAAAAATAATCAATTAATTAAACTTTGTTTCTGAAACTCTAATGATACGCCTATGACAAAATTTTAAACTTTACTTAAACCTTTTGGGACTTACAAACAAGTTTATTTCAAAGCTTCTTTTTTCGAACCGTGTAAATACAACAGTCTGATATAATATGATTCTAAATTAAAAATTGAGTTATTTAAAAAAAAAAAAAAATCAATTCTACCAAATAAAAATATACTTCAGTTCAAAGAGCAATTCGTATGCATTTTAAACTATGAGTAATAAGAATGTTTAAGAGAGGGGCAAGAATTCTGGTTAGTTAACTAACATTTATATAACTAAGAGATGTGCAAAATGGGAAGTTTTATGCACTGCCTTTCTAAAGACTTACTTGCAAAAATGAATAGGATTGTCTGCATTGTTGTGACAATACGAGCCTCTATATTACACTCCTGTCCATAAATTAAGGATAATTCAGAATCACACAGAAATTGAACTCTAAAATAAAAATTTCAACTGTAGAATTATCACACACATTTTGAAGAAGTATATGCAAATTACAGGAAACCACCAGATGGCGCGGATAGTACGTCACAATGACGAGAGTGTAAGAGAGGGGTATATAAGGAATGGTGGCAAAGAAGTAAAATTGTTCACAAGCGCTTTAAAAGCCTTTCAGTGCAATAACCGCATAGTTATGGCACAAAGGAAGCATTTGGATGATTTGTTAAGTGGTAGAATTATCGGATGACTGGAGTGTGGACGTACCCAGCTGGAAGTATCCGAGGAACTTAGAATCGCCCAGAGTGTCATCTCCAGGCTTTGGCAACGATTCCAAGATGATGGTAATGTGAGTAGATGTTACAGCACTGGTCGCCCCAGAGTTGCAACACCAAATGAGGACCGGTATTTAGCAGTTACTGCCAAAAGAAACAGACGCAGCACAGCATCAGACCTGTCTCATCAGCTCTCTTCTGCTACCGGTACGACAGTTTCAAGGCAGACCGTGTACAGACGCTTAAGGCACATTGGTCTATATGCTCGTAGGCCTGTCAGATGTGTTCCACTTACCGCAACTCACTGTCGCCTGCGATTAACCTGGAGTAGAGAGCATGCATTGTGGACCCCGCAACAGTGGTCTTGTGTGATGTTTTCCGACGAGTCCAGGTTTAGTTTGCAGTCTGATTCTCGCCGGACTTTCATATGGAGAGCGCCAGGTACCCGTTACCACCAAGAGAACACCATTGAACGACACCGTTACGGTGGTGCAGGATGGATCTTTTGGGGAGGAATTATTCTTGATTCCGGAACTGACCTGCATGTTCAGAGTGTAACGATGACAGGTCACATCTATCGGGATGTCATTCTGGAACAACATGTACGTTTGTTTCGGGGCGCTATGGGTGC
This sequence comes from Caerostris darwini, assembly GCA_021605075.1. Classification (NCBI taxonomy): domain Eukaryota; kingdom Metazoa; phylum Arthropoda; class Arachnida; order Araneae; family Araneidae; genus Caerostris; species Caerostris darwini. Next base: position 402,936 of record BPLQ01011606.1, on the reverse strand, counting down.
TGAATTTCTGTTTATGGATGACAACGCCCGTCCTCACCGTGCAAACATTGTAGACGAATGCCTTCAATTGGAGGATATCACCCGTATGGATTGGCCAGCATACTCACCGGAGTTGAATCCAATAGAGCATGTGTGGGATATGCTTGGCCGACGAATTGCAGCCCGTCAATCCCCTCCCACCTGTCAACCACAACTTCGGAGGGCATTGCTTGATGAGTGGTGTAATATTCCCCAAGATCAGATTGATAATTTGATACTGAGCATGCCTAGGAGTTGTAAGGCCTGTATTGCATCGTCCAGGAGACATACTCCATATTAACCATCCTACTAACCATGTTATACTGTTTTTTGTAAATAGGTTCTTTTTTGAAATTTGCTCCAGGGAGTAAAAATCGCAATTTTTATTAATTATGTCAAACATATAGCATCTTTTTTGCTCTTTACCTTTTGTTTAATAAATAGACTTTACAAATAAGTCAAATTTGTTTTGCTTCTGTCTCTTTCTTTGCCTGAACTTCATTATCCTTAATTTATGGACATGAGTGTAATTGCGACCATTTTATTATACGTAATATATACATTGAATTATCCATCACCGAATCCTATGTAATTGGTGAATTTATCAAAAAGAAATCACAGCGAAACATACAATAATATAGTTTTTGTGACGAGTGTAATATTTAGGACTAATAATTTTGAAAAATGGAAGTTTAATATTTTTAAAATTTAATATTTTTATATGCTACTTTAATTAAAATTATAACCGGCATATTAAAACCAATTTAATAATCAATAAAAACTTCTGAATGCAAAAATTGTCTGGATTTCAATAAACATTTGATATTATGAATATTTCATTTACAAATTTTCTTGAAATAATTCGAATATATAGTAATATAATTCGAATATTCTGTAATTAAATTTTACAAATTACATAAGGCATAAAAAAAAGTACATCAGAGACGAATAGAAAGTATTATGATAAATAATATTTATTTATTTTTTTTCTTATATATATACATCGTAAAAAAATTTTGAAAAACTTTTAAAAACAGAAATATTTTTTTTTAATTTCGAATACTTTTTGCTAAGATATAATTTAGTATATGATTACATAAAAACGTATCAGTCCTTAAATATTTTCCATAAATGTTATATATTGTTAAATATTATCGTATATATATATAAAAAAATAATTATTAAATACTTTTCTGCCTCATACTAATTATTCGTGCACATCTACATTAGAGCTAATACTATCAAATACTGCCAAATGTTTTCAAGACAATTTTCTTTGCAATACTTTCTTGTTCTTCTACTTTTCTTTCTAAATCTTAGTTATAAGAAACTTGTCAAAATTAATTACTTCGCTTCGAACTGCTTCTGTTTAAAGAATTGCTATAGCTGGAATACTAAATTGAGTAATTTTAATCTTTGGAGGCCTGACAGTATAATTGTATATTACAAAAATCTTCAGATCACTTCATTTATTTCAATTATTAAAATCGGAGTAATATTCTTGTAAACTAGATAAAATTGCTGCAACATTTTTTTATCTTTTTCAAATAAATAACTAATGTTTAAGTTTATATGTTAATAATTGGTTTATTATATAACAATGCAAAACAAACTTAAGCGGCATCGTCATAAGTATGTAATAGAAAAACAATATTTAAATGAAATATATTATTTTCTTCTACATTATTTATCAATATAATCACCAACCTATTAATGAATTAAAGAACCTGATTAGTTAATAATTTTGTTAGAAATGTCAAAAATCTGATTTTTTTTTTTCAGTGCAGTTTTTAGAATTATTTTTAAATCGCTAATTACAAATGGCTATCATTTTTGATTTGTTTAATAATTTTTTATTATTATAATTAATATAATATACACATTTGATAGAGCTGAAAAAAGTTACAGAAGATAGCATTAATTAAATAGAAAAAAAATTATAGCAATTCAAAATATTTTGTAACAGAATACAAAAGAATGCAAACAATAAAGTGACGAAATATAGATGACGATGCAAACCATATAATCATGTAAACAATAAAAAAAAAACTATGTAAACGATATAAGAAATAATTATGTAAACGATATTACACATGCAAACAATATAAATGAATTCATATTATAAAAACTGCAAATGATAAAATAAAGGCAAAAATAAGTTTGTATTATAAAAAAATGCAAATGATAAAGTGAGGCAAAAATTTTTTTACTTTAAATCTATTGTAAATCTATAACGACCGTTAACAGACTTAGAAACATAGTGACATGCGCGGTAAAAAGCTAAAAAATACTGCAAAAACTTTTTCTAATAATTAAAAATAGTATGAATGTTCCATCAGCTCTTTTAAATCTGGTATCCTAGTCTGCAATTTCGAACATTTCTGGAATTTTTTATAATGAAAAAACTAATAAATAAAATATTAACTCGGCTTAAAATTTAATTTCTTTTTTTTTATTTAAAGGGAAGGAAATTTATTACCGTTAGTGATTTCTAGAAAGTAATCATCAGTATGTTAGGATAATTTTTTTTTTTTTTTTTTTGCTTTTATATATAATTGACATTTGTTATTAAACTTTTAATACCTATGCTTAAACGATTTTTAATATTTCAAATTTAGAGATGCAAAAATGTATAACGGGCTGACATTCTAATCATTTATATTAAATTATTCAATTAAATTGTCAAATTACACTTTTTATTTTTTGCTTTATTTGATGAATTATAGCACAGTCTTTATTAAAATCATATATTGCTAAACTAACTTAATACTTTTAATTCATTACCATTATTTTTGTTTATCAATATTTTTAATTTCTTTTTAAATTTCTATATTAAAGCAATTTAATATTTTTAAAAATTTGCTGTCGAAAATGATCAAAAATTAAAAATCAATTTTGCATTATTTGTATCTGTTAAAAATTAGGGTGTTTTTTTTCCAATTGTAGAAAATTACAAGTATTACAATGAGGATTTTTTTTTATTTGCAATTGCAAAAATTTTATAAACTTAATAATATAATATTCATATATATAAAATAAAACGATGTGCTTAAGAAAATGATATATGTAAATATTTCATTTACATACTTCTAACATTATAATAATTAGATTGTATTTTTTAGCATTATATATTAATTTAGAATATTTATGAATTTACTAACATTATTTATTTTGAAAAAGGTATTAATTTTTGATACAGTTTTATTATAAAAAAAATTTTAAAAATGTTATGATTAATCTGTAAAAATTCTAATAAAGTAAAATGCAATTTTTGTAGCAAAATTCGCTTTTAAAATCAAAAATAATTCTAATAGCGAAGAAAAAACATTTTTCTTGTTATATTCATGAAAACGTGATATAAATCCCTTTTACAGAATGATAAATTTAAGCTCCTTATGCAAAATCAGATTCTTCTAATTTTTCTGACTTGTCGGCATTCAAACAAGACAGATAAAGTTTGTAATAAGATCCTAAATAAAAAAATAAAAAAATAAAAATTGACCCATATTTTGTATGACGTCGGCAATCAATGTGTCACGTGGGTCAGACGTAATTGCGAATCTTGGTGGCACGCGAGTTGGGTAACCATGGTTACGCCATATAAACTGTCTTCGTCCCCCACCACGCTTCCAGTTACGGTTGCTACTTTGACCCTGCCACTACAATTTGCCTTTTAAATATTGAATTAATTTTCGAGCGGTGAGATGATTCAATCGTAATTCGAGATGTAATGAGATTCGGTTTTGATTTTCGACTTAGGACGTTTCGATACAGTATTTCTTTATTGTAAGTTATTGAAAAAAAAATAGATGAAAACGTTGTCGCGGCTTTATTTTTAAATTTATTTTTAATATTATTTATTCATTTATTTTAGCTTATGAAATGTATACAAAAATGGAGAAGCAAACGATATTTTAATGAATTTCAAAAAGGAAAATAGAATTTATTTCTCAAAATATTTTTTTTTATTTTTTTAAACGTAATATAAACATAATTTTTTTAATTAATAAAAAAAAGAATTTAATTTTTTTAATTTAAAATTTAATTTTAAGTTAAAATTACGAAAAAATTAATTTTTTTGTGGTTTATTTTTTTAGCAATCGGTTTCGAAGAAATTGAAAAAAATCGTTTGTAGTTTTTTTTAAATAGAATTGCAAAAGATAACTTTTTAATGCTGATTATTAATTAATGATTATGTTCAGCTATAATTATAATTAGATATAATAGTTAGCTATCTAAATATAATTATGGTTAGATACTTAATAGTTAGCTATTTAAATATAATTGTAGTTACATATTTAAATACAATTATAGTTAGCTATAATTATATTTTTATCTATATTGAGTTTAATTTATCTATATTTCTTCTGCATTTAAATACATTTAAATATAAAAATAGATTTTCCAATTTTATTTAATAGCACAGTTTTATTTATGTATCATGTAATTATTCATTCAGTCAAATAATAGAAATAAAAGCAAATTACAATTGCTATTTTAAAAATTCAAGCAAATAATGCTTAAAATATTTTGAGCATTATTTGCATATTTTATTATACATATAAATTATATTTTAATAAATTATAATTATTCTGCATTTCGATACATATAAACAGAAAAGTAGACTTTCCAACTTTATTTAGTAACACATTTTTATCTATGTATCATTTAATAATTCATTCAATTAATTAATTAATAGAATTGCAAGCAAATTACAAATCATTTTTAAAAATACAAGCAAATAATACTTAAAATAATTTACGCAACTCCACCTTAATAAGAATAATGCATCAAGTAATAATTCTTTCAATTAATTAATTAATAAAAATACAAGAAAATTACAAATTAATTAAAAAAATACAGGCATATAATGCTTAAAATAATTTTCGCAACTCTACCTTAATAAGAATAGAAATCAGATAATTAAATCGCTCAATTACATTGCACCTTTAAGAAAACTATAGGATAATACATACTATAAAGAATCTAGTAAAATTCTTTTGCTTTGAAAATAAAATCTTTATTAAAATTTATGTTTAGAAAAATATTAAAATTATATTTTGAGTTAAATACAGGCATAATTCGCTCTAACTTTTAATCTAGGTTTTGTACTGTGTTAACAAAATGTCAATGGTATTTTATTTACCATTAGTACTCCAAACTGTCGTAAGATAAACTTTGTTGTATGAACTGAGCTCCAATAAAAACAGAGTTAACAACAAATTTTGCTGTAATTTTGTTTAAATGTTAAAAATTATATATTTGTGCAACTGAAATTTTCAAAAATTTCTTTTAAGAGCATTTTTTTCAATTTTATCATAATGAAATGTATTGTAAATTAGATTCCATTAATATTCATCTAATAATTCCTTCTATAATATTCCTAATAATTCCTAATTTTTTTTTCATATATTGTGTTCTTTTTTTGTGTGTGTTTTTCATATATTGTGTTCGTTTATTTATTTAATGAATTTTAATTCAAAATTAGATAAAAGAAAGTTGAATTGCATGGAGACATTCATTTACTTGGCATTCTTACTTAAATAGGAAATTTAAGTAAGATAGATTCATACTAGATTCAAGTTTTTCTATCTAGTTGAATCTAGTATACTATTGAATAAATGAAATATAACTTATTGTGCAGCTTTATTTTGTAATAATCATAGTTATAATACTAGTATCAACATTGATTTGCATTCCTATTTAAAATATATTTTCCTTTGTTAACTTAAAATAAGCATATAATAATTCAACAATATCTTACAAAAATAAAATCTGCATAATAACTTAATTTCTGAATTATAAATATTTTCCGAAGGAAATATGTCTAAATTTCTTATTTTCTGAATTATAAATATTTTCCAAAGGAAATATGTCTAAATTTCTTATTTTCTGACGGAATTGTGGTATTTTAATTAACGAATTAAAATAATTTATTAAAATTAAACTCGAAAATTCTTGTCTAAAGGATTAGAAATATACGATGACATCTAACAAAAAGGTAAAGTTATAAAGGAGCATAATCTTCTAACAAAGCGCCATAGTAATATATTGATTTTTATGATAGGAATATAAATTTTAAATTCAATTAATTAGTTATTCTGCCTTGAATATAAAAGACCTTCATATAATTTATAACAAAATATTAATAACATTTCGCAATAATAAAAACGTTAAATAAAACATTTTAAAATACTGACATTTTAATGCACATATTGAAAATCCTTAGTTTCTTTGTGGTACATCAATGAGTCTCGTATTGTTTTTATGTTTTTTTTCTTCTTTCTAATGCAGCTGGCAAACACAGACAGCTTGGTCTTTGAATGCCTTAAGGCAAATGCTGCAGAGACGTACTCACTTTGCATTACCCAGGGGGCGTGTGTAACTTGAAGATAAGCCACGGACGCGGAGTAACACTGCCCCCGCAACGTTTACGATCCTATTAGGACCTACTTTTTAAAGTGGATTCCGAACCACTACAAACAACCATGGCACCGCCAGGACTCGAACCCGAAACCTGTAGTACCGAGCGCCAGAGCGCTAGCCACTCGGCCATTCAGGCCCATTGTTTTTATGTATATTATAGCATTACTTCACAAGGGAAGAGTTTTGACATTTCATTCCCAACAGAGAGGAATGTATGTTATTTGACATGTACATAATATCAACCCCTCACTCAAATTCGACAGCAGACAAGCAGCTTTACGGATATTTGTATTACATACAATTAGTGTTTTGTACTAATTAGAACAACCTGTCACTCCAATCTAAGCCGATATCTATAGCAGATATTCAGTGTCATGGATAATGAGACCTCATCAAATTAGCGATTGTCTGTAAACCTTTCATATTGAAACTACAGATGAAATATGGACTACACCATGAGTTGTTCCATTGTGATTGGGGATAGATCATAAGGTGAGAAATGTCTACTCCAATGAGAAGTGAGGGAAGCTTTTCCCCCACCCCCTTGTCGGATTTTTTTAAAGGAAGTTTCTTGTAGAAGAAAGGAGATATTTCAGCGACGAGTCGACCAGAAGTGTTGTTTTTCATTTTTTCTCTATAATGACTAAATAGACCACAGTTTCCACCAGCCTTCATGTATCACCCCATGCAATAATTAAGGTCTGTCGCAGACCAGGCAATTAGATTTGTGTAGATTCGAGAACTCTGAAAATCTCCGACATTGGAGTGAACTGTATTTTTAAATTAATCGTACATTTGCGCAAATTGAAACTTTTAATTCTCTTTTTTTGTAAATAATAAGTTATAATAATCCTTAATTCTGTATGTATAGTACTGTAAATGTGTCCCCAATTTCCTGAAAGTGGCCGTCTTTTTTTTTTTTTTTTTTTTTTTTTTTGACCTTGGAATGAACTGTACTTGTGATTTAATCGAGCACTTGTGATCAAATTCAAATCTTTAAATTTTTATTTCCATGTATTATTATACAATTTAAAGATTTGAATTTGATCACAAGTACAGTTCATTCCAAGGTCGACCTATAACGGCTACAGAGTTCCTTATATATGTTAGTACTTGTAAATCAGAATTAAAGTGTCCCCGTGACCCGGAAAGTAGCCCTCTTCTTCAAACCGTTATAGGTCTAGTATAGGCAGAGACGTTGCAATAATATAACATACTACGATCATTACTGGAAATGTGGGATAGGGCATTGACTTCCGAAAGGAATACTTCCCGCTCATTTGTTTTTGTTATGGTAGAAAATCCAGAAAACTCCCTCCAGATATTCTCAGTATCAATGCAAGATGTTTGAATATACTTATGTTTTACATCATCATCGCAATTAATAATAAATAATTCTAATAATACATATGTATAAACATTTATAATATTAATTAAAATTTTATTTAAATTCCATTTTTTATTATATAAAATGAATGAAATATTTACTTTATGTATTCAAAAATTGTATTAAAATCTGATATAAAAATAAATCTTTTTCCGATGGATGAATGGGCTTTATTTCAATTGGTAAAAAAATTTTAATTTTAATTAAAATTAATTTTCAAAATATAAATTTTTCATTTTAATTTTCCTTGAAAGCTTCAGTTGATTTGAAGGGTTACTAAAATGAAAAATTCTAAATTTATATCTGAAAATTACATTTAAAAAAAAAAAAATAGAAATATTATGTAATTGCACAAAGGCCTTAATATTTAAATTTCAGCAATAAAATTCTTTAAATTAGTAATCAGATTATATATTATGCATTTTATCAGACAGAATCAAATATTTATTTGAATGCAAATATTTTTTGATTATTATTTGTATATTACTGAACATTATTTAAATATTATTTGTATGATTTTAGTTATTATTTAAATATTATTTGAATATTATTGGATATTATTTAAATATTATTTGTATAGTATTAATTATTTTTTAAATATTTTTTAACATTATTTATAAATATTTATTTGGATATTATCGTTATAATCAAATATTTATTTGCAAGTAATTTTTAAGGCATAGATTTGATGAAAATTAATAAAGCTGTTAAATTTTTCATTCCAGTTAAATTCTTTCTTTATTTAATCGATTCATGTAATGTTGGGAGAACAACTACCGAGAGTGTTAAAACCTGAAAATGTAATGAATTATTGTTGATGAATATTTTCGATTAAATATGCTGAATTCCTTCCAAACTTCATTAGCAAAAACATATTATGAGTCTTTATAAAATACCATAATCCGAAAAAATATAAAAATTTCCAAGGTACTTAAGAACTTTTAAGAGAAAAGTAAAACTTTAATACTGTCCCTGAGGGAACGATTAGTATCTGAGTTTGAAGCGAAAAAACGAGTCTAGAAACAATGTTTTAATTTATTAAAGTACTTTATTTCTTTTAAAAATTCCATTAAATGCACCAAAAAGAACGGTAGTTTTTACATAAATATACAGGAAACAAGCGAAAACTCGACATCTGTTAACATATATCATATTACACTGAAGTGACAAAAGTCATGGGATACCTCTTAATATCGTGTCGGCCCTCTTTCGCCCGGCGAAGTGCAGCAACTCGACGTGGCATGGACTCAACAAGTCGTTGGAAGTCTTCTGCAGGAATATTGAGCCATGCTGTCTCGATAGACGTCCATAATTGTGAAAGCGTTGATGGTGCAGGATTTTGGGCACGAACAGACCTCTCGATGATGTCTCATAAATGCTCGATGGGATTCATGTCGGGCGATCTAGGTGGCCAGATCATTCGTTGGAATTGTCCAGAATGTTCTTCAAACCAATCGCGAACAGTTGTGGCCCGGTGACATGGCGCATTGTCATCCATAAAAATCCCATCGTTGTTTGGGTACATGAAGTCCATGAATGGCTGCAAGTGATCTCCAAGTAGCTGAACATAAGCATTTCCAGTCAATGTTCGGTCCAGTCGCACCAGAGGACCAAGTCCATGCCATGAAAAAACAGCCCACACCATTACGGAGCCACCACCAGCTTGAACAGTGCCTTGCTGACAGTTTGGGTCCATGGCTTCGTGGGGTCTGCGCCACACTCGAACCCTACCATCAGCTCTTATCAACTGAAATCGTGACTCATTGGACCAGGCCACGGTTTTCCATTCATCTAGGGACCAACCGATATGCTCACGTGCCCACGAGAGTCGCTGCAAGCGATGTCGTTCTGTCAGTAAAGGCACTCGAGTCGGTCTTGTGCTGGAATAGCCCAAGAAAGCCAAATTTCTCCGCACAGTTCTAACAGACAAGTCCCTTGTACGTTCCACATTGATTTCTGCGGTTATTTGACGCAGTGTTGCTTGTCTGTTAGAATTTACGACTCTTTGCAGACGTCGCCGGTCTCGGTCGTTAAGTGCAGGCGGTCGACCACTGCGCTGTACATGGTGGGATGTTATGCCTGAAATTTCATACTCTCGGCACACTCTTGACACAGTGGATCTGGGAATGTTGAATTCCCTAACGATTTCCGAAATGGCATGACCCATGCGTCTAGCTCCAACTAACATTCCGCGTTCAAAGTCTGTTAATTCCCGTCGTGCGATCATCATCACGCAAAACCTCTTCACATGAATAACTTGAACAGAAATGAAAGCTCTGCGAAAGCACTGCGCATTTATACCTGTTCTACGCGATGCTACTGCCATCTGAAAATTTGCATATTGCTATCCCATGACTTTTGTCACTTCAGTGTATATTAGCATTTGCAAAGCTGTTTTTGCCGTAAATGGTGGCGACGGTTGAAATATCTCGATCCAATATAAATGGAGGGAAAAATGGGGTTTGGAATTTTTTATGACTGATTCTTTCTTTTTTTCCTTGAAAGTTTTTGATGTGTTCTGGAATTTTACTTTGTTATTATTTGGAAAGAATAAAATCAAATATCGGTTAATGATAATATATTTTTGAAGCAATTAAATACAAAATTACGATAGCAATGTCAATGTCAATGCTTGTTTTCAATACAGTATTATAATTTCTTATAATTTTAAAAATATTTTATTGAATTCTATTTAAGTACTATTTGTAGATTATTGAATATTATATAAATATTATTTGAATAATACTGGATAGTATTGAATATTATTTAAATATTATTGGATATTCTGAGATATTATTGAATATTATTTAAATACTATTTGTATATTATTGAATATTATTGAATATTATTTAAATAATATTTGTATATTATTGAATATTATTTAAATATTATTGGATATTGTTAGATATCATTGAATATTATTTAAATACTATTTGTATATTATTTATATAATATTTGTATATTATTGACTATTATTTAAATATTTCTTGAATATTATCGATAATTATTTATTTGAATATTATCATTATTGCTAAATAATTATTTCCAAGAATTTTTTAATAGATTTATAGATTTATAGAATAGATTCACATAGATATAACGAAATATAAAACAGCTGATAAAATTTCACTTTCCAGCTAAATTCTTTCTTTGTTAATCGATTTATCAAGTTTTGAATAACTACTGAAAGTCTTAAAACTCGAAAATTTATAGTGAAAAAAAAATATTTTCTATTAAATACTCTAAATTCCTTCAAAGCATCATTAGCAAAAAAAGAAAAAAATACATATTATTAGTCTCCTTATAAAATACCATAATCTGAGAAAATATTACAATTTCAAGGTACTTAAGAACTCTTAAGAGAAAACTAAAACTTAAATACTGTCCCTGAAGGAACGATTAGTATCTGAGTTTCAAACGAAAAACCGAGTTTAGAAACAATGTTTAAATTTATTAAAGTACTTTATTTCTTTTTAAAAACCATTAAACGCAGTGAAAAGAACGACAGTTTTTACATAAATGTATTTCAATACAGGAAATAAGCGAAAATTCGACATGTGTTAACATATATCATCTTATATTAGCATTTGCAAAGCTGTTTTTGTCGTAAATGGTGGCAACAGTTGAAATATCTCCATCTAAGACAAATGGAAGGAAAAATGTGGTTTGGAATTTTTCGTTTTTAAAAATGATTGATTCTTTCTTTTTTGTATTGAAAATCTGTGATGTGTTTTGAAATGATACTTTGATTTGATTTGATTTGAAAAGAATACATACAAATATCTTTTAGTATTAATATATTTCTGAAACAATGAAATACAAAATTAAGATTGCAACGTCACTGTTTGTTTTTAATACAGTATTATAAATTCTTAGAATTTTAAAGATATTTTATCGATGTTCTTGTAATAATATTATTTCTTTGTTTTTAAAAAATTATTATTTTTCTTAAATGTATAACTTCTTTAGAAGAGCTAATTTAACATTTCAAAAGGCTGTCCTTATGTTTTATCTATTACACTTTAACTTTCCCATCTATACCCTATCTCTTTTAAAACTTAACGTTAATGTCTACACCTTATATAAAATCTACACCTTATATAAAATCTACACCTTATATAAAATCTACACCTTATATAAAATCTACACCTTATATAAAATCTGCACCTTATATAAAATCTGCACCTTATATAAAATCTGCACCTTATATAAAATCTGCATCTTATATAAAATCTGCATCTTATATAAAATCTGCATCTTATATAAAATCTGCATCTTATATAAAATCTGCATCTTATATAAAATCTGCATCTTATATAAAATCTGCATCTTATATAAAATCTGCATCTTATTAAACATCTGCACCTTATTTAACGTATAAACGTCTTAAAACCATTGAAGCCCCGAAACGGTGTTCCCATAATAAACTCATTAATTTGTAGATTTATGGATATCATAATAAGAATACTAATTTTTTATTGAAAGAGAATTATTTTAAAAATAGCAAATCCTTAACAAATAAATTCTTTATATGATCAACTTGATGTGTGTTACAATCTCCTTTAATTTGCGTTTTATATATTAACCTCATAGCATAGTATAATGCCAAAATACAAATTGCTTGACTTTGGTATAAACCTTTTCACTATACTAGAAGTATTAAATACACAGCCAACGGCCATACTATGCTGAATATACCGGTTCTCGTTAGATCACCGAAGTCAAGCACCATTGGGCGCGGTCAGTACTTGGGTGGGTGACCACCTGGGAACACCGCGTGTCGTTGGCATTCACAAATTTGGGACCTGAATGGCCGAGTGTCTAGCGCTCTGGCGCTCGGTGCCACAGGTTTCGGGTTCGAATCCCGACGGTGCCATGGATGTTTGTGCAGTGGTTCGGAATCCACTTTAAGCCGTAGGTCCCGGTCTCCCATGACTGTAAGAGCGTCGCGGAGCCAAAGTCAGACTTCTAGAAAAAAGTCAGAAGCTGCTTCCTTCCCCTTCAATCATGAGTACGTATGGGCTCGTGGGCTTGGCCAACCAAGTGGGATAAGAAACAACAAACAACAACAACAACATTAAATACACACAAAAGGGAGATTAGACATTTTTATGCTTTGTATTATTTTATTAACACATTTAATCCTGAAAATGGAAGTAAAACTTACTAATCAAATGTATCAATGAATCGCATGTCAATCAATAGCATGTTAACCAACATCATGTTAACGTGGTGACAATTGTCTTTGTCGAATACCTCATAGAAAGTATGAACACAACACACACAGTCACGCAGTCCATATGATATACTATTTAATGTTACCAACATTTTTTCATGTCTAAATCGAAATAGAGTAAAACTCAATCTGTTTCTATGTGGTATATGAAATATTGTTAATAAAAAATATATGAAATAAAAGTGTTAATGTAAAGTAAAGTAATATAAATATTATGTTATTGTAAATTAAAATAGTAATATAAAGTATGTTAATGTAAAAATTGTTAATGAAAATTAAAGTAATATATGTTAAAAATATATGTATTCAAAGTACTAAAAATTAAGAAATGTAAAGATTACCGTCAAACCTGATTTTGCTGCCTTTATTCGCCTTATAAAAATAAAACTGGGAGTATAGCAGATGACAGAAATAATTGTGAGACTGTTTATTTGATTGCAGCCAAAAAGCCTAATGATTCTACGCAACTGCAAAAAAAAAAAGTTAAATATCATTTGCATGCATGAGTCAGACTAATGTTTCTCCTATGTTTGGCATACTTTTGTGTCAAACATATACAATCATAAATATGCAAGTAAAAATTAGTAAACCGATGTATTAAGTCAACAACAGTACAGCATTGTGGGAATTTATTCTATGCTTAATACTTCACAATAAGCATATTAACTTCTCTCACGCAGATAATAGCGTGGCAATGAGCACTGAATAATATATATACTAGGCCTATTATCATTTGCATTGTTTCAATTCCATTTAAAAATTTATAGCAGTTTAGACATATGTTTATTTGTTTACTTTATTGTAAACTATAAAAAAAAACATTTATTAAACATTTATTGCAACATGGTTAGATATAGACTGATTCTGAAACGAAAAAGTCATGCATTTACATTTCCATCAACTTCGCAACTAAATATATTTTAATTGTGTTTTCATCAAGTATGTAAGGGTATGCTATGCTTCGCATTGTATTTGCCATTGTCTTTTCTAACGAAATTATGTATATATATACACAAAATTTCGTTTTATTATTATTATATTATTATTTATTTTGTGTTTACGTTATTTTCGTATATATATGATATATATATATATGCCAACGGCCGTACCATGCTGAATATACCGGTTCTCGTTAGATCACCGAAGTTAAGCATCATTGGGCGCGGTCAGTACTTGAGTGGGTGACCACCTGGGAACACTGCGTGCCGTTGGCAAATTTGGGACCTGAATGGCCGAGTGTCTGGCGCTCGGTGCCACAGGTTTCGGGTTCGAATCCCGGCGGTGCCATGGATGTTTGTAGTGGTTCGGAATCCACTTTAAGCCGTAGGTCCCGGTCTTCTATGACTGTAAGAGCGTCACGGAGCAAAAGTCAGGCTTCTACCTACGGGTGCTCCATCACAACAGAAGCTGCTTCCTTCCCCTTCAATCATGAGTCCATATGGGCTTGTGGGCTTGGCCAGCCAAGTGGGATAAGAAACAACAACAACAACAAACAACATATATATATATATAGTGTGTGTGTGTGGGGGGGTGGTACAGGATGATTCAGCGGTTATGGGAAAAACTTGAGGGATGGTACAGCTTACTGAAACATACATTTTAGTAGCAGTATAGAAATGTGTGGGCGACAGTGATGCGTGAGAAACTAATTTCTTTTCAATAGCCAGGACAAATGTTCCAACTGATAGTTACGTGACAAGTTCAAGTCCTCTGGCTGGCAACCCCACTGTAAATTCTATTTTATTCTTACTCTTTGTTTTCATTTAAGAGTCACTTAAGTCAATTAAATACTTTACTAGATAAGCCATTACTGCTGCAAGAGCACTCGAAATACCTGGCATCTTTGGATCTGTTGGCCAATCATATCTTCGACGTTGTTGGTGGTTGCAATTAAGAGCATTTTTTGTAAACATTGAATAAAGAAGCGCTTTGCAAGGATTTTATAAACAAACAGTGTGTTCCTTTTCTTGACTCATTTGTTGTGTTCGGGCCTTAACGCATTCTTTCCGATCATACATTCCTATACAAAAAAATTATGTTTTACTAAGTTGTAACACCAGATAAAGTTTTCCCGATGGCTGTTGAAACATCCTTTGTATAATTATTAAATATGTTTTTAGGTGCATTTGAGAATTATTGATGTGCTTAATGGAAAAAAAAAAAATAGAGTGAATTTCGATCCATTGTAATTCAAGATATAATGTTTTGATTTTTAATTCCAATCATGTTACCTAAACATTTGTATCTTCATTTTTTCAAATCTTTTAATATCTTAAAACCTGAATATTTAAAGAACGATTTTGAGATTGTCAAGAGATATCTAAAGCTATCTTAATCTGAAACTCCTAATACATGTGTAAAAGAATGAATTCTTTATAAAAAAACTTTAAATGCAACATAATTCATTTTTGTAATGTGCTTTGTTTTTTTCAGGTGAGAAGAGGTGAGTCTTGATGCACCATCCACACCCTAGTACGGTGCCCTAGCGCTTTATCCATGAGCATTGATTCGGACTTCAACAAAGGGACTACCTTGAAGAATAGGTGAGTGCATAAGTTAGCTCTATTTCATCTTCTTGCCTATTACGCCTTGAATCATACAGTTAAATAGGCAATTTTTTCTCGCGTTATAACGAAAGTTCTGCTTTTTTTAAGTATAAAACATTATAATACAGAATCCACTTCAATCTATGATATATCGAGGAATAATTAGTGGTTTAACCTTTATTAAAATATTATCCAAAGTCGTCTGCGTCAAAAGAAGATTATTTTGAGTATAGGTCGGGACATGAAAGGAATTGTTGTTCGTTATGAGCTATTAGGTGACAATAAAACTATACCTGTTGAAGTTTATTGTCAGCAGGAAAAAAGATGTTCGTTGACAAATAGGTACGGAGCTATTTTTCAGATCGACAATGCTAAAAATCACACTGCAAGATTGACTAAAAATCTCTAAGAAAATTGAGCATAGTGTTAAAAATTACCGTATAGATACATAAAGGAATATTGTATGTACAAAATTTGCAAATCAAACTAATCATTGAGTAAATAAATGGAGCAAATGTTGGATTTCAGAATTATACATTTTGTAATGGGATTTCTATTTCTCTAAATTCCTGTTTTCTTCTGGAACTGCGACCAAATTTGAAACATTTGGCATGAATCCTTGTGTTCCTGAGCAGCTTGAATTCGATTATATTGCAGCTTGAACGATCGAGTCTTCAGTTGCTTTTTGTAAGTTCATCAATTCTTTGATACATGATCAAAGAATTTGGTAATCATCTGAGCGATAAAAGTCCAAACTGTAATAACCTAGTTTGATATACTTTAACTCTAAAGACTAAATGCAACTTTGATAAGACGAGCTGAAAAATTGAATAAAATAGAGAAGACATCGGATTTTAGAGTAAGTCTTCTAAAAAATTGTACATGTAGGAATTTCAGAATTTCATGTTGCATTTTTTTTATACGAAAACATATTCTTTTCGTTTTTATTTGTGTTCCTTAAAAGTTGGCTTTATATTCTGAATCATAGAAAATTATTTAAACATTTTTGTGAAATTTATTTTAAAGCGGTTATATTTCCATAAAATTCTGTTGCAATGGTGCAGCGATGAACGCTGAGCATCTCCTTGTTTGCTCAGCGCTCTCTCAGATCTGTGTTTTTTCCAGATACTAGGAAGTTAGAGACCTTCTAAATTGTTGAAGACTTGGTCCTGTTTTAATGTTTTAAATTCAATCTAATTCTTATCTATTTCATTAAATTCTAATTCTTATCTATTTCACTTCTTTTTGTACAATTCTCCTATGTTTTTTTTTTTTCCTTTTCTTTGTGTGATATATTGCATTTTTACTGTACTTTTATGGTATTCTGGATCTGTATATGACATAAAAATAATGGTCTCTGCAATGCCAACTACAGTAGAAATAAATATTTACATAAAATATGCAATTTGTTTAAATTTTATAAAATTATCTATCGTTCTTTGTATTATCCTTATCTATTATCTTTTGAACTATTAATTGCAATTAATACAACAGAAAAATGCATGGAATGTTTTATAAATTAAAGATTTCATTTGAAATGAAATTCTATTTTTTTAAATTTATTTTTGACGAAAAAAAAGTCAGAAAAATCGTGATCGCTTCAAGAATAGTATTTCAATTCATTTTGAAGTTTGGTTTTAATTCTGAATTGAAATAAAGCTTTGCCATGTGGATACGGATTTCCTTGCATTTTGAATAAAAACGTTTCCATCACGTAATACTAACAAATGTTATAATGAAGAAAAAAAATATATGTTATAATAAACAAAAATAATAAATCTTTGCAAATGAAGTAGAATAAAACTTGATTCGTCTCAAACCAGAAGATTGAGTTTATCTGCAATAAATATAAGACGAAGGCCTTATAAATTCCCCTATTATATTAACCAAGCGAAGTTCACTCAGTTAAAAAGAATGGTTTTTAAGCTCATCTGCAATTTTAACTTTCGACATTGCCTCGGGCGTTTCAATCCTATTCATTTTAATGTCATGGGGGAAAAAAAGGGATAAAAAAAAACTACGGAGGAAAAACAGACGAAGATTTTTCCCCACGCAGAAACGAAACGAAACTTTAAACTTTTCTTCTGAAATAAAACTCGACGTCCCGCTTCCCGGGCTGATTCTTTTGGAGTAAAAAATAAGAGGAGTCCTTCATTTCTCAGGTCATCGGAGAAAGCAGACTTCTGGATTTTCTTTTTTCAAACTCTTGTTTACTTCTTGGGTGGGAAAAGAAGTGTGAAGAAATAAATAAAATGGTGGAGACATTGGATTTCGGAATGTTCCATCTCGCACATTAACTCCGAAGAACCCCATCTACTATGTGTACTGTTTTCCAGTAAATCTAAACATTGGGGCTGGAAGAGATGTTTGGATTTGATTACATGGCGACCACCGTGGAATAATACATATTGGAATTTTATTACCTTATAGAAGGGGTCTGATATTTGTTTCTATTTGAAATTGTGGAGATTGAAGAATTTACAGGAAAAGTTCCGTGGCAAGATTAAAAACAGATTTTAAAAGTGTACAGAACATATCAGATTCGAATCGTAAATATTTTATGTATTTAAATATGCTATATATTACTTTGAAATGTGCACGTTCGACTAAAAGTGTAAGGATTAAAGGTTTTTGATTAGCAAAAAGGTTAACAAATTATAAATGCTTTGATTTTTGCATATAATCTTAATTTCCTATGGTTTGTCACCCCATGGTCATCATATGAAGAATATACACTAATTTGACCAGGAAATACAGCGTGCAAAGGACCTTAGCGTACATTCCAAACCTCATAATTATTCATGCAGCCGCCAGGATTCGAACCGGAAGTCTGAGTTATAAAAGGTTCGAGCTCCAGCCATTTGGTATGCATGTAGACGTTGTAAATTTCATTTTGCATTCTGGTATGAAAAAGCATATTCTTTTCGTTTTTTTTTTATATGTTCTTTATAAGTTGGTTTTATCATCTGATGCATGGAAAAATTCACACATTTAAAAAAAAAAATGTTTTAAAACTATTATATTCCTTTAAAATACGTAATTTTTATTTGATTAAATATTTAAAAATTATCTATCGTTCTTTATATTATCCTTATCAATTCTCTTTTGTATTATTAATTTCAATTGATGCAAATAAAAGTATGGAATGTTTTATAACTTAAGGATTTCTGTTGAAGTGAAACTCTCTTTTTCTTAAAATATATTTTTGCAGAAAAAAGTCTGACAAATCGTAATCTCTTCAACGATAGTATTTCAATTCATTTTGAAATTTGGTTTTAATTCTGAATTGAAATAAAAGCTTTGCACTGTAGATGAGAGTTTCCTTGCATTTCCAATAAAAACGCTTTTCAGCATGCAATACTAGCAAATGTTATAATGAAAAAAAAATAATAAAATAAATAAATCTTTTTAAATGAAGTAGAATCAAACTTGATTCGTTTTCAACCATAGGATTGAGGATATCTGAAATAAATTTAAGACGAAGGCCTTATAAATTCCCTTTTATAAACCACTCAGTTAAAAAGAATGGTTTTTAAGCTCATCTGCTGTTTTAACTTTCGACATTGCCTCGGCCGTTTCAATCCTGTTCATTTCATTTTCAAGAGGGAAAAAAGGGATAAAAAAAACTACTGGATGAAAAACAGACGAAGATTTTTCCCTACGCCGAAGCAAAACGAAACTTTAAACTTTTCTTCAGAAATAAAACCCGACGTCTCACTTCCCGGGCTGATTCTTTTAGAGTAAAAAAAAAAAAAATGAGGAATCATTCATTTCTTGGGTCATCGGAGAAAGCAGATTTCTGGATTTATTTTTCTCAAACTCTTGTTTACTCTCTGGGTGGGAAAAGAAGTGTGAAGAAATAAATAAAATGGCAGAAGACTTCGAATTTTGGAATGTTTCTTCTCGCACGTTATTCCGAAGAACCACATCAACTATGTATAATGTTTTCCAGTAAATCTAAACATTGAGGCTGGAAGGAATGTTTGGTTTTGATTACACGGAGACCACTGTGGAATAATACATATCGGAATTTTGTTATTTTATGGCGTTGATCTGATATTTGTTTCTATTTGAAACTGTTGAGATTGTAGAATTTACATGAAAAATCCCGTGGCATGATTAAAAATAGATTTTAAAAGTATACAAAAATATTTAAAATTGTTATGTATATTATATATGCGATATATTACCTTGAAAATATGTAATTTTAACTAAAATAAAATAAATAAATGTTTTTGATTTGCAAAAAAAATAATAAATAATAAATAAATAAATTACAAATTATAAATGAGGTTAATATTTGAAAATATACTTGATTTGATTTGGTTGGTCGCTTTTGTCATTTTGTTTACATTAGGCTAATTAGATCGGGAACTACAGTTTAATGTGCATTCCGAACCTGTAGCAAACATCCATGTTACTCCCTTGGATTCGGACCTGAAGCTTGAGTTATCAGTCTGAGCGCTAGCCAATTCTTATGCACATAGGAGTTATAAAATTTCAATTTGAATTTTTTATGAGAAAACACATTTTTTTCATTTTTATTTATGTACTTTATAATTTGGTTTTATTATCTGATCCTAGGAAAAATTCACGCATTTTTGAAAAACTTATTTTAAAACTATTATATTCCTTTAAAATATGTAATTTTCATTTTCTTAAATTTTAAAAAATTATCTATCGTTCTTTGTATTATACTTATATTTTATCATTTGTATAAATAATAGAAATTGATACAGTATATAGTTGCTTGAAATGTTTTATAAATTCTGGATTTTTTTCGAAATTAAACTTTCTTAAAGTATATTTTTGCGAATAAAACCCAGAAAAATGGTAATCTCTTCAACGATAGTATTTCAATTCATTTTGAAGTTGGTTTTAACTCTGAATTGAAATAAAGCTTTGCCCTGTGGATACGAGTTTCCTTGCATTTCGAATGGAAAAGCTTTTCATCACGTAATACTAACAAATGTCATCTTAAAAAAAAAAAAAATCTAAAAAATAAATAAAACAAATCCTTACAAATTAAGTAGAATCAAACTCGATTCGTCTCCAACCAATAGGATTGAGTTTATCTGAAATAAATTTAAGACGAAGGCCTTATAAATTCCCCTTTTATAAACCAAGCGAAGCTCACTCAGTTAAAAAGAACGGTTTTTAAGCTCATCTGCAGTTTTAACTTTCGGCATTGCCTCGGGCGTTTCAATCCTATTCATT
Source organism: Caerostris darwini (assembly GCA_021605075.1). Taxonomy (NCBI): domain Eukaryota; kingdom Metazoa; phylum Arthropoda; class Arachnida; order Araneae; family Araneidae; genus Caerostris; species Caerostris darwini. The sequence continues at coordinate 382,106 of BPLQ01011606.1, read as the reverse complement.
CCAGTTTCATGGGGGAAAAAAGGGCATAAAAAAACTACGTATGAAAAACAGACGAAGATTTTCTCATAGCGAAGCGAAACGAAACTTTTAATCTTTTCTTCTGAAATAAAACCCGACGTCTAGCTTCGCGGGCTGATTCTTTTACACTAAAAAAATAAGAGGAATCTTTGATTTCTTAGGCCATCGGAGAAAGCAGATTTCTGGATTTTTTTTTCTCAAACTCTTGTTTACTTCTTCGGTGGGAAAAAAAGTGTGAAGATGTAAATAAAATGGAGGAGTCATCGGATTTTGGAATGTTCCTTCTCGCACATGATTCCAAAAGAACCACATCCATGTGTATTGTTTTCTGGTAAATCTAAACATAAGGGCTGGAAGGGATGTCTGGTTTTGAATACATGGAGACCACCGTTTAATAATACATATTGAAATTTTGTTACTTTTTAGCGGGGATCTGATATTTGTTTTCTACTTTAAACCGTTGAGATTGAAGAATGCACACTCCGTGGCAAGATTAAAAAGAGATTTTAAAAATGTACAAAAATATTTAAGGTTCTAACAAATATATATTGTATATGCTATATATTACATTGAATATGTCCAAATGAGATTGCAAATGTAAGGATTAAAATGGTTTTGATAAGCAAAAAAGTTTAAAAATGATAAGCGTTTTAATATTTGTAAATAAACTTGGTGTGTACGAGTAGTTTTTTGTTATTATATTTTTTTCCTTTGGAAAGAGATATAGCATTTCTGTTCTCAAAGAAAAGGAATGTATATTTTTAACAAGTGCATATGAACAGAATATATCTAAAATCTGACAGAAGATAAGCAAAATCGTGGATATTTATGTTTCTTGCAATTATAGTTTTGTACTAATGAGAACAAATTGTCCCTCAAATATTATAGCAGTTATCAGAGTCATGGATAAAGGGACCTCTTAAAATTAGATACTATGTATGACTTTCCCAGCTCTAAACAATTACAGATGTGAAATGGACTACGCTATGAGTAGTTATATCATGATTGGTGATAGATCATGGGTTGAGAAAATGGGAAGTGAGGGTAGCTGATCCCCACCGCATCCCTTGTAGTACCAAATGTCAGAGCGCTAGCCAATTGGCCATCAAGTCGATCTACATGTTGTAGTTGGAGAATATCCTTTGCATTTTCTTTTAATGGGAATGCATATTCTTTTCGTTTTTATTGGTGTTCCTTTTAAGTTGGTTTTATCATCTGAATCTTAGAAAATACTTTAAACATGTATGTCAAACTTATTTTAAATCAATTATATTATAGTAAAATATATACTTTTCATTTATTTAAATTTTATAAAACTATCTATTTTATTTTTCTATCTATTATATATTGTATTAATAATTGTAATTGATAAAACAGATAATTGTATGGAATGTTTTATAAGTTAAGGATTTCTTTTGAAATGAAATTCTCTCTTTCTTTAAGTATATTTCAGCAGAAAAAAAGGCCAAAAAAATCGTAATCTCTTCAACGATAGTATTTCAATTCATTTTGATGTTTGGTTTTAATTCTTAATTGAAATAAAGCTTTGCCCCGTGGATACGAGTTTACTTGCATTTCCAATAAAAACGCTTTTCATCACATAATACTAACAAATGTTATAGTGGAAAAAAAGTCTAGAAAAATAAAATAAATAAATATTTTCAAATGAAGTAGAATCAAACTTGATTCGTTTTCAACCATCGGATTGAGTTCATCTGAAATAAATTTAAGACGAAGGCCTTATAAATTCCCTTTTATAAACCAAGTGAAGCTCACTCAGTTAAAAAGAATGGTTTTTAAGCTCATCTGCAGTTTTAACTTTCGACATTGACCTCGGGCGTTTCAATCCTATTCATTTCAGTTTCATGGGGGAAAAAAGGGATAAAAAACTACGGAGGAAAAACAAACGAAGATTTTTCCCTACGCCGAAGCAAAACGAAACTTTAAACTTTTCTTCTCAAATAAAAACCCGATGTCTAGATTCCTGGGCTGATTCTTTTAGAGTAAAAAATAAGAGGAATCCTTCATTTCTTGGGCCATCGGAGAAAGCAGAATTGCTGGATTTTTTTTCTCCCAAACTCTTGTTTACTTCTTGGGCGGGAAAAGAAGTGTGAAGAAATAAATAAAAAGGTGGAGACATCGAATTTTGGAATGTTCCTTCTCGCAGCACATTATTCCGAAGAACCACATCTGCTATAAGTATTGTTTTCCAGTAAATCTAAACATTGGTGCTGGAAAGGATGTCTGGTTTTGATTACATGGAGACCACCATGGAATAATACATATTGGAATTTTGTTACTTTATAGCAGGGAACTGATATTTGTCTCTATTTTAAACTGTTGAAATTGAAAATTTTACATGAAAAATTCCGATTAAAAAAAAAAAAAAAAAAAAAAAAAGATTAAAAACAGAATCTAAAAATCTATAAAAATGTTTATGATTCTTACATATCTTATGTATTTCATATAATACGCTTGGGGAATTGATGGCCGAGTGATTAGCTCTCTTTACCACTAGATTCGAGTTCGCGTCCCGGTGGTGGCATTTATGTTTGTAGTAGCCCAGAATCCACTTTAAACGGTAGTTCTTGGTCTAAATTAACTGTAGAGCGTTGGTGTTACAGATGACAACCCTACCCCATAAACAGGAAGCATCTCTTGTCTCAAAATATACCAGTAGGTAGACGGTTTTGGCCCACCTTGGGGCTATTGCGCCACTGATGATGATGATGGTAATGTTGGTGATATTCTATAACTCTAAATATTAAATGCAGCTTATAAATGAAGAGCTGAAAAAATTAATAAAATAGGGACAACCAAGGATTTTAGTGTAAAAGTCTTCTGAAACATTGTACAGTTAAGAGTCTCAGAAATTCATTTGCATTTTTTTTATGAGTAACCATATTTATTCATTTTTATGTTGCTTATAAGTTAATTTTATCATCCTCAAATTATTTAAACATGTTTGTAAAAAGTATTTTAAAGTTGTTATATTTTTATAAAATATCTTTTTTCATTTGTTTAAGTTTTATAAAATTATCTATCCTTCTTTGCATTATATGTATCTATTATCATTTGTATAATTAAATGCAATTGATGCAAATAAAATTATGGAATGTTTTATAACTTAAGGATTTCTTTCAAAATGCAGCTATCTTTTTCTTAAAGTATATTTTAGCAAATAAAACCCAGAAAAACCGTAATTCCTTCAACAATAGTATTTCAATTTATTTTGAAGTTTGGTTTTAATTCTGAATGGAAATAAAGCTTTGCCCTGTGTATAAGAGTTTCCTTGCATTTCGAATGAAAACACTTTTCATCACGTAGAATAAGGAGTCACAATACTTACAAATGTTATAGTGAAAAAAAAAATAAAATAAATAAATCTTTTAAAATGAAGTGGAATCAAACTTGATCTATCCCCAACCGTAGGATTGAGTTTATCTGAAATAAATTTAAGACGAAGGCCCTATAAATTCCCCTTGTGTAAACCAAGCGAATCTCACTCAGTTTAAAAGAATGGTTTGTAAGCTCATCTGCAGTTTTAACTTCCGACATTGCCTCGGGCGTTTCAATCCTATTCATTTCAGTTTCATGGGGGAAAAAAAGGCATAAAAAAACTACGTATGAAAAACAGACGAAGATTTTTCCCATAGCGAAGCGAAACGAAACTTTTAAACTTTTCTTCTGAAATAAAACCCGACGTCTAGCTTCGCGGGCTGATTCTTTTACAGTAAAAAAATAAGAGGAATCCTTCATTTCTTAGGCCATCGGAGAAAGCAGATTTCTGGATTTTTTTTTTCAAACTCTTGTTTACTTCTTGGGCGGGAAAAGAAGTGTGAAGAAATAAATAAAAAGGAGGAGACATCGGATTTTGGAATGTTTCTTCTCGCACGTTATTCAGAACCGCATCCATGTGTATTGTTTTCCAGTAAATCTAAACATTGGGACTGGAAGGTATGTTTGGTTTGTTTACACGGAAGCCACCGTGGAATAATACATATTGGAATTTTTTTACTTTATAGCGGGAATCTGATATTTATTTCTATTTGAAACTGTTGAGATTGAGGAATTTACACGAAAAACTACGTGAAAAGATTAAAAACAGATTTTAAAAGCCTCTAGAAATATATAAGATTCTTACCTATGTTATATATGTTATGTAATATGTTGGGGAATTGATGGCCGAGGGACTAGCGCCCGTTACCACAAGATTCGGGTTCGCGTCCCAATGGTGACATGGATGTTTGTAGTGGTCCAGAATACACTTTAAACCTTAGTTCTTGGTCTAAAATAACTGTAGAGCGTTGGGCGAAACGACAACCCTATACCGTAAAGAGAAAGCATCTCTTGTCTCGAAATATACCAGTAGGTAGACGGTTTTGCCGACCATGGGGCTGTTGCGCCACTGATAATGATAATGGTAATTCTGATGATATTCTATAATTCTAAATATTAAATGCAATTTATAAATGAAGAGCTGAAAAATATGATAAAATAAAATATAGACAACCAAGGATTTTAGAGTAAATGTCTTCTAAAAAATTTTACATGTAGGAGTCACAGAATTTTATTTTGCATTTTTTTTTATGAGTAACCATATTTTTTTCGTTTTTATATTCCTTATAAGTTAATTTTATCGTTTGAAATTATTTAAGCATGTTTGTAAAAAGTATTTAAAAGTTGTTATATTTCTATAAAATATCTATTTCCATTTGTTTTAAATTTTATAAAATTAATTATAATTCTTTGTTCTATCCTTATCTATTATCATTTGTATAATTAATTGCTATTGATACAACAGATAATTGTATGGAATGTTTTATGCATAACGAATTTCTTTCGAAATGTAACTCCCTTTTTCTTAAGGTATATTTTTTAAATCTTAATCTCTTCAACTATAGTATTTCAATTCATTTTTAAGTTTGGTTTTAATTCTGAATAGAAACAAATCTTTGCCCCGTAGATACGAGTTTCCTTGCATTTAGATTAAAAACGCTTTTCATCACGTAATACTAACAAATGTTTTAATGAAAAAAAAATTAAAAAAAATAAATCTTTTTAAATGACGTAGAATCGAACTTTATTCGTCTTCAACCATAGCATTGAGTTTATCTGAAATAAATTTAAAACGAAGCCCTTATAAATTCCCCTTTTATAAACCAAACGAAGCTTACTCAGTTAAAAAGAATGGTTTTTAAGCTCATCTGCAGTTTTAACTTTCGACATTGCCTCGGGCGTTTAAATCCTATTCGCTTCAGTTTCATGGGAAGGGATTAAAAAAAACTACGGCTGAAAAACAGACGAAGATTTTTCCCCACGCCGAAGCGAAACGAAACTTTAAACTTTTCTTCCGAAATAAAACCCGACGTCTCTCTTGCCGGGCTGATTCTTTTAGAGTAAAAAATAATAGGAATCCTTCATTTCTAAGGCCATCGGAGAAAGCAGATTTGGGGATTTTTTTTTCACAAACTCTTGTTTACTTCTTGGGCGGGAAAAGAAGTGCGAAGAAATAAATAAAATGGAGGAGACATCGGATTTTGGAATGTTCCTTCTCGCACATTATTCCGAAAGAACCGCATCCATGTGTATTGTTTTCCAGTAAATCTAAACATTGGTGTTGGAAGGGATGTTTGGTTTTGATTACATGGAGACCACCGTGGAATAATACATATTGGAATTTTGTTACTCTATAGCGCGGCTCTGATATTTGTTTCTATTTGAAAGTGCTGATATTGAAGAATTTACACGAAAAATTCCGTGGCAAGATTAAAAACAGATTTTAAAAGTGTACAGTAATATTTCAGAAAAGAATCGTAAATATCTTGTATATTATCCTATATATCCTATATTGTCTTATATATCTTAAATATGCTGTATATTGCTTTGAAAATGTGCAAATCCGACTAAAAGTGTAAGGATTAAAAGTTTTTGATATGCAAAAATGTGTTCACATTAGAAAGGCTTTAATCTTTGTAAATAATCTTGGTGTGCTATAGTTTATCGCTCCATGGTTATTTTATGCACACTATATGCAAACTTGACCAGGACCTACAGCGTGCAAAGAACCTTAGCGTACATTCCAAACCTCATAATCATTCATGTAACCGCTAGGATTTGAACCGGAAGCCTGAGGAATCAAAGGTCAGAGCTCCAACCTATTGGTATGCATGTAAGCGTTGTAAATTTTCATTTGAATTCTTGTATGAGAAAGCATATTCTTTTCGTATTTATTTATTTATAAATTGGTTTTATCACCTGTATCTCGGAAAAATTCAAACATTTTTGTAAAATTTATTTTAAAGCTGTTATATTTCTGTAAAATATGTAATTTTCATTTGTTTAAATTTTACAAAATTATTTGTGGTTCTTTATACTATCTTTATATATTATCTTTTGTATTATTAATTGCAAATAATGCAACATATAATTGTATGGAATGTTTTATACATGTAGAATTTCTTTTGAAATGAAATTCCTTTTTTCTTAAAAGTATATTTTTTGCAGAAAAAAACCCCAAAAATCGTAATCTCTTCAGCGATAGTATTTCAATTCATTCTGAAGTTTGGTTTTAATTCTGATTTGAAATAAAACTTTGCCCCGTGGATACGAGTTTCCTTGCATTTCTAATAAAAACACTTTTCATCACGTAATACTAACAAATGCTATAATGGAAAAAAAAATCATAAATGTTTTCCAATGAAGTACAATCAAACTTAATTTGTTTTTAACAATAGGATAGAGTTTATCTGAAATAAATTTAAGACGAAGGTCTTATAAATTCCCTTTTATAATCCAAGCGAAGCTTACTTACGTAGTTAAAAAGCAGGGTCTTTAAGGTGATCTGCAGTTTTAACTTTCGGCTTCGCCTCGGGCGTTTCAATGCTATTCATTTCAGTTTCAAGAGGGACAAAAAAAGGGATAAAAAAAACTACAGATAAAAAACAGAAGAAGATTTTTCCCCACGCCGAAGCGAAACCAAACTTTAAACTTTTCTTCTGAAATAAAACCCGACGTCTAGCTTCGCTGGCTGATTCTTTTAGAGTGAAAAAATAAGGGGAATCCTTCATTTCTTGGGCCATCGGAGAAAGCAGATTTCTGGATTTTTTTTTTCCGCAAACTCTTGTTTACTTCTTGGGTGGGAAAAGAAGTGTGAAGAAATAAATAAAATGGAGGAGACATCGGATTTCGGAATGTTCCGTCTCGCACGTTATTCCGAAAAATCGCATCCATATGTATTGTTTTCCAGTAAATCTAAACATTGTGTCTGGAAGGGATTTTTGGTTTTGATTACATGGAGACCACCGCGGAATAATACATATTGGAATTTTGTTACTTTATAGCGGGGATCTGATATTTTTTTTCTATTGTAGACTGTTGAAATTGAAGAGTTTACATGAAAAAGTCCGTGAAAAGATTAAAAACAGATTTTAAATGTGTATATTATGTATGGTATATATTACACAGAAAATTGGCAAATTTGACTAAAATAAAACGAATAAATAATTTGGCCATGACCTACAGAGTGCAAAAGGGCCTTAGCGTACATTCCAAACCTAATAATCATTCATGGAACCGCCAGGATTCAAACCGGAATCTTGAGATATAAAGGTCAAAGCTCCAGCCAATTGGTATGCCTGTAGGCGTTGTAAATTTCATTTTCCATTCTTGTATGAGAAAACATGTTCTTTTCGTTTTCATTTATGTACTTTATAAGTTGGTTTTATCTTCTTTATCTTGGAAAAATTAACTTTTTTTGTAACATTTATTTTAAAACTGTTATATTTCTGTAAAATATGTAATTTTCTTTTGTTTGTTTTACAAAATTATTTATGGTTCTTTATATTATCCTTATATATTATATTTTGTGTTATTAATTGCAATCGATACATAAGATAATTGTATGGAATGTTTTATACATGAAGAATTTCTTTTGAAATGAAACTGTCTTTTTCTTAAAAGAATATTTTTGCTGAAAAAAAGCCTGAAAAATCGTAATCTCTTCAACGATAGTATTTGAATTCATTTTAAAGTTTGGTTTTAATTCTAAATTGAGATAAAGCTTTGCCCTGTGGATACGAATTTCCTTGCATTTCGAATAAAAACGTTTTCATCATGTAATACTAACAAATTCTATGATGAAAAAAAAAAAAAAAAATTAAATAAATAAATATTTTCAAATGAAGTGGAATCAAACTAAATTCGTCTTCAACCATAGCATTGAGTTTATCTGAAATAAATTTAATACGAATGCCTTATAAATTTCCTTTTATAAGCAAAGCGAAGCTCACTCAGTTAAAAAAAATGGTTTTTAAGCTCATCTGCAGTTTTAACTTTCGACATTGCCTCGGGCGTTTCAATCCTATTCATTTCAGTTTCATGGGGAAAAAAACAGGGATAAAAAAAAAACTGCGGATGAAAAACAGACGAAGATTTTTCCCTACGCCGAAGCGAAACGAAACTTTAAAATTTTCTTCTGAAATAAAACCCGACGTCTCGCTTCCCGGGCTGATTCTTTTAGCGTAAAAAAATAAAGACTAATCCTTCATTTCTTAGACCATCGGAGAAAGCAGATTTTTGGATTTTGTTCTCTCAAACTCTTGTTTACTTCTTGGGTGGGAAAAGATGTGTGAAGAAATAAATAAAATGTAGGAGAAATCGGATTTTGGAATGTTCCTTCTCTCATGTTATTCCGAAGAACCTCATCTACTATGTGTATTGTCTTCCAGTAAATCTAGACATTGGGGCTGGAAGGGATGTTTGGTTTAGATTACACGGAGACCACCGTGGAATAATACATATCGGAATTTTGTTGCTTTATAGCGGGATCTGATATTTGTTTCTGTTTGAAACTGTTGAGATAGAAGAATTTACATGAAAAATTCTGTGGCAACATTAAAAACAGATTTTATAAAAGTGTACAAAATATTTAAGATTCTTATATATCTTATTCTTTGATTCTCATATGATTCTTATATTATAAATACTATATATGACGTTGAAAATATGTAAGTGCGACTAAAATTTTTTGATTAGCAAAAATATTTACAATTTATAAACGCATTAATATTCGTAAATAATCTTGATTTGGTTTATCGATCTACAGTCATTTTGTGCACACTTAAGGCTAATTAGACCGGGACCTAGAGTTTAACGTGAATTTTGAACCACTCACAAACATCCATGTTACTGCCAGGATTCTAGCCTGAATCCTATGAAACCAAAGACCAGAGCGCCAGCCAATTGGCCACCAGGCCGCGCATTTTTCGGGAGTTGTATATTCTTTTCGTTTTTATTCATATTCCTTATAAGTTGGTTTTATGATCTGAAACTTAGAAAAGTATTTAAACATTTTTTGTAAAATTTATTTTTAATCTGTTATAATATTTCTATGAAACATGTAATTTTCATTTGTTGTACTGTATAAAGTTTTCTATCGTTCAGTGTAGCTATTATCTATGTATTATCGTTTATATATTATCTTTTGCATTAATAATTGCATTTGATACAACATATAATTGTATTTAATATTTTATAAATTAAGAATTTCTTTCGAAAATAAACTCTATTTTCTTAAAGTATATTATTTGAAGAAAAAAAGTCTAAAAACTCGTAATCTCTTCAACGTATGTATTTCAATTCATTTTGAAGTTTGGTTTTAATTCTGAATTGACATAAAGTTTTGGCCTGTGGATACGAGTTTTCTTGCATTTCGAATAGAAACGCTTTTCAACACTTAATACTAACAAATGTTATAATGAAAAAAATAAATAAATAAATAAACAAATCTTGTTAAATGAAGTAGAATAAAACTTGATTCGTCACGAATTATAGGATTGGGTTTATCTGAAATAAATTGAAGACGAAGGCCTTATAAATTTACTTTTATAAACCAAGCGAAGCTCACTCAGTTAAAAAGAATGGTTTTTAAGCCCATCTGCAGTTTTAACTTCCGACATTGCCTCGGGCGTTTCAATCCTATTCATTTCAGTTTCATGGGGGATAAAAAAAATTACAAATGAAAAACAGACGACGATTTTTTCCCATGCCGAAGCGAGACGAAACTTTAAACTTTTCTTCTGAAATAAAACCCGACGTCTCGTTTGCCGGGCTGATTCTTTTAGAGTAAAAAATAAAGAGGGAATCCTTCATTTCTTGGGCCATCGGAGAAAGCAGATTTTGGGATTTTTTGTTTCTCAAACTCTTGTTTACTTCTTGGGTGGGAAAAGAAGTGTGAAGAAATAAATAAAATGGAGGAGACATCGGATTTCGGAATGTTCCCTTTCGCACGTTATTCCGAAGAACCGCATCCATGTGTATTGCTTTCCGGTAAATCTAAACATAGGGGCCGGAAGGGATGTTTGGTTTTGATTACATGGACACCACAGTGTGATAATACATATTGGAATTTTGTTACTTCACAGCGGGGATCTGATATTTGTTTTCTACTTGAAAATGTTGATATTGAGGAATTTACATGAAAATTTCGTGGCAAGATTAAAAACAGTTTTTAAAAGTATGCAGAAATATTTAAGATTCTTACATATCTTATATATATTATATACTATCATATTATCTATTATATACTATACTATTAACTCACACATAACGCATTTATTAACACATTGTTTTTCCCTGCTTTGGCCATTATAAAATAAATATACTTTGTAAAAATGTGATAAATCTAACGGGCCGGAAAAATGTTCAAGGCGGGCTGCGGGTTGTCCCCCCCTGCTTTATATCCTCGATTTACGATCGGATCGGATCGAAAACGGATTTTGATAGTAGTTACGAATATGAAAGGATTAGTAGATTAAAAAGATAATTAACATTTTGACAATAAGGTAATCAACGATTGAAGATATCATTAATAACTTTTTGTATACATTGATGGTAATTATTATTTAAATTTGTGCGGTTTTTAAGTGTACTTAATGAGTAATTTTTTTTAGGTGTATTTAAATAAATTCTTTTCTTTTTTTCTCAGATGTGTATTTCAGTATTTAATAATTTTATGAAAAAAATATTAATAAAGCGAATTAAATAAATAATAAGGTGAAAGTAATAAAAATATAAAGTCAATTTTAAGAAAAATTGAATTTTCCTTTAGAAAAGTAGACATCTGATTTGAGACATACAAATTGCAAAAAGTCCGATTAAAATCAAAATTTATTGATGATAGTTGCATTGCAATGGAGCTCAAATAATAAAAATGCAAAACTACAAACCCAAATATTTAACATGTATATAAACATAAAGATGTGTAGCCCGACTCGTGGCGCTCTTAAATACTCTTTAATTTAAAGTTATCAAAATACATATAATGTGAGTGATGGCAGCTTCAGTGGTGGCTTTTCAGAGATTTTGCTGCGCGACATCCCGAGTTGTGCTGACGAGCCTACATGACGGATGAATGCTGGCAGCTGGCAATTTTGAAATCCTATTATTACTTGAAAACGGAGTGCGCGGTCACATTTTCATAACAAATGTGACGAAAGTGGGGATAATAGAGAGTTTTTGCATACCGTACGTTAGTTACCGTAGGACGTCCGTTAGCTTTTTCTCCCTAGCGCGCATGCTCAGTTTCCTATGAGCATGCGCGCTAGGGAGAAAAAGCTAACGGACGTCCTACGGTAACTAACGTACGGTATGCAAAAACTCTCTGTCTTCCTTTCGAGATGCTTTATAATCGTGTTATTCCTTGGCGAGGAATAAGCGGCCTGGTGGCCAAGTGGCTAGCGCTCTGGTCTTTGGTATCCCAGGCTTCAGGTTCGAATCCTGGCGGTGGCATGGATCTTTGTTAGTGGTTCGGAATCCACGTTAAACTGTAGGTCCCGGTCTGTTTAGCCTAAAGTATGCACAAGATGACCGTAGAGCGACAAACCAAACCAAACCAATTGGCGAGGAATAATGAGGCTGGTATCTAAACCTGGAGAGTGTAAATTTTGGCAAACTTACTCGGCAGATGGTGCAGTGATATCGGCTTAGAAGTTTGAGTCGCACCAGTTTATAATCTGGTTTAAGTAATTTGAGAACGTAGAAAGCATTATTTTACATAATGTTCATATTTAAAATAATAATAGACATAAATTAGTACTTTTTGGGTCAATGGTAACGTGCGGATCTGGTGACCATTAGGGCTGAGGTCCAACCCGCTGGTTGTAGACACAGTTTCAAAAGCGAAGAGACTAAATGGCGTTTGTGATGTTTAGCATCTTGCCTCGTTAGACGCAATACCTGGTGGAAATGTTCCGTGTTTTCTCCCATACGATACGCCCCTAAAAATCCCCCGGATGGTCTTATCCTTCTTCTTCAGCGACTGGCGGCCTGATGGTTAATTGGCTAGCGTTCTGGCGCTCCTTGAAACAGTTTAGGGGTCGAGACCCGGTGATGCATGGATGTTTGTAGCGGTTGGGAATCCACTTTAGGCCGTAGGACCTGGTCTCTGTAGAGCGTCGCAGAGCCCAATCAGACTTCTCACCCACATCATTTAAAAACTGTAAAGGGGCAATAGAGCTTTAGGCACAATGATGTGGTGTGGTGTAGTGGTAGTAGTGGATTGGAATCCACGTTAAACTGAAGGTCCCTGATCTCAGGTAAACTGGTCTCAGGTTTCTGATATTAATTATTCTTTAATTTAAAGCTAACAAAATGTAATATGTCAATTCATACCAGACAAGACAAATTACATTTGTTAATTTATAAAAAAATAATACCTAGAATATAACATCTATATTTTACTGAATTTTTAAATTAATCTCAGATCTCATTAAATACTGTAAAATAGTATTAACTTAAAAACCACTAATTTTCTGCACAGATTAAATACAAAAGGTCATTCCCCAATTTTAAATATAAGCCGCTAGTAAAATGATGAATCTGAGTTTAATGTGAATGACGGCAGCTCCAGCGGTGGCTTTTCAGAGATTTTCCCGCGCGACATCCCCAGTTGTGTTGGCGAACCTAAACGATGGATGAATGCTGGCAGCTGGCAATTTTGGAGTTCTGTCATTACTCGAAAACGGAGTGCGCGGTCAGATTTTCATAACAAATGTAACGAAAGTGGGGATAATGTTGTCCTGTCGAGATGCTTCATAATCGCTATATTCCTTGGCGAGGGATAATGATGCCTAAAACTGGAGAGTGCATATTTTGGCAAATATACTCATTCAGTAGATAATGCAATGATATCGGCTTAAAAGTTTGAGTAGCCCTATTTTATAATGCGGTTTAAATAATTTGCCAGCGTAAATGATTCATATTTAAAATAACAATAGAAATAAATTGGAACATTTTGGTCAGACTCGGGGCTCAGTGGTAACTCGGGCAAGCTGGTGAGCATTAGGGCTGAGGATCAATCCACTGGTTGTAAATACTGTTACAAAAGCTGTAAGACTCGATATCGTTTATGATGTTCATCTTTGTCAGACTACCTGGTCCAGGTAGTCCGACACATTGAAAAAGCTGCAAGTTGAATAATCATGAAATAATAGAATTGTTTAAAAAAATGGGATAATATAGGATATAATATGCAAATTTTTCTAAATACATCATAAATAATGACATAATTGAAAAATGAGTAATGTCCTAGCTCAGCTTATTTGTTGGTTTGAGCATCTTATTTGTTGTATGGTTGTCCAACAAACAACGCTGTTTCATATATTTGTCATCCTTTATTAGTGAATTATTATCTAACACCAAAAGAGAAGTCTGTGGGACACAATCGGGGATAACAGTAAAAAATTAGTTGAAAAACTCGTAAAGCGGCTGTTGCCAATTTTAGATTAAGGACTGGACACGACTTCCTGACCGAAATAGGGATCGTGTATGATTGATATATGTATGACAGAGAAAAGGTTCCATCTACTTGTTTTTTAGACTCTAACTTGCAACAGAATGGTGATTTGTGTATCCTTTACTTGGAGGGCCAAAGAAAACATGTTCTGATCTCACGGACTTTTATTATGGTGCTTCTAGCTTTTTTAATTTTTATCCTTAGAACATTCAACTTTTTAAAACTGTTTTTAAGGCATTTAATGTCAAGTTTTTTCTCTTTGTAATTTTGATTTATTTATATGTTCTTTTTGTTTCTACGGTGTGTGGCCAAATTTGTATGACTGAGTTCTAATAAAGCCATAGGTAACAACAACATATGCCTTCCCGAATATCCAAACCTTTTCCAGAATTGTAAATACCTCTTAATTCTTGACCAAACCCTTCTCTAGATATACTGCCATTGACATGGATCGACATCATCCTAGCTGACGTTCAATTTGACTGAAATATGTTCGTTTGTGACGTATCTCATTATTATTCGCTAGTAACATAGCCAGTGAGTTATGGGATAGAAGAAGCATTCAAGAACACATCCAAGGTATTTAATTTGATGTTATGACATATAAAATGTTTTGCTGACACTTGAATGCCTTCAAGAAATATTATTTTTAACTGGTAGTCTGATATATAGTGATATATATGGTAGATAAGATAGTTGGTATATATATGTGGTATATACAGATGGCAGATGGTTTATCTTTATATATATATAATTCTTCTGTACATGTATTTGTCACTGAATTATTCCTAAGCGGCTTGACCGGTTTTGATGAAATGTTTGTGTATGTTTGACAAGGATGTTTTTATACTATCCCCTTTGTTGTAAGTCACCACCAGATGGTGTTGCAGTATATCAACTTCTATAGCGTTCAACCAATCGTCATGAAAATTGGTAATAATATTTATTCGAGTATGGAAAAATATGTTCGAGCTATCCACTTTATAATTACTTGCCATCAGAGGGTGCTGCTGCAGCATTTCATCCCATATACATTTAAAACGATATCCATAAAAATTAATTATAAACATGGAGTATATATTCGCGATATACACTGAACAACGTGACAAATGGTCATAAATGGGATACCTCTTGTAATATCGTGGAAGAAAGTCGGCCACGACACTTTAACGACCCGGCGAAGTGCTGCATCACTCTGAACCCTGGGCATGGACTAAATTAGCAACAAGTCGTTGGAAGTCTTCAGGCTTGCTTTTTGAAATATTGAGCCATGCTGTTAAGATCGATAGACGTCCATAATTGTTGAAAGCAATCAAGAGTTGATGGCATGTTGCGTTGTTTTGGGCCAGCAAACATCTATACCTCTCCCACAAGATGATGTCCCATAAATGCCCGATGGGATTCATGTCGGGCAATCTAGGTGGCCAGATCATCAATCCTTGCACCAAACTTGTTGGGACAGAATGGGCAAAGGCGTTCTTGGTAAAACGCAAACCAATCGCCATCGAACAGTTGTGGCCGTCACTGACATGGTTTCGCATTATCATCCATAAAATCTTTGGCCATCGTTGTTTGGGTAATCAAAGGCTTATGGGCCGCCGAAGTCCATGAATGGCTGATACGAAGTGATCTCCAAGTAGCTTGAACATTAGCATTTCCAGTCAATGTTTGACGGTCCAATCTCCCTGCACCAGAGGACCAAGGGGTCCATGCCATCTTGAAAACAGCCCACATCATTTTGACGGAGCCACCACCAGCTTGAACATTTCGTTGCTGACAGTTTGGGTCCATGGCTTTATGGGATATGGCTGACACACCTCGAACCTTTTCTACTTTTCATCAGCTCACTTTCCAGATGAAATCGTGACTATATATATATATATATATATATATATATAGATGGTATATATGGTAGATAAGCATTAACCTGAAATTTTAATGAAGTCTTATGATTTATTCAAGTTCCTATAAGTAAGATGTAGAATAAATGTCCTTTTTTACTGAGAATTCTTCCATTAAATTGCAATTGTCACAATCTTTCGTATTTTATTTTTTATGGACGTATACTGAATTTTCATTAGATATTATGCTTAAATGTTTCATGCATTAAGAAATTTTTTAAAAAGTCATTATATTTTACCTTTAAAATAAGTAATTATATTGTTATTTTTTAATTTTATCTTTAAGTTTTCTTCACTTTTGTACTTTGTTCAATTCAATTAGCAACAAATTTTATTTTCAGACAAAATTTCTTGCATTTACATAAATATTTTTTCCTTAATTTTATATAAAATATAACATAATAAAAAAAGTTTTTTTTTTTTTTTTTTATGTTGGCTCTACAAAAAACAGAATTTTTCATGTTTAACATATTAATTTATTTTTCTAATTATTCACAATAACGTTGTAGCAAGAATCTTGAATAATTTATAATATCAAAAACAAAAATTAGCAGAAAAAGTTCATTTTTTTAACAGAAAACGAGAAGTAGTAAATTGTTTTCTAGCGTAAATTCAAATTTTGTCTTATAAATAATTTATAAGGCACTTAAATATTTCATACGTTTGTGAACTTAATTTTTTTTTTTTTTGTCTAAGAATTTGAGTTTTTCTTAAAACTCAACAGCTCTTTAAAAAAAAAAAAAAATTCAGGAATGAATTTAAATTACTAATTAGTTTTAAATTTCTGCAAAAAGTTTTTTAAATAAAAAAATAAAATAATTGAAAAATATGATTTTTTAAATTAAATTTTCATATCTAAATGATATTGATATGCATTTTTTCGACATAAAAGTATCTGAATTATGTATAGATTTAAGAAAACATTTAAAAATTTCAGTTTTTTTTAATTGATAACAGAAGTTTTAAATCATTAACTTCTTTGTAAATTTTTGACTATAAAATGATATTAAAATGAACTTAGCTTTCGAATGAATTAAGCTTTATTTTTTAAATTTCGTGCCTTTTTTTGTAAATATTTGTTATCATGCGTGAACATGATGTTGTCATGCTTAGATGTTCGTGACGTTATTCAAAATTGAAGGCTGAGAAAATAAAACTCCATTGCAAATTTTTGCGGGAAATGATACTTTGGGCCCCTTAACTCTTGAAACGATTCATAAATAACTTTAATCTTCAGGAATTTTCTGCAGAATTTGGCTTTTGCTTGAAGTGTTTTGTAGTAGTATTTGTTTTGGCTAGTATTTATTTTGGCTTGGTTTGTTTTGGCTTCTTGTGTTTTGGCTTTTAGTAGTATTTGTTTTGCTTTTTTTGTAGTAGTATTTGTTTGTACTTATCATGTCTTGGCTTGGGATTTAAAACATTTGTAATCCAATGGCTATAAGTACTCGTAGTGCGTTGATCCATTCCTTCTTCTTGAAGTTTCACATTTATTAATTTTGGCATTTTCCCATGCCTACTGAACTGTATAATGCTTTTTATTGTATTTGGAATACTTCATTCTTCCTTTATGCCTAGAATTTTCAAACTTTGATATATTCTTTTGGGTGTTGTATGTGATAACGTTTCTTGTAGAATTGGGAATACTTCATTCTTCATTTACAACTGCATTTATCTTACTTTTGAATATTCTTTTAGAGATTCTTAAGCAATTCAGTCTTCAGGAAGTTCTTGATTTATTCAACATTGCATATACATGTGGCTATTGAATTTGTCCATTCTTATAGTATTGCAATCAATTACTTCATATATCTCTTGCATTCTTAAACATTGCCATATTCCTTAGTTTATTCATCCGCTCTCGAATGTCCACACAAGATGAGTTGAAATGTGCCGAGCAGATTTCTGCATTCTTTTGTAATATGTTATTTTCTTAAATAGCGAGTAATATTCAAAGCAAACAAATAAATTTATTAAGTTTTTAAATTAAATTAAAACATTATTATTTGTGTATATATATTTTTTTATTATAAAAGTATCTAAACTATGTGCAGATTTAAGAAAACCTTTTACAGATGCGATAAAAATTTCAGTTTTCTTTAAATTTAATATCAGAAGTTTTTATCATTAATTCTTTGTCAATTTTTGATTATAAAATGATATTAAATAAGCGAAAGAAGCAAATCATAATGTTAACATAGTAATTTGAGTTGAATTTCTCAATTTATGCGCCTTTTTCGTAAATATTTGTCTAAGTTTAACTATTAACTGTAATATTTCCAGTATATTCAAATAATAATTTTAAATGATCGAATAACATATTTTCTAACCAAATAAAATTTTGAACTTTGGATATATAATTGTGAAAAATTTTTTAATCAAATATCTTATTTTTAAAAATCGAAGAATATAATTTTATAGTAAAATTTAAAATAGGTTATTTACAAAAATGAAAAATAAAAACATGATCTAAAATCGGCTAATATTAAAAACCTAAGCCTAAATAAATTTTTCCATTCCATATTAAAGAAATCAAATTTGGGAAGACTCCAAATTTTCATTATAATAAAATGATAAAAACAGATGCAAACAGATATTTACGAATGCATCAAATATTTTTTTAAGATTTTTAATATCTTGTTTATATCATCTAATATAAAACAATTACTTATTAGCTAACTAAAATTAGGCTAAAACTGTAAAACTAAAACAACAGGTGAATTTGTTTGGTTTGTTTTTTAAAGATTTAGAACAGAGGTGGCCAACCTGCAGCGCGCCTACAATATTTTTCCAGACCTTGAGATTTATCACATTTTTACACAATATATTTATTTTATAATGGCGAGAGTAGTAAAAACTAATGTATTAAAATAATATTTAGTGTGCATCCATGTATTCAAAAGTTAACTGTCAAAATAATGAGAAAAAGTAACTTTGATTTTAAAATAAAATTTCTGCGAATATATGGCAGATGTTGCCTGTTTTATTTAGGAATTTCGCAGAATAATTAAATTATATGCCGCGAACTCAAGATGCGCGCGCATCTTGGAACATCTGATATAACAGGTTCTATGTTTCACTTTAAGTGACCTAAGTTACACAGTGACCATCCCTAGATACGCACAGTTGATTGTTGATAGCAGAGCAAACCAGACTCTTAGTTCAAGTTGTTAGGGCTTTCGGTTGAATTTGAACACCTGCGAATTTGTTTTTATCGAAAATGAAATTGATCCAACACAAAACACGACCAAACATAACGGACGCAACATCCATTACGATATGGAAATACCCAAATTGAGATCGACTTGCAAAACCTAAGTGAAAGAGTAGAAAGACAAATATAGCACTAGTAAAATAAATGTTTTTAATGATTTCATTTATATTTATATATTTTTTATTTCATTTTTAGTGTTATATATTTCTTTACAATGCGTTTTAATATCATTATTATTATATTATCTATGTTTACAAGTAAGAATAATAGTAAACACAAAAGTTATGTTTCACTTTTTCACACCAAAAAAAATGTTTATAGTTGGTCTAAATCTAATATGAGAATATATATAATTTTATATGCGGCCTACGGTGTTATAGTGCATTTCCAAAATGGCCTGCTTGATCATTTGGGTTGGTCACCCCTGATTTAGAATGTAAGATATTCATTTTAAATTTAAATATGAAAAGCCTTTCAACTATATTACAAAGTAATCACTTAAGAAATTACTTTATAACTAATACCTACTTTATAACTAAATAATAAAAATAACTTTGGACAAAAAAAATCTGCATTATTAGGTTTAAAGTAGATGCATAATTTATGAGCTATGCTAATTTGATGGATTACAGCTTAAGAATTCTTAATAACCTACTGAAAGTGATGCATTTAATGCATACATAATTTCTCATTATGAAAAAGACAGGTTGACGAGTGTAATTTATACATGATTGATAATCATCGGTAAATACTAGAGTTCTATTGTCTTACATTATTTTATAGAAAATTTAAAAAAATATCTTTAAAAATATTTCAAAATTGTTGGTATATTTTAGATAATTAATTTTTTTTCAACTTCGAAGTTTGAGTTGTAGATGATTGACGTAACAAGCTCAATATAAATTTTATCTGCGTGCATGTTTTAAGTCTAAGACGTTGTTTAAATAGAGACAACTATCACCCCAAACACAATTTACATATTGGTTTATATTATTTTATACAAAGTTTAAGAATTAATCTTTAAAAATATTTGCAAATTGTTGGTTTATTTTAGTTATTAAGTGTTTAGTTAGAGTTTAAATTAGTGTTAGCATTTAAGTTAGTGTTAAGTTAGTTTAAGTTTGTGTTAGTTTTTAGTTATTAAGTGTTTTATTATTAAGTATTACTTATTTTATTAATTTTTTTCAACTTTGAAGTTTGAGTTGCAGATGATTGACGTAACAAGCTCAATGTAACTTTTATCTGCGTGCATGTTTAAGTCTATGTCGCTGTTTAAATCGAGCCTACTATCACCCCAATCACAATTTATATATTGGTTTATATTATTTTATATAAAATTAAAAAAATATATCTTTAGAAATATTTGAAAATTGTTGGTTTATTTTATGTAATGAATTGTTGTGTTGTTTTTTAACTTCGAATTTTTAATTCTAAATGTTTTAAGGAACAAATTCAACAGAAATTTTATCGCGTGCATATATATGTCTAAAAAGCTGTTTAAATAGAACCTACTATCACCCCAATAACAATTTACAAATACTTTACAGAAGATTTCCTATTATATTTTTAAAAAATTAATAAATTGAATGGTGTTTATATTGGTGAAATATAAATGTTTACTCCAATGTTTATCCAAAGGATTTTAAATGAAGTCCTCGTCCATTTTGTTTTTGTTGTACAGATTCTTATGAATATTTACTTCTATAAGTGCATAAATTAAGAATACATTTCATTAATAAATCCTGTCAAATTCTTTGGTAGAAGGAATTATTCATCAAACTTCCTCCCTGATTAAAATAGTTTTAACTTTAGAATTTTGTATGACAATTTTTATAGAAGTAAATGATTTAAAATATTTGTAAAAAATAATAAAACATTTTATATCTTTCATTTCTCATTCAATAAAATATCTTAAAATATTTTTTTTTTTTACCCAGGAGTATTTTCATAAGTCTTGTACCTTTGCGTTAAAATGAACAATGTTACTTTGAAAACAATGTTATTCTGAAAAACATTCTTAAAACAATGTTGCCCTGCAAAAACAAAGTTACTCTGGAAAACCAATGTTAAACGATGTTATTCTGAAAACAATGTTCAAACAATATTACTCTGAAAAACATTGTTAAAATAATATTATTTTGATAAACATTGTTAAAATAATTTTATTCTGAAAAATATTGTTAAAACAATGTTACTCTGAAAACTAATGTTGAATCAATATTACTCACTCAACTGACTGTTACTCTGAAAAACAATGTTACACGGAAAACTATGTAAAAATAATGTTACACTGAAAAACTATGTAAAAATAATGTTACTCTGAAAAAAAATGTTACTTAAAAAAAAACTATAAAATCCAATAAAATTATACGTTTGACCTAATATTTTATTTCAATTATCCTCAATTTGCCTTAAGTAGAGAAATTTCAAACATGTTAAGTTTGTAGAAATACTTAGTAAAAAGACAAATTTGATGATAAAATCGTTTCTGTTATCTCTTATTCTCATCTTTGGAAAACAAGAAGGAACTGGAAGTTAGAAAAGGTTGGAAAAGAAGAGAAATCGGTAAACAGATTTTCCTTTTTAGGAAGAATTGGATTTTCTGGTTTAGCCTTATTGTCCTGTGGCGTGAATAACATTGTTACCTTTAATGCAAAGGAACAAGTCTAATGAAAATACTCTTGGGTACAAAAAAAATTATGGGAAAAATTAGTCCTTCTCGGTCATTGTGCGATATTCTTGCTGTAGTGTTGGAATGTTTTTATTAGACAGGATTATTTATAAATATATTTATGTATATTTCACTAATATTTGGGCATATAAAACATCAATACATTTACATAGAGAATGGTTGACGCTTTAGTCAATTAAATCAGAGTAAGATAAATTATTTCTATAATATTTATGAATTTGTTTTGAAATTAATAAATTAAGTTAAGATTTTTGCTTAAACATAATCTTGTTAATCAGATGAAGCTTAATTACTTCAATACAAAAAAAAAAAAATTTTGTTTTAATGTTTGTTTACAAATAGTTTTCTCATAATTTTATAAACCAAATCATAAATTCTTTTATAGGAAAATTTTCATTTAACACTGAATTTATTTTAAAAATTAGTTACTGCAAATCTTTTAAAATAATTGATCGTTAAATGGATTTTTAAAAAAACTTCTTATAAAATAATTCGAATTTTATTATAAATTTTCAGTTATAAAAACAAGTAAAAGATTGGCTTCTATTTATAATTTTTTATTTCTTCATTATTGTGCCATGCTTTTTTAAATATAATTTTTATATTTAGTATATCTATTTATAGAATCAAATCATATTAACACACAAAAAAAAACCGTTAATTTTTGTTAAGAAACTCATTTGAATTTTAAAAATTGTTAACTTCATTAACTTAAATCCTTTGATCTTTTTAAATCAACAATCCGATTATCAAATTTTGCCATTTCTGAAGAAAAACCAAAGATAATTCGATTATTTCTTAATTAATAATGGACTTCAAAATGTTCTATGATTACTTGTGTCGGTTCTAAAGAAAGTTTTTAACAAAAGTTATTCTTGATTCAGCAATCAATTATGCACTAGTGGAATATTTTCTTTTATGTCTCAAGGTATTTTTAGAACTTTCTCAAGTACAGTCCGAAGAGAAAACGTTCTAAACAGCGAGAGAAAGGCTCAACAAATATATTTTGGAAAATGGCGCTAGACAGGGGATTTGCAAAAGCACAGGCGTAATTCTCTTTTGTAAATACGAGATATTCCGACGGTATTTTTATTCCATCAAGCGACATGTTTCCTGAAAATAGGACTTCAAGGATAAATATTTCCATAATTTATTTTATTACAAACACATCCATGTATATTTAGTATCTAACTGAAATAGAATTTCAGAGAATATTTTAAATCGCCATGTTTCTAGTTTTGATGCCGAATAAATATACATGATAGAAAATAAATTTAGAATTGTAAAATTTTTTTTATCCTGATCGGAAGTAATGTATTCTAGTTGAGTGCGTTGCAATTTTATAAATGTTTGTAGTTGAATTCTTCTCTATTCCAAGGTTATTGTTGTCGGTAGAGTGTACAACTACATTTGTCGTAGCAACTGACAACATTTCGGTGGCATCGATCGAAAATTTGAATAGACCATTGTGTCTGCCGCAAGTCGTAAATTCTAAGTTACCATTAGACAGTGATACCATTATGAATGATAAGCTTGACAGCTGCAGATGTATTATAGCTTCAGATCTTCAGAACTTATTTTTATAATATCCGAACTTATATTTATAAATAAATGTTAAAGCAATGCCACTCTGGAAAACAATCTTAAGCAAATGTTACTTTGAAAAACAATGTTATTCTGGAAAACTAATTTAAAATAACGTGACTCTGAAAAACAATGTTAAAACAATGTTACTCTGAAAAACAATTTTAAAACAATACTACTCTGAAAAATGATGTTAAAATAATATTATTCTGAAAAACAATGTTACTTTGAAAAACAATATTACAACATTGTTAAAATAATGTTACTTTGAAAACAATATTATAACAATGTTAAAACAATATTTCTCTGAAAAACAATGTTACTCTGGAAAACAATGTTACTCTGAAAAAACTATAAAATTAAATTTAAAGTTATACGTATGACCAAAATATTTTATTATAATTATGATCACTTTGCCTTATGTAAAGATTTTTCAAACATAAGTTGAAATATTTAGTAAGAGAGACAAATTTCATTGTCAAAATCGTTATTGTTATCTCTTATTCTCATCTTCAGATAACATGAAATAGAATTTCGCAGAATATTTTAAAACACCATGTTTTTAGTTCTGTTGCCGAATAAATATACATGATAGGAAATAAATTAAAATAGTCGTAAAAACATTTTTATCCTGATCGGAGATAATGTATTCTAGCTGAGTGCGTTGCAATTTTATAAATGTTTGTAGTTGAGTTCTTTTCTATTCCAAGGTTATTGTTGTTAGTAGAGTAACTACATTTATTAGTAAACAAATAAATCGATCAAATTTGATTAAACCATTGTGTCTATCTGTCGTAGCAACTGTCGGCAGTTATAAGTTTACCATTAGCCAGTGACACCATTATGAATAATTACATATTTTAATTTTATATTAGATAGAATAAAAAAATAACTCTTTTAGATTCAATATAAAATATTTGGTTACATTTAATTAAGACCCTTTTTATTAAAATTAAATCATATTATGAAATTTAAGGCAATTATATTCCATGTGAATTATTTATAAATTCTTAATATGAAAACTTGAATCCACTGGTTTTTTTTTAAGAAAAAGTTTTATTATCAGGCATATAAATCAAATACATACCTGAATTTTATTTCCAATGGCAATTTTTTTTTCTCAAAGTTAGTATTTATATCATGAAATTGCTTACGTTGTATATTTATTGACCATTTTGTTATTAAATTAACATTTTTTAACTATGCATTTGTCTTATATGTTATTTTAGTTAAAATAGTATCTAACAAGCCAAATGAATATTTGAATTTTATTTCTAATGGCCTAACTATTATTTCTAATGGGCTTTCTAACTTCCTGAATATTAACGTTAAGCACACAAAAACAAAATATTAGACCCCATCAAAAATCTAAAAAAAAAAAATAGCGGTTTTACCGTAAAACCAAATTAAATTTTCATATTTTGTCAAAAAAAATTTTTTTTTCTGCCAAAACATTTTTTTTTTTGCGGGTAGGGGGGTCAATCCTACACTCAACGCATTTCAAAATCATAAAGAACGTTTCTAATGAACATTGATGAAAATTAAGCAATATAATGAACTATAAACAGCAATTAGTGATTCAACTTTTATCTAGTTTTCATTTTAAAATACTACAACAATCGACTTAATTAATCGTCTTTTAATTTTATTTTTTACACTTATGCATAATTTATTCATTTATTGAATATTTTTGATATATTTAATCTGATAATTAAAATTTTTCTTTTACTTCATCATCATCTTTTCAAAATTTCATGAAAAGTTTATGCAAATACTTTTGTTCGTTAATTGGTTTTAGTTTATGATAATCTTTTTTTTAAAGCTAATTAATGTTCATTATAATTATTTTTCAATAATAACTTTTAAATTGGACTCATTTAATATTCTGCGATATAACTTTATTTTACATTAATTTATTGCTTGAGTTTATTTTCCGTGGATAATAAAACCGAAGATTTTATGTTCCAAGTTTCTAATTTAAACCATAAAGACAGAAGTCCTTTAAAAACTTTTTTTTTTTTAATTTTTATATTTTGAAAATGATGATAGCTATAACTCTGATATCTACGTGAAGCTGGCACATTGTTTCAATTCAATTGTTATTTTGTGCTAATCAAAATCAAAATGTTATTTCTTATCCCATTTAGTTGGCAGCAACATCTAGATCAAGTTCAAGAATCCGTATAATCTCATAGAAAGAAGGAAAGGGGGGGGCATCTTTTTTGTGATGGAGCACCCGCATGTAGAAGTCTTATTTGTGTGCGTAACACTGACTTTTTATAGAATAGGGTTGTCAACCCAACGCTCTACAGTCATATTAGACAGGGACCTACGTTGATGTGGGTGAGAAGTCTGATTGGCCTCTGTGGCACTCTACGATCATAGGAGACAGATACCTATGGTTTATTCCGAACCTCTACAAACATCCATGAAACCACCGGATTCGAACCCAAAACCTGTGGCACCAAGCGCAAGATCCTTAATCACTCGGCCATCAGGCCCCACATCATTATCACAATTTGTAAGAATTTCACCGTGAGAGGGCATATAGGTGTTCACACTCTGCGTTTCCATATGCCTAACAAAGATGTATACTTTTATTTAGCTTACTTGGTTCTTGATTCGAACTATTGTTGTTGTTATATTTTCGGGTACTTTACGACCTAATGGCCAACTGGCCTTTGGTACCTCCGTCTTCAGGTTCATTGGCGTTGGCATGGTGGCATGTTTGTTAATGGTTCGGAATCAGCGTTGTTAGCGTTTCGGAATCCTATTCGTTAAACTTTAAATCAAGGTCTAATTAGCCTAAAATGTGCAAAAAAAAAAAATTTACCACAGAGCGACTAACAGGTGGGCTGAAAGGTTCGTAGGCTGACACATAGATGGCGCTACTAACATTAAATCCATATGATTTTTCGTTAGCCCTAACCTTCAAAAGACACGTTCCCATTTTCTCTAAATTGTTCGGATAGTTAAAATGTTTAAAAGCAAATATTTATGCTAATTACTCACACAACGAAAGCTGGGAGCTCATAAATAATAATGATTAATTACATGTGTTTAAATTTCGTTGGTTATTAACAAAGCGAGAGTAGTACATGCAATTTTAAAGTTATTCTTTAAAGAAAAAGATGAAATTGGGCTTTAATAGAAATTTCTGCCTTTCTGAAGTATTATGTGGCCCGTGCAGCTCTATTTTGTATAAAATGCTTCAAAATGTAGGAATTTTTAAAAAGGAGGAAAATTTTCGTTAATGAAGATTTCTCATTCCGTATATCTAAATGAATCAAGGTACAATGAAAACGATTGCTTTGTATTATTTATGAACATAATTAACATTTTCATAATAATTTATATTAAAATTTATATTGAAAATACAGTAATATTTGTTCCACATTTAAAATTTTAGGTGAGAAAATGTATGTGCGTTAACTTACGTATATGGCTGTATCTTTCTAATAAAATCGTTACAATTGGCGATCCTTTATATTTATGCTGTCACCTTCTCTTATTACATTTTTATAAGATTTTAAGCAAGATTGATGCATTTCTGTAATTATTTGTTAAAATTAAAGCTATTTATATAAAGATTTACAAAGAACAGTACCACTTTTGTTCGTCTTCTGAGAATATAGTGCAGCATTTTTTTTTTCTCACGAGATTTTCTCTTTGGCATTTCATTCCCAGGAGAGAGGAATGTATATTATTTTAATAACACATCATTCAAATTTGACAGCAGACAAGCAATATTCTGGGTAGTTATATCTATTCTGGTAGTACTACCTGTCGCTCAAATCTAACAGCAGATATTCGATATCATAGCTAAAGAGACTCCTGAAATTAGCGTTTGTCTGCGGGAAATTGTAATTATTTTGTCATTATTCTTAATGAAGGGTGACAAAGACTACAACAATGTCCCTTGTATAGTTTTGTCATGTTAAATGTATGGTAAAGCCTTTACCTATTATCGTATTTTTTTTAATCCTTTTTAATTTTAATTTTTTATTTTTTTACTTGCTTACAGCAAATCATAATCAATCCTTTTAATTAAACACTTTAAAAAAATCCTATTTTCTCAAAATTATTACGATAATTAAAATGTTTAAAAGCAAATATTTATGCTAATTACTCACACAATAAAATCTAGGAGCTCATAAATAATAATGATTAATTACATGTGCTGAATTTCGTTGGTTATTAACAAAGCGAGAGTAGCACATGCAATTTTAAAATTATTCTAAAGAAAAAGATGAAATTGGGCTTTAATAGGAGTTTCTGCCTTTGTAAAATATTTTGTGGCACTTGTAGCTCTATTTTGTATAAAATGTTTCACAATTTGGGAATTATTTAAAAGGTGGAAAAGTTTAGTTGATGAAGTTTTCCCATTTCGTATATCTAAATGAATCAAGGTACAATGATGTGTACAGTGTTATTTATAATCATAATTAACATTTTCATATTAATATATGTTAAAAATTAATATAGGTGTGAAATTATATGTATGCTAATTTATAAATACACGGCAGCATCTTTCTAATAAAATGGTCTCAATTTTCGATATATTATTTTAATGGTGTCATTCTCTCTTATGGCATTCTTATAAGATTTTAGACAACATCGATGCATTTCCATCATTTTTTAAAAATTAAAGCTATTTATATATAGACTTACAAAGAAAGGTAGATATTAATACTTTTGTTTTCCTTTCTGAGAATATAGTCTAGGATTTTTCACTCACGATAAGAGTTTTGGCATTTCATTCCCAGGAGTGAAGAATATATATTTGTTGACAAATATATAATAAACCCCTCACTAAAAGTTCACAACAGAAGAGCTAACTAAGATGACCTAAGACAAGAACCGATTCATCCTTACCTACTTTGCATCATGGGCGATCTACAACAGCCTACCGAAATTGTGCAGCGCAGTTTTGAATGAACATCTTCAAGAGTCGTTTAGCGGCCTGGTGGCCAAGTGCCCAGCGCTCTGGCGTTTGGTATCACAGGTTTCAGGTTCGAGTCCTGGCGGTGGCATGGCTGTTTAAGAGTGGTTCGGAATCCACGTTAAACTGTTGTTGGAATTCTTATGATTTTGTTCGCGCCACGCAGCGTCACGTGGTAGTTTTATAAAAATCATTTGGAACCGATTCAGAATTGCGCTGTTGCCGTGGAGACGGGCTGTTGGTTGCTGTGGAAACGGGCTGTTGCCGTAGAGACCAGCTGTTGCTGTGGAAACGAATTGTTTTATTCTAAAAAAAACACATTTGTCTTCCAGTTTAGCTTTTGCCTTTGAGATGTTACCATCAGCCCTGTATATCTTTGTAAATAGTGCTTGTAAATAAATGAAGATTCCATAAATGTTTGTATGGATTGATCAATACTTCTCGAACCACTGGAAAGCTGCGGCTAATAAGAAAATAGAACCACCGATAGAAAGAAACACGATAGTCGTAGTGACAACTGTAGGTCCCGGTCTAATTAGCCCAAAGTGGGCAGGAAATGACCGTAGAGCGACGAACCAAACCAAATCAATCAAGAGTCGTTTATGTGTTACGTTCAAAGAGTTCTAATGTCTAAGTATGAGACCAATGGTAGGACATTCTAGCATACAAATCTATCGTGCTTCTCCTCATCATGCGACTTGATGGTCAAGTGGCTAGCGCTCTAGCCTTTGATACCATAAGCTTCAGGTCCGACTCCTGGCGGTGGCACAGATGTTTGTGAGTGGTTCACAATGCACGTTGAACTCCAATCAAAACTAAATTGAACTAAAAAAAACTAAAATCAATTAATTAAATTTAATTAGTGAATTAATATTTGAAAAAACTACATTAATATCCAGTGTCATCCACTACAAGTTAAAAAAAATGTATTTGATCTTGAGTGGACGAATAAAAAGTATTTTATTTACGATTGAAAATTTGAACAAGATATATATAGCGAGTATGTGAACTAATAGTAGGAATTGAAAAATGTTTTATTTTTATAAGTCTGACTCTCATTTTATTGTATTTCTCTGTATCTTTTAAAACAAAGTCATGTATCACGAAATTTTAAAATACCTTACAATCGTTTTATTAAAATTAATCCATATTTTGGAAGGAAAAAAAATAGAAAGATACGCGAAAATCATTTAAACCGTTTTTCTTATGCCAAGGGAAAGGAAAGAAAAAGAAAAGAACACAAAATTGATACTTTCGCGGTGGATGAATAAATAGCTCCCGGGGCTTTGTTTACATTTATCAGGAGCTTTTGGCACCTCAATAAAACAAGCTCGACTTAGAGACGATTTATCATGCTCAGGTTTGCTTAAATTTTGTGTCAAGGCTTTGGTAAACAGGGGAATGCGTTTTACATACCAGCTCTGCTATTTTTTCTTCGGAAAATAAAAAATAGAACCAAAGTTTGTATCCAGTTTGGCAGGGCTTTTAATCTGTCGCTGCACTTTAACAATTTTGGGGGTTTTTTATGAAAAAGGATTTCAACATAAAACTGATTTTCTCTATGTACAAACACTCCGGAAGAGAGATTGGGTTTTTGTTTCTGTGTGCATGTGTACTATCCGAGTTTTTGCCATTTACTGAATCTGAGCAAAACTGAGTCAAGTTAGACAATTTTGTATGTAGTTAGACAAGGCAATTTTGCTAAGCGAGTTAGTCAGGCAAGTTAAACAATTTTTGAAAAGTGAGTTTGTTTACGTGCTGGATTTCTGATCTAAGCGAATTCAGTTCGAACATAAGGTTAAAGTGATCCAGCAGGTATGACGTTAAGTTTCAGTATCAAGAATGTTTGATTCTAAACTCGACAAGCAATGCCGAACGGTAAGTTCCGTGCTTGTGAAGGAGAGATTTAGTTTGGTTCGGTTTGTCGATGTATGGTTTTTTTTTTTTTTTTGCACGCTTTGAGTTAATTAAACGGAGACCTACAGTTTAACATGGAATTCCGAACCACTGACAAACATCCATCTCACAGCCAGAATTCGTATCTGAAGACTGTGGTACGAAAGGTCAGAGCGCTAGCCAATTAATATTCATGTAGGAATTGTATTTTGTAGGTTTGGTTTGGTGTGTCGCTCTACGGTCATCTTTAGCACAGGGCAGCTAAATAGACGGCATGGCACGACGGTACAGCTTAGCATGGATTCTGAACCACTAACAGACATCAATTCCATTGGCCAGGATGTGAACCTGGAGCAAAAGGAAGAGCGCTAGCCATTCGGCCATCAGGCCCCAATAACATCGCAAATTTTACAATTTAATACATATACTGTGGAGGGCCAGACTGATAGTGCTCATGGGCCGGTTGGGGCCCGCGTGCCGTAGTTTGGAGACCCCTAGTATATATCATCATTTTAATAAACTTGCCTTCTATTAGTTTTTCATAAATCTATAAAAACAAGTAATATACATTTTTTTTTAAAGTCTATTCCTACTTAGGCCAACAAAGAAAAATTTTATTTTAGTTACTTTTTATTAAATAATTGCAATTAAAAAAATGTTAATTAAATATAATTAATGAATTAATCTGTGAAAAAATTGTATTAACATCAAGTGCCCTCCACTACAAGTTTTAAAAAATGTATTTGAACTTGAGTGGACGAATAAACAGTATTTTATTAACGATTGAAATTTTGAACAGGATATATATAGGGAGGGTGTGAACTAACAGTAGGAATTGAAAAAAGGATATATTTTTATAACATCTACTTTGATTTTGTTGTATTTTTTTTGTATCTTTTAACACAAAGTCATATATCATGGAATTTTAAAGTACCTTACAATCGTTTTATTAAAATTAATCTATATTTTGAAAGGAATGTATATATATATATATATAAGTAAAAAGCATTTAAACCGTTTTTCTTAGGAAAAAAAAAAAAAAACGGAAACACAAAATTGATACTTTCGCAGAGGATGAATAAATAGCTCCCGGGGCTTTGTTTACATTTATCAGGAGCTTTTGGCACCTCAATAAAACAAGCCCGACTTAGAGACGATTTATCATGCTCGGGTTTGCTTAAATTTTGTGTCAAGGCTTTGGTAAACAGGGGAATGCGTTTTACATACCAGCTCTGCTATTTTTTCTTCGGAAAATAAAAAATAGAACCGAAGTTTGTATTCAGTTTGGCAGGGCTTTTAATCTGTCGCTGCACTTTAACAATTTTTGGGGTTTTTTTTCATGAAAAGGATTTCAACATAAAACTGATTTTCCCCGTGTACAAACACTCCGGAAGGGAGATTTGGTTTTTGTTTCTGTGTGCTGGTGTATCCTGAGTCTTTGCCATTTACTGAATCCAAGCAAAACTGAGTCAAGACTTTTTTGTGTATTTGTAATTTTGAAAAACCAATAGTATAAGAGGGTAACTCTGAAATTTTTGAGACAGTGGCAGACTGCAAAAAAAAACAATATTCGTTAAATTTGTAGATTTGAACTCTTTTATGGTCCCAGACTATAATTTGTGGCAACAATTGAAATTTAGCTGTCGTACAATAGATTTTGGAAGAAAGCAAAATGTATTTGACGCGAGAGCATTATGGCGCTGTGATTTTCTATGATTTTAAAGTGGTGTTAAATCAAGAAGAATGATTTCAACGTCTACAACTAGCATATGGAGACGAATCTCCATCTCGTGCTACTGTATTTAGAGGATTTACAGAATTCGTAGAGGTAGAAGTTCTCTGCTGGATCAAGAACACACAGAAAGACCTTCATCAGCTGTAGTACCAGAAAATGTGTCGGCCATACAAAAAATGTTATTCGATGATAATCGCTGCACTTACCAAATGATACAGAAGAAACTTAACATTGGATCCGCAGCTATACATAGAATTATTCATGAAAAACTGCATATGAAAAAATTAGTTTGTCTTTGGGTCTCCCATAATTTAACAGAACACCAAAAAACGGAACGTGTCAGAATCTGCAAAGAAACCATAAAACTACTTAACGATGGTGGACATCGCCTTATTTCTAAAATCATAACTGGTGATGAAACTTACATACCTTTTTTGACGTTGCAACACGACAAGAAAGAAAGTATGGGTCTTTGAAGATGACCATAAACAAATAATGGTGAAAGACAGCGAGCAATGAAAAAAGTAATGTTTGCCGTTTTCTTCAGAAGTACGGGACTGGTCAAAGCCATCTAGCTGGAGGGGCAGAAGACAGTCACATCTAACTGGTACACCACTAAGTGTCTTCCCGAAATTCTTCAAGAAGTGAATGTAAGGGGACTCATGATTCACCATGATAATGCATCTTCTCATACGTCGAGATCGACAGTCGAATTTCTTAAACAAAAACACATCAAAGTGATAGAACATTCACCCTATTCCCCTGATCTTGCTATGTGTGACTTTTGAGTTTTTTTTAATCTAAAAAAAATGTATGTGGTCGCCGTTTTCATTCTGAAGATGAGATTGATGAGGCTATAAAAGCATATTTTTCATCAATTCCCATAAATGGATGGCGAGAAGCATATAACCCTTGGAAAAAACGTCTAGAAAAGTGCATTGCTGTTGGAGGTGTCTACTGTGAACACTATTAAAATTTGGTAAGTTAAACTTGTACCATTTAGCCGTATCTCAAAAATTTAAGAGTGACCCTCGTATTTGTGTGCTGGATTTCGGATATTTTAGCGAGTTCAGTTCGACTCCTAGGTTGACGAAGTTTCAGGATTAAGAATGCTTGGTTGAAAATTCGACAGGCAATGCCGAAAATGGCAATCATAATGAAATTGAACATTTTAACTGTAATTAATGATACCAGATTTGTCCTAAATCATATACAAATGCATAAGGATCTTCAAAACAATGGCGCAACAACCGCCTAGTCCCATAGTTTATAAACATGAGATGTTTTCTTTTCATGGAGTAGGATTGTCAGCCCTACACCCCCATGATCTACAGTTATATTAGATCTGGACCAATAGCTTAAAGTAGATACTTAATCACTAAAAACTTGTAAGGCACCTCCGGGACTCGAACCTGAAGCTGGTGGCATCGAGTACCACAGCGTTAGCCACTCGGCCATCAGGCCCCCATAGTCGTACTACCTCGTGGGATTTCCCGGGTTTTCTCCCGTGCGATACGTAGGTGTGGTGTAATTCCCTCCTAAAAGTCCTTGCCCACCCTCTTAACAGCCACTGGTTACTGGACATGGTCTTGATGTTGCTGTCTATCAAGTGGGATTAGAAACAACACGTTTGATTCCATAAAATGTGCATGTATGATTAGTACGCATGCATAATATTCTCTTATGAGTACTACTTATCTCTTTATAAAATTGTTTTAAATATTTATTCAAATTCAGTAATATATATTTAAACAAATGTCATCTAAGAAAATTTACTATCGATCTTCAAGTAAGATATATTTCTTATTTATATATCCATATTTTTTAAGCGTTTAATTCAATCTAAAGAACAGAAACTATCGCATACCTAAATACTTTCCACTATGCACAATACCATATAAAAGCAAAGGTCCCATTTCCTTACAGTCGAGAGTTGCTGCGCAGAAAAATATCCTCGCGAGGATTCGGGCGGATTAAAGAATTCCAATCCTTTCATTCTTTCTCTCCTCCTATAATTCTTTGATGGCGGCTATTCTGACACTCCATTCAGGCCATGATGGGAGCCATAAGGAGCTATTTCGGTCCCTATCCGATACAGATGAATAGCTCGCACGTGCGCCTTATGTCTTATTGGCACGTTCTTCAAATGGGATATCGGATAGCGCTTAGGGTGTCTGCTGTCCGCATCAAACATTGATGTCTGCCTTGGAATTAAGATTGCGGGAGAAAGAGTGGGTGAGATTTAGTGAGATTTTTTTGGACTAGGGGATTGTACACATATTTTGTGAAGCTCTTTTTGAGTGATATTGGATCTAATAGTCTTGATCTCTATTTATTTAGTTATTATAAACTAATTTTTATAAAAGTTAGTGGCCCAAGAAAAAAATTCTATGAACCGATTAAAATATTAAACGTGTGTTTGTAACGTTGTTATCGTCTTCTTCCTCATTAGTGCGACAGCCCCATGGGAAGCCAAGATAGTCTGCCTGCTGGCAAATTTCGAGACAGGAGATATTTAATGATTTTAGTTTAATGGTTTTCTTTTTACTGTAAGGTTATATTGTCCTTTAGAATGGTCTCTAAAGAAGACCCTTCTTCTCCAATGTCGCAACAGCCCAAATGAGGCCAAGGCAATCAGCCTACTGACAGAATTCGAGAAAGGAGATTTTTAATGACGTTCTTTCAGGGATAAGATCATCATTGGTATTTGGAATGGCCTAGCAGGAAGATTCTTCTTCAATGGCGCAACAACCCCGTAGTCCCATAATTTCAAGACAGGTGATGTTTTCTTTACACGGAGTAGGATTGTCAGCCCTACGCTCAATGTTCTACAGTTATATTAGACCGAGACCTATGGTTTAAAGTAAATACTTAGCCATTAAAAACATCTATGGCACCTCCGGGACTCGAACCTGCAGCATGCGGCACCAAGTGCCAGAGCGCTGACCACTCGGCGATCAGGTCCCCGATTACCTGATGGGAGTTTCCGTGTTTTATCCCACGATACGCAAGTGCAGTGTAGTTCCCTCCTAAATGTCCCCGCCCTCCCTCCCAACGGCCAGGGAGGCCATTAGACCAATCGAAAACTTGGACTTGATCTAGATGTTGCTGTCTACTAAGTGGGATAAGAAAAAACACGTTTGATTGCATAAACTGTGCATGTAAAAACAGGTACTTCTCTTATGAGTACTATTTATCTCTTATAAAAAAATTTGTCTCGCTAGAAATTATAATAATTTTAATATTCATTTAAATTCAGTATTTATATTTCAGTATTTATATTCATTCAATATTTATATTCAGTATCCAATACTTATTTATTATTTATATTCAGTATTTAGTATTTATACTCAGCATCCAGTATTTATATTCAGTAATTTATATTTATACAAGTGTAATCTAAGCAAATTTGCAATCCATCTTCAAGGATGATGTATTTCTTCTTTATTTATCCTTATTTATTTTCTGTTTTTAATCCAATGTAAAGGGATAGAAAAACAGAAACCTTTACATACTTAAATACTTTCCACCATGCCCAATACCCCACATAAGAAGCAAAAGTCCCATTTCCTCACAGTCGAGAGTTACTGCCCAGAAAAAATCTCCTCGCGAGGATTCGGGCGGATTAAAGAATTCCAATCCTTTCATTCTTTCTCTCCTCC
This sequence comes from Caerostris darwini, assembly GCA_021605075.1. NCBI lineage: Eukaryota > Metazoa > Arthropoda > Arachnida > Araneae > Araneidae > Caerostris > Caerostris darwini. The sequence goes on along the minus strand of BPLQ01011606.1, from coordinate 346,670 downwards.
TATAATTCTTTGATGGCGGCTATTCTGGCACTCCATTCCGGCCATGATGGGAGCCATAAGGAGCTATTCTGGTCCACATCCGAAACAGATGAATAGCTCGCACGTGTGGCTTATGTCATATTGGCACGTTCTTCAAATGGGATATCGGACAGCACTTATATGTGTCTGATGTGCGTATCAAACATGGATGTCTGCCCTGGAATTAAAATTGCGAGAGGAAAATGTGGGTTAGATTGACTGCGATTTTTTTGGATTGGGGGATTATACTCATATTTTGTGAAGCTCATTTTAAATGATATTGGATTTATTGGATATAATATTCTTGATCTTTATATATTGATTTATTATAAATTCATTATTATAAAACTCATTATTATTATACTTTATTACTAACATTTATTCTCGGCCTTTTGAAAAGATTTTTTTGAAACAACGCAATGTTTTGTAATACACTGACACGTTATTTTTAAATGGATAAATAATGTTTCTCCTTATATATATTTTGAAATAATACTTACATCACATTAACATCTTCTACACTGTATCTTCTACACTGTACGTATTTTATTTCAATGCACTAAATATGACGTACAAAGAGAAAAGCTGAAACAGACTTTCGGATACAAAGTTCTTTGCTATTCTTGGTTATTTGATATGAGGGACGAACCTTATTAAAAAACTTTATCAATAATTTCCTACAAAAAAATTAAGTAGTTGATTTTTGTGTGTGTGTTAACCGTTTGTGTTTCTTAGTGACAGAAGTTCTGCACAACACCACATCATCGGTGCTTTCTTTAATACTTTCGGAAACAGTCAAACCCTATTTATTATCTGAAGATGTTTTTTTATTTGTATTATCTTTTTGTATTTCTTTTTTCTGATTTCTTCTTAAGAGATATTGTATAAATTGAGATAAAACAACTAACCTCAGCACAAATCTCAAAGTTAAATAAGTCAAGTCATATAATTCTACCTTATTTACAAAATTAATCTACACAATATATCATTTCAACAATATTTATGTTTTGAAAAAGTATTTCTAAACGGTACTATATCCTCCACCGCAACGTTTCAAGAATTATAATTTCGTTCATCTATTGTTATGTAATAAATCTCAAAGTCAAGTCAAATAATTCTGCCTTATCTACAATTTTAATCTACACAATACATCTTTTCAACAATATTCATATTTCGAAAAAAATACTACTATACCGAAAAAGGGAAGACCAATTATGTTTTTTTCAAAAACTCTTTATTTATTCTTCCAAATTTATTTCATCATCTTCAAAGTAATCCCCTCTGGACACAATGCGCTTAGGCCAACGTTTTTTCCAATCCTTAATTCATGCTAAAAAGTCATCGGCAGGGATGGCCTTCAAAGATTGCGGCGATTCACGTGTCCCCTGAGTGGTCGTTTCAGTTAGGGAATAGCCAGTTTGCTACCCTTGAACTTCAAGGAACCTTTTGAACTTCAAGGAGGATGTCTTTCGTCTTTATTAATCCTTATTTTTCTTAATCGTTCAATCTAATGTAAAGTGAAAGAAAAACATAAACCATTGCATACCTAAATACTTTCCACCATGCCCAATACCGCATATAAGCAGCAGAAGTCCCATTTCCTCCCAGTCGAGAATTATTGGCCAGAAAAATATCCTCGTGAGGATTCCGGCAGATTAAAGAATTCCAATCCTTCCATTCTTTCTCTCCTCCTATAATTCTCTGATGGCGGCTATTCTGGCACTTCATTCCGGCCATGAGAAGCTATTTGGGCCCCTATCCGAAACAGATGAATAGCCCTCACGTGTGCCTTATGTCTTATTGGCATGTTCTTCAAATAGGATATCGAAGAGCGCTTAGGGTGTCTGCCGTCCGCAACCAACATGCATGTCTGCCCTGGAATTAAGATTGCGAGAGGAAAAATGGGTGAGATTTAGTGAGATTTTTTGGATTGGGGGATTATACACATATTTTGGGAAGCTCTTTTTAAGTTACATTGGATTTATTGGTCTAATAATAACCTAATCTTGTTGATATTTATTTATTATAAAAATGGATGTACCAAGAAAAAAATTGTAAGAACCGATTTAAATTTTTAATGTCTGTTTGTAAGGTTGATATCTTCTTCTTCATTAGCACAACAGCCCCATGGTGGGCCACGGTCGTCCGCCTACTGGCAGATTTCGAGAAAGGTTTGATTGGTTTTGTCGCTCAACCGTCATTTTGTGCACATGATTTTTTTCTCTAGAAATTAATATAACTTTAATATTTATTTAAATTCATTATTTATGTTTAGTATTCAGTATTTATATTTAGTATTAACTATTTATATTTAATATTCAGTATTTATATTTATTCAGATTTATATTTATTCAGTATTTATATTTATTCAGTATTTATATTTATTCAGTATTTATATTTATATTTAGAATTTATATTTCAGTATTCAGTATTTATATTTAATATTCAGTATTTATATTTAAGTATTCAGTATTTATATTTCAGTATTCAGTATTTGTATTTCAGTATTTATATTCAGTATTTATATTTATTCAGAATTTATATTTCAGTATTGAGCATTTATATTTCAATATTCAGTATTTATATTTCAGTATTCAGTATTTATATTTCAGTATTCAGTATTTATATTCATTCCGTATTTATGACCTATATTCAGTATTTGTATTTCAGTATTTATATTCAGTATTTAGTATTTATATTATTTGTTATATATTTATATTTAGACAAGTGTCATCTAAGAAAATTTACTATTCATCTTCAAGGATGATGTATTTCTTCTTTATATATCCTTATTTTTCTTAAGCTTTTAATCCAATAAAAAAAAAAAAAAAAAAAAAAAAAAAAAACCCATTGCTTATCTAAATACCCCACATAAGCAGCAAAATTCCCATTTCCTCACAGTCAAGAGTTACTGCCCAGAAAAAATATCCTCGCGAGGATTCGGGCGGATTAAAGAATTCCAATCCTTTCATTCTTTCTCTCCTCCTATAATTCTTTGATGGCGGCTATTCTGGCACTCCATTCCGGCCATGATGGGAGCCATAAGGAGCTATTTCGGTCCACTATCCGAAACAGATGAATAGCTCGCACGTGTGGCTTATGTCATATTGGCACGTTCTTCAAATGGGATATCGGACAGCACTTATATGTGTCTGATGTGCGTATCAAACATGGATGTCTGCCCTGGAATTAAGATTACGAGAGAAAAAGTGGGTGAGATTTAGTGCGATTTTTTGATTGGGGGATTATACACATATTTTGGGAGGCTCTTTTTGAGTGATATTGGATTTATTGGATCTAATAATAACCTAATCTTGTTGATCATTATTTATTATAAACTCATTATTGTAAAAATTGGTGCACCAAGAAAATATTGTAGGAACCGATTGAAATTTTATATGTCAGTTTGTAACTTTGTTATGTTCTTTTTTTTTTTCGGGCTTAACATCCCCATGGGGGGACAAGGCCGTTTGCCTACTGGCAAATTGTGAGGCAGGAGATATTTAATGAGTTTGTTTAAGGGCGTTATTTTTAAGGATAACATTACTATTGCCCTTTGGAATGACCTCCTAAGAAGAATCTTCTTCTTCAATGACGCAACAGCCTCATCATGGGCCAAGGCCGCATGCCTACTGGCAGATTTCGAGAAAATAGATGTTTATTAACATTATTTTTATGTTTAATATCATAGTCATTTGGAATTGTTTGCAAAAAAGACTCTCCAAAAATGTCGCAACAACCCCCTAGTCCCATAGTTTCGAGACAGAAGTTTTCTTTTCACGGGGTAGGATTGTCAGCTCTACCCTCAATGCTCTACATTCATATTAGATCGGAACCTATGGTTTAAAGTAAATACTTAATCACTAAAAACATCTAGGGCACCTCCGGGATTCGAATCTAAAGCATGTGGTAATGAGTGCGAATACGCTGGGCAGTCGGTTATCAGGCCCCCGTAAGTCTGACTTCCTCGTGGGAATTTTCCGTGTTTTCTCCTATACGATACACAAGTTCGGTGTAGTTCCCTCTTAAAAGTCTCGGCCTCCCTGGTCGTTGGGGGGGGAGGGCCATGATACCACACTGGTTTTTGGAGCTGGTCTAGATGTTGCTGTCTACCAAGTGGGATAAGAAACAACCCGATTGATTGCATAAAATGTGTGTATATATATATATATATATATATATATATAGGTGCTTCTCTTATGAGTACTATTTATCTCTTTAAAATTTTTTTTTTTTCTGTAGAAATTAATATAACTAAAATTTATTCAAATTTAATAATTTATATTTAGAGAAATACCATTTCAGAAAATATCTAAGAGGATGTCTTCTTCCTTATTTATCATTATATTTCTTAAACTTTTAATTCAATGCTAAGTATAAGAAAAACAGAAACTATTGCATACTTAAATACTTTCCACCATGCCCAATAGCACATATAACATAAGTAGCAAAAATCCCATTTCCTTACTGTCAAGAGTTAGTGTCCAGAAAAATAGCCTTGCGAGGATTCCGGCGGATTAAAGAATTCCGGTGGAATAAATATAAATACTGTACACTAAATATATATATATATATATATATATATTTTAGATATAGTAGTGTACAGTATTTATATTTATATTTTATATTCAGCATTCAGTAATTTAGATTTAGACAAGTATCATCTAAGAAAATGTGCTATCCATATTTAAGGATGATGTATTTCTTCTTTATTTATCATTGGTTTTCGTAAACTTTCCTTACAGTGAAAGAAAAATAGAAATCATTGCATACCTAAATACTTTCCACCTTGCCCAATACCACATATAAGCAGCAAATGACCCATTTCCTCACCGTCAAGAGTTAACTGCCCAGAAAAAATCTCCTCGCGAGGATTCCGGCGGATTAAAGAATTCCAATCCTTTCATTCTTTCTTTCCTCCTATAATTCCTTGATAGCGGCTATTCTGGCACTCCATTCCGGCCATGATGGGAGCCATAAGGAGCTATTTTGGGTCCCTATCCGAAACAGATGAATAGCTCGCACGTATGCGTTATGTCTTATTGGCACGTTTTTCAAATAAGATAGCGGATAGCGCTTAGGGTATATGATGTCCTTATCAAACATTGATGTCTGGCCTGGAATTAAGATTGCTATAGGAAAAAATGGGTGAGATTTATTAAAATTTTTGGATTGGGGGTTGTTTTGTTTGGATTGGGGGTCCATATGTTTTGTGAAGCTCTTTTTAAGTGATATTGGATTTATTGGATCTAATAAATTAATTAATAAAGACCAAGAATATTTATTATAAGCTGTGGTTATTGTTCTAATGTAGCTGGCGATACAAAGATAGTTAATATTTACTCCATAAAAAAGGGCTGCGCCGCTGTTACTCATATAGCACTACCCAGGGATCACTTGTAGCTTGAAGATATTCTATGGACATGAGTAACACTACCCCCACAACGTTCAACGATGCTATTAGACCAGGACCTACGGTTTAAAATAGATTCTTAACTACTACAAACATCCATAGCACTGTCGGGATTCGAATCTGCGGTACCAAGCGCCAGAGCTCTAGTCCCTCGGCATTAAGCCGTAATGTTGATATTATCAAAAAGAAATTAAATTTGTATTAAAAAGATGGCGACAGAAATATTCTGTACATAAAACTCGCGAAGTAACAGAGGATCTAGCGCCTTAGTGAGCCACGTATAATGCTTAGTGCAATATGGTCTGGCATTAAAGTTCCTTATTTTATCCTACGGCATGTCATTCCATAACTTCTGTAAGTCTGCTTCTCGTGTGATCAAATTTCGACCTGCCTAACTGTTCGACTCAAGTCAATGTACAATCGGTAACATATCTCGAAATCGGGTGAGCCATATAAATGGATCAATTTTCCAGAAGCAGTTACAATTTTTATTTGAATCTTGAAGCTCTTCAACGGCATGGCTCTTATAAGAAAGGCCTTCTACCTAAAAGCCATATTTATTGTAAGAAAGATGGTTAGACATAATCAAATGGTTAATCTTTGAGTTAAATATATGTTGTTGTTGTTTCTTATCCCACTTGGTTGGCCAAGCCCACGAGCCCATACGTACTCATGATTGAAGGGGAAGGAAGCAGCTTCTGTTGGGATGGAGCACCCGTAGGTAGAAGCCTGACTTTTGCTCCGTGACGCTCTTACAGTCATAGAAGACCGGGACCTACGGCTTAAAGTGGATTCCGAACCACTACAAACATCCATGGCACCGCCGGGATTCGAACCCGAAACCTGTGGCACCGAGCGCCAGTGCGCTAGACACTCGGCCATTCAGGTCCCAAATTTGCCAACGGCACGCGGTGTTCCCAGGTGGTCACCCACCCAAGTACTGACCACGCCCAATGATGCTTGACTTCGGTGATCTAACGAGAACCGGTATATTCAGCATGGTACGGCCGTTGGCGTTGTTAAATATATAAACAATTGAATGGTTGGAATGTCAGTGGTTTCATTATGGGGGAAAAAAAAAGAGTGGCTGTATTGGAGGAGATATATAAAAAAATTAAATAAGTATTTTTTCGTTCATTAAGATTTTTATTTAATTTAACGAAACATTTGGATTATTTATGTTTTCTGGTTAAACTATTCATCTAATGACTTATGCAATACAATCTGGCATTGAAGCTTCTTAACTTATCATGCGTCGTTTCATTCCATAATTTCTATAAATCTGCTTTTACTGTAATCAAATTCCGACGCTCCATAATTGTTTGATTCAGGTCGGTTTTTAATCGATAACAAACCCTGAAATCGGGTGGGGCATAAAAATGGATCGTTATTGAAGTAACAGTTACAATTTTTATTCTAATCATGGAGCTTATTCAATGTCATTTTTCTTGTAAGAAGGCCTAGTTACTGAAGGCTATATTTATTGTAAGCAAAGAATATTAGATGGAATTAAATGGTCATCTTTGTGTTAAATATATATTGGAATTAAATGATTGGAATGTCAGTGGATTCATTACAGAAAAAAAAAGTGTTTCTGTTTCTTATCTCACTTGGACGGCAACAACATCTAGACCATGAACTCATGGCTAGTCATGATAAAGAGTAAAAATTGCAGCTTCATTTAGGCCTTGATATTGCTGCACAAAGACATGGAGGAGAAGTTTAACTATACCTCACCCGATTATACCCCGGGTACTGGGTAGCCAGTTTAGTAGCCTTTTAAGACATGCATGGGCTATTCTATTCTATCTGGACTATTCTAATCCGAGCCTACGCGGTAAGGAAGAAATATAAAAAAATTAAGTAATTATTTTTTTCGTCCTTTGTGATTTTTATTTAATTTAACGAAATATTTGGATTATTTTATATTTTATGTTTAAACGTCAGGTATAAAATAATGGATTCAGTGAAAATGTTTAACCCTTAAATTATAAAACGCAAGCATCACGCAAACACACCGTATATACGCCACGTCATTCATATTAATTTTTCTTTTGTTTGTAAAAATATATTTCCTTACATGTTTTGTAAAATTAAAACTGATGTCAATTTGATCATTTTATCATAGTTGAAAAATTATTACATATATGCGGATCATTGTTGTTGTTTCTTATCCCACTTGGTAGACATCTATCCCCGTGTGGTCTTATAGCTGAATTGAAAGGGGGAAGCTTCTGTTGTCAAGGAGCACCCGTAGGTAGAAATCTGACTTGACTGACCTTTTTACGGAGTAGGGTCGTCAGCCCTACGTCCAACGCTCTATACTCATATTAGACCGGGACCTACAGCCTAAAGTGGATTCCGAACTAATGTGGATAGGTATTTAAAAATTTCCTTATTCCCCACAACCCTAAGTAATTTTAAATCGTGTATCTTTCTTGTTTACCAAGATGCAATATTTTTTATTTCGAATACTTTAACTACTAACCTTTATTATCAGCCTTTTGAAGAGATAATATAAAACACTGCAATTTTTTGTAATACAATGACATATATTTCTTCAAAAGGATGTATAAAAAATTTTACTTATATTTATTTTTAAATATACAAAATCTTATATACAAAACTTAATACAACTTTTCAACAATATTCATATTTTGAAAAATATATTTTAAGCAATATACCCCCTGCAATGTTTCAAGAATTATAATTTCGTTCATCTAAAAGAAAAGATCATACTGTGCAGATTTTTCTGCTATGAAATTTTAGCATAGTTTCATGAATTCTTAGCATGGCTTCCATTTTACTGCCAGTCATTAAATTCATCTTTTAACGTCTTCCCATACATTACAAATATGCGCTGAAACTTTCAGTCCAGCATTACTGAGGCTATAATTTTTGCAATAAAATTCGTAAAGGAGGTATGTAATAACAGTTAGGAGAACACTTTCTGGAAATTAAATTTCACAGTATGTGATGAGAAATTCTTTTCATTAAATGATGAGAAAATAAATTTAATATTATTTCGCTGACATTAAGTTTGCTGTCTTTGAAACTACAAAGTACAATTTAATATTTACAAAATTTCAGAGTAACGATTACATATTCTTGTAAGTAGTGTTAAAATATTTGAAGAGTTGATTTTAAAGAGTATTTCGAAATACAACCTCCTTTGAATTACAGAATTTCAAAAGTTAGTATTAAATGGGTAAGAGGCCTGATGGCAAAGTGAACAGCGCTGTGGCACTCGGAATCACAGGTTTCAGGTTGGAGTCCCGGTTGTGTCAAGGATGTTTGCAGTGGTTCGAAATCCACTTTAAAGTGTAGATCCCCGTCTAATAGGATCGTAGAGCGTTGTGTGTAGGGGCCTGAATGGCCGAGTGGCTAGCGCTCTGGCGCTCGGTACCACAGGTTTCGGGTTCGAGTCCCGGCGGTGCCATGGATGTTTGTAGTGGTTCGGAGTCCACTTTGAACTGTAGCTCCCGGTCTATTTAGCCTAAAGTATGCACAAGATGACCGTAGAGCGACAAACCAAACCAAACCGTAGAGCGTTGTGGGTAAAGCGTTGTTGTTGATATGTCTAATCCTCAGTGTCCTTCAGTGCGGGACAGACATCCCATGAGCAATCTACTCATGGATGGAGAGAAAGGGGCAGTTTTGTTGTAGTGGAGCCCCACCACCACCACCACCACCAGGTTTCGATTCGTGGTTCCAGAACCTGGTGGTGGTATGGTTGTTTGTTGGTGGTTTGGAATCCACGTTAAGCTGTAGGTCCCGATCTAATTAGACTAAAATGTGCACAAAATGACCGTAGAGCGACAAACTAAATTAAACTTTCTCGGCTTTTTGCGGAGATTATATAAGGCAACACAATTTTACTTGGTTTTTTGTAATACTTGCTTTTCTTAAAAATGATAAATAAAAGTTTTCCTTGGATATATTTTCTACTAATTTCACTTTATCTACAAAATCAATACATAATTTCAACAATATTCATGTTTTGAAACATATTTTAAGCAATTTCCTCCACAACACTGTTTCAGAATTATAATTTCATTCAGCTAAAAGAAAAGATCACACTGTGCAAACTTTTCTGCTATAAAATTTTAGCATAGTTTTACGAATTCTTAGCATAGCTCATTTTTACTACCAGTCATTAAATTCATCTCTTAAAATGTCTTCCCATACATTACAAATATGCTCTGAAAATTTCGTTTCGTCATTGCTGAAGCTATAATTTTGCAATAAAATTCGTCAAGAAGGTAATGTAATGACAGTTAGGAGAACAATTTCTGGAAATTAAGTTGCACAGTGAGTGATGGGAAACCCGTTTCATTAAATGTTGAGAAAATAAATTTAATATTATTTCGCTGCCATTAGATTTTCTATCTTTTAAAATAAAATGTATAACTTAATATTTTCAAAATTTTAAGTAAAGATTTCTGATTTTTGTATGTTAAAATAAGAATATTTGAAGAATTAATTCAAAAGGCTATTTCAAAATGCCACCTATTTTATTTTATAGAATTTCAAAATTTAGTATTAAATGGGTAAGGGACCTGATCGCACAGTGACTAGCGCTCTGGCGCTCGGTACGACAGGTTACGGGTTCGAGTCCCGACGGTGCCTTGCATGTTTGTAGTATTTCAGAATCCACTTTAAACTGTAGGTTCCGATCTAAAAGGACCTTAGAGCGTTGTGGGAGTAGTGTTACTCGCGTCCATAGCCTATCTTCAAGCTACATGTGCACCCAGGGTAGTGCTAAATGAGTAATAGCGCTTGTCGGTGCAGCCCACACGACATGCCTTCTTTAAGACTATTTGCGTTGGGCTGCTCGCAAGGAAATGGTCAATACGACCCAGTCCTCGATGTAATTTAAAAAGTATTAAATAGGTTTTAAAGACTTTAATTTTGATAAATAACAAAAATTCAAAACCGTTTTTATTTAATTCTTTATTAGTTTTAAATAAATGGAACATGCAATAGCATATTTGTTCTGTTTTTTTTTTTGTGTGTGTGTCTAATCTTCAATGTCCTGCAGCGCGGGACTGACCACCCATAAGTAATCTACTCATGAATGAAGGTATAGGGCTTCTTTTGTGGTGGAGCACCAGTAGGTAACAATCTCACTTGGCTATGGAAGGCTGACTTTTTACGGGATAGGGTTGTCAGGCCTACGCTCTACAATCATATTAGACAGGGACCTATGGCTTAAAGTGCATTCCGAACAATGGCATCGCCGGCTGTTGTCGTATTCTTCATGGAAGGCGGGAAGAGGGGGCGCAGCTTCTGTTTTGATGGAGAATCCGTAGGTACGAGTCTGACTTCTACTCCTTGTCTCTGGAGAAGGACGCAGTGCCTCGTGGAGGACTTCTAGGAGGAACTACTTCACATTTGCGTATCGTGGGAGATAAAACGCAGAAAAACTCCCACCAGGTAGTCCAAAATACGAAGCAAAATGCAGATAACCACAAACGCCATAGAGTCCCCCATTTTTTGATACATTAGAGTGTTTTTGCATACCGTATTTTGGACGTCCGTTAGCTTTTTTTCCCTAGCGCGCATGCTCATAGGAAATTGCGCATGCGTATATGTAATAATATTTCCTATGAGCATGCGTGCTAGGGAGAAAAAGCTAACGGACGTCCAAAATACGGTATGCAAAAACTCTCTATTATCAATAACAAAACCGCCAGCGGATTGATCCTCAGCCCTAACACTCACCAGGCACATGTTGCCACTCGTCGGGTTTGTTTGCTCTAAATAATATTGTTTTTAATTTCGTTACTTTATTTTATTTTAAATGTTTGTAAATATTTATTTTTGTGTAAGATAAATAAATACATCGCAAGTAATGAAAATTTAAGATTAAATGTTAAATTAATAGATTAATTCATATCACAAATACATATACGTCGAAGTCATATTCCTACAGTTTCTTTTCTAAATATATCGCCAAGATTGCCAAGCCTTTCAACAAATTAACTTCTTTTTAAATATTACTTAAACACACTTGGCAATAACCATTAGGCAACAAAAGCAATTTTCATAAAATACTTGATCAAAATAATAATTAAAGTCACAAATAATAATAAAATTAAAATATTTTTTTTTTGCACATTTGCACTTTAATATTGTAACAAGACTGTTTCAAGAGCTTGATTAGAGGAAAAATATTTCGTTTACTTTTAAGTTTTTAAAATTCAATTATTGATTGGCAATAATGAATAAACCAATTATTACTCTTCCTCATCAGTGATTTTAATGCTTACCTAATTAAACTTCGACTATTGTATTAAAGGAATATTTAACTTCTCGTACAAACTAATGGATTTTTCTATTCCTTTTGCAAACTTACCCAATGATAATCTATCTCTAAGTGGTCCAATATCTAAGTCACCGTTCCTAAGCAACAGCTCTTCCTTCCAAAAGCTAAGATTCCACTCTTTTCAATTAAACTTTAGGACAGAAAAGTCAGTCTTCTTTTCAATTAACTGTCCAGGCCAGTATTGTCCTGGTGTTCCTTTCGCTCTGGGCTAAGCAAACAATTCGCTAAACGGTAGGTCTTCTTTTATCCATTGCTCGCTAGGTAAACTTTGGGTGATAAATGGCTAGATACATTGTCCCCCTGTTATTGTTTGGGCGGGGATATCTCTTCGGTCTCTTCTCTGTATTATTCAGCCGTTGCAGACACAGTTAAAGTCCTTGAAATAACAGACAGACAATGGAGATTTAACTCTCCATTAAATGGGGCCCAAAGGTTAATTAATGATTAGAATACACGGTTTAGTTGCTGAGGACAACTCTCTTACGAATCTATGTCAAGTTTTGTGTCTTAATGGAAAATTACAAAAAAAAAAAAAAAAAAAAAAAACCATCTAATTAATCAATTTAGTACACTTTCTAATAAGTGTCACCATTAGGTCAATGTGGTCCAACATGAAATCGTAAATTGTCCTATCCAAGCATTTTGTGTGAATCTAATTATCTCTAATTATCTAAAAATCTGATTATCTAATTATGTAAAAATTTTAAAGTGTTTATTCTATTATTTAATGAATAGTTTATTTCTGTCTAGTACACGAACTATTACATTTTACTAATGGCCATTTCATGATAGAACAATTTTCTTTCGAATCTATGTCTGGTTTTGTGTATTAATAGAAAATTGCAAAAAAAAGCGATTAATTAATCAGTCTAGTACACTGGCTAATACATTTCACCATTAGAAGAACGTGATCCAAAATGATATTGTATATTGTCCTACCCAAGAATGTTGTGCGAATATTGTATTTACCTAATTATGTAAAAATTGTAATGAAGTGTTTATTCTACATCTCGGGGCTGTCTTTCGTATATTCGTACTTTAATTTTGTAACATTATTTTTTCGAAATTTTGATTGGGAGAAACAATATTTCTTTTACTTTCAGCTTTTTAAAATTCAATTATTGATTGACAATAAAGAATCAATCAATTATTACTCTTCCTCATCAGTGACTTTATTACTTACCTAATTAAACTTCAACTACCTGATTAAATGAATATTTAACTGCTCGTATAAACTAATGGATTTTTCCATTCCTTTTGCAAACTTTCTCCAATGATAATCTCTAAGTAAGTAGTCCAATCTCTGGCCCACCATTTCTAAGCAACAGATCTTCCTCCCAAAAACTAAGATTACACTCTTTTCAATTGAACTTTAGGACAGAAAAGTCAGTCTTCTTTTCAATTAACCGTCCAGGCCTGTATTGTCCTGGTGTTCCATTCGCTCAGGGCAAAGCAAACAATTGGCTAAACGGTAGCTCTTCTTTTATCCATTGCTCGCTAGGTAAACTCTGAGTGATAAATTGTCCCCCTGTTATTGTTTGGGCGGGGATATCTCTTCTTCTCTTCTCTGTATTCTTCTGCCGTTGCAGTCGCAGTTAAAGTGCTTGAAATAACAGACATACAATGGAGATTTAACTCTCTCCGTTAAATGAGACCCAAAGTTTAATTAATGATTAGAATACACGTTTTAAATGCTGAGGACAACTCTCTTTTGTATCTATGTCGGGTGTTGTGTGTTAATAGGATATTGCAAAAAATCAATTAATTCTTTATCAGTTATATACGTTTTTTCATAAAATATGTATTCTACATCTCGGGGCTGCATAGTAACAGTACATTTATTCTAGACGCGTTTATTCTACATTTCACCAATGACCATTCCATGATACATTTCACCATTATAAAATTAAATCTGCGTGAAATCGTAAATTGTGCTATCTTTGTAAAGTTTTTAATGAAGTGTTTATTCTATATCTTGGGTCTGTGTAGTACACGGGCTAATACATTTCACCAATGACCATTTGATACATTTTACCATTAGATCAATGTGATCTAACATGAAATAGCAAATTGTCGCATGCATGTGGTGTTGATATTATATTTTACTAATTATGTAAAAATTGTACTGAAGTGTTTATTCTACATGATACTTTTCACCATAAGGCCAATGTAGGCCAATATGAAATCGTAAATTCTCTTATCCAAGCATGTTGTGTGAATATTGTGTTTATCTAATTATGTAAAAATTGTAATGAAGTGTTTATTCTACATCTCGGGGCTGTCTTTTGCACATTCGTACTTAAAATTTGTAAACAATCTTATTACAAAATTAGACTAGAGGAAAAAGAAATATTTCATTTGACTTTACCTTTTTAAAATTATTAATTGACAATAAAGAATATACCAATTCTTCTTCTTCGTCAATGACTTTAATACGTACCTAATTAAATTTCAACTATTGGATTAAAAATATATTTAACTGCTTGTTTGAACTAATGGACTTTTCTGTTAATCTTGAAAACTTCTCCAATGATAATCTTTAAGTAGTCCAATCTATGGCTCTAAGCAACAGCCTTTCTCCCAAAAGCTAAGATTACACTCTTTTCAATTAAACTTTAGGACAGAAAAGTCAGTCTTCTTTTCAATTAACTGTCCAGGCCTGTATTGTACTGGTGTTCCTTTCGCTCTGAGCTAAGCAAACAATTCGCTAAACGGTAGGTCTTCTTTTATCCATTGCTCGCTAGGTAAACTTTGGGTGATAAATGGCTAGATAAATTGTCCCCCTGTTATTGTTTGGGCGGGGATATCTCTTCGGTCTCTTCTATTCTTCTCTGTATTCTTCCGCCCTTGCAGTCGCAGTTAAAGTGCTTGAAATACCAGACAGACAATGGAGATTTAACTCTCCATTAAATGGGACCCAAAGGTTAATTAATGATTAGAATACACGATTTAGATTCAGAGGACAACTCTCTTTCGAATCTATGTCGGGTTTTGTGTGTTAATAGAAAATTACAAAAGAAAACCAATTAATTAATCAATTTAGTACACTGGCTAATACATTTCCCCATTAGACCAATGTGATCCAAATCGTCAATTGTCCTATGGAAGCATGTTATGTTAATATTGTGTTTACCTAATTATGTAAAAATTTTATTGAAGTGTTTATTTCACATGAGGAGTAATATATTTCACCAATGACATCTTCACTGACACATTTCCCCAATGTACATTTCACTGATATATTTCTCATTTAGATCAATGTAGTCTAACATGACATCGTAAATTGTCCTATCCAAGCATGTTGTGTTAATATTCTGTTTACTTAATTATGTAAAAATTGTAATGGTGTGTTTATTCTACATCTCCGAGCTGTCTGCGACACATTCGTACCTTAATTTCGTAACAAGATAATTTAGAAATTTTGACTAGAGGACAAATAACTATTTCATTTACTTTTAACTTTTTAAAATTCAATTATTGATTGGCAATAAAGAATAAACCAATTATCACTCTTCTACATCGGTGATTTAAATACTCACCTAATTAAACTCCAACTATTGTATTAAAGGAATATTTAACTGCTCGTACAAACTAATTGATTTTTCTATTCCTTTTGCAAACTTTCTCCAATGATAATCAATCTCTTAGTGGTCCAATCTCTAAGTCACCGTTTCTATTGTATAGCAATAGCTCTTCCTCCCAAAAGCTAAGATTGCATTCTTTTCAATTAAACTTTAGGACAGAAAAGTCATTCTTCTTTTCAATTAACTGCCCAGGCCTGTATTGTCCTGGTGTTCCTTTTGCTGTGGGCTAAGCAAACAATTCGCTAAACGATAGCTATTCTTTCATCCATTGCTCGCTAGGCAAACTTTGGGTGATAAATGGCCAGATAAATTGTCCCCCTGTTATTGTTTGGGCGAGATACCTCTTCGGTCTCTTCTCTGTATTCTTCAGCCGTTACAGTTGCAGTTAAAGTGCCTGAAATGACAGACAGACAATGGAAATTTAACTCTCCATTAAATGAGACCAAAAGGTTAAGTAATGATTAGAATACACGACGTAGTCACTGAGGACAACTCTCTTTTGGATCTATGTCAGATTTTGTGTGTTAACAGAAAATAGCAAAAATTCAATTAATTATTTACCAGGTATATGCGTCTTTACAAAACATTTTTTTTCTACGTCTCGGGGCTGCCTAGTACATGGGCTAATACATTTCACCATTAAACCAATGCGGTCCAACATGAAATCGTAATAAAATCATGCACAGACATGTTGTCTGAATAGTTTTTTATTACCTAATTATATAAAAATTGTAACTAATTGCTTATTCTACATCTCGGAGCTGTCTAGTACACAGGGCTAATAGATTTCACTGATACATTTCACCATTAGACCAATGGCGTTCAACATGAATTCGTAAATTGCCCTATCCAAGCATGTTGTGTTAATATTGTGATTACCTAATTATGTAAAAATTGTAATGGAGTGTTTATTCTACATCTCGAGGCTGTCTTTTGCACATTCGTACTTTAGTTTTTAACAAGATTGTTTCGAAATTTTGACTTTGAGGAAAAATATTTCTTTTAATTCAGCATTTTAAAATTCAATTATTGATTGACGATGAAGAATAAACCAATGGTTACTCTTCCTCATCAGTAACTTTAATACTTACCTAATTAAACTTCAATTATTGGATTAAAGGAATATTTAACTGCTCGTACAAACTAATGGATTTTTCTGTTCCTCTTTAAAACTTCTCCAATGATAAACTCTGGCTCTAAGCTCTAAGTCCAAACTCTGGCTCTAAGCAACAGCTCTTCATCCCAAAAGCTAAGATTGCATTGTATTCAATTAAACTTTAGGACAGAAAAGCAGTCTTCTTTTCAATTAATTGTCCAGGCCTGTATTGTCCTGGTGCTCCTTTCGCTCTGGACTAAGCCAACAATTCGCTAAACGATAGGTCTTCTTTCAACCATTGCTCGCTGGGTAAACTTTGGGTGATAAATTGTCCCCCTGTTATTGTTTGGGCGGGGATATCTCTTCGGTCTCTTCTCTTCTCTGTATTCTTCCGTCGTTGCAGTCGCAGTTAAAGTGCTTGAAATAACAGACACAGAATGGAGATTTTACTCTCTCCATTAAATGAGACCAAAAGGTTAATTAATGATTAGAATACGCGATTTAGTTGATGAGCTCTCACTTTTGAATCTATGTCAGGTTTTGTGTGTTAATTGAAAATTGTAAAAAATCAATTAATTCTTTTTCAGTTATATGCGTCTTTTCATAGAATTTTTATTCTACACGCGGGCTAAGACACAAATGACCATTTCATAATACATATCACCATTACACTAATGTGGTCTAACATAAAATCTTAAACTGTCATATCCAAGCATGTGTATGTATATTGTCTTTACCTAATTATGTAAAAATTGCAACGAAGTGTTTATTCTGCATCTTGGCGTTATCTAGTACAAGGGGTGATACATTTTACTGATATATTTCACCATTAGACCAATGAGGGCCAACATGAAATTGTAAATTGTCCTATTATCTATATGATACTTTACGATTGTCCTATACATTTGGGATTGTCCTATAGGAGTATCCTGTATATTAGATTAGATTCTATACATTTATATTATTGGGCTAATATATTTCACTAATGGCCATTTTATTAGACCAGCGTTGGTCCAACATGAAATCGTAAATTCTCCTATCCAAGCATGTGAATGTTGCGTTTACCGAATTTTGAAAAAGTATTGATGGAATGTTTATTCTACATCTCGGGGTTGTCTAATATATTTATCTTATACATGGGCTAATATATTTCACCATTAGACCAATGTGGTCCAATTTGTAATCGTAAATTATCCTATTCAAACATGTTGTGTTAATATTGTGTATACGTAATTATAGACAACTTTAACCGTATATTAATTAATGATTAGAATGCACGATTTAGTTCATTTTTTAAACATAAAAAAAAAAAGTTTAGAAATGTAAAGAATTATTAAGAGCGATATTAATTATAGCATATGATTTACTGAAAATTCTTTACTTTAATCAAATCCACTGGCAAAAATGAAATGCAGTCATGAAAACCGAATTAAGTAATTCGTGAAAATTATAGAACGGTTGACATTTTAATTAAAACTTCCATAGCGGAAAAAAAGTATTTTAATCAGTGGAAATTATGAAGAAAAAGAACAGTTTCATCGGAAGAATTTTTCTTAAGGAATGTTTCCTTCTTTTCGTGTTTTTACTTTTTTTTTCTATTGTAAAGCATACGAATTAAACGTTCTTCAGCGAATACTTAAATTTTAAGAATTATAATTAAATCATTTCTCAGTCTCTGAAGCTTTAAACACTTTTGGGACAATTGAAAAACTGTTACGTTCTGTGTAATACCATTGCTTAAAAAATTGATTTCTGGGAAATGACTGCTTTTGTGATGAAGTAAATTTCTTTGCTTAATGCATTTTTTCCCATTTGCTTTAAAGAATAATGTAATAAAACATTATCAATTTCTAACTATTTTTATAAAAATAATATTTTTATTATTAATTGATGCTACTTTTAAATAAAGTAGTATCAATTAAAATAGAATGTTTCAATAAAGTATATATTCCTGTGTAAGTATATATTCCTTTCAATAAAGTATATATACACATTTTTTATACACTTAATACATTTTTCCCTGTTTGTTTTAAAGAATAATGTAATGGAACTTTACCAACTTTTAACCTCATTTCTATAAATATTTAAAACTTATATCAATTAAAATAGAACGTTTCAATAAAGTATATATTCCAGTCCCATGTGACTACCTTAACCTTCCATGCGTCTACCAAGTCGAAAAGTCTACAAATTAAATATGAACTAAACCATGAGTTGTTCCATCGTGATTAATTATCGAACGCTATGTATTCAGCGGTCGAAACCGCATGAGAAATGTCTACTCCAATGAGAAGTGAGGGAAGCTGACCCGCCCGCTCTCTTGACGGATTGTCTTATTGTGGTGTTTTTTGGTTAACAGGGAAGAGAATTCCGCGACGAGTCGACCAAAAGTGTTATTTTACTTTTTTTCTGAAGTGACTCAATAGTCCAGAGTTTCCGCCTGTTTTTCAAAGTGAACCCCTTTGAGTTTCGTGAATCACGCCGTGTGATAATTAAGGTCTGCAGCAGACCAGGCAATTGGATTTGACTTAGACTCGAGAACTCTGCAAATCACCGACATTGGAGTGAACTGTACTTGTGATTTAATCGTGCATGTTTGATCAAATTTTATTTTAAGTTTTGATTTCTTTATATACAATAACCCAGAATACATCATTTGTATACATAGCGCTTGTAAGTGTAAATTAAAGTGTTTCCATGAACCTTAAAGTGTTCTCTTGGGAAAAACCCCAGTATAAGTATAATATAGTGCGATTATTAGTAATTTGCCCTTTTCTTTGCTGGAATTTAGTGTAGGCAACTCATTTGGAATTAATCCAATAGTATGTTATCCATAATCGTGAATAAAATTTATTATGCAATAAATTACTTTTTTGAAAATATATTGATGAGCATTAATATGTGACATAAGAAATTAATTTTTTAATTTAATTTTCATCACCATTTTTGGTAAACTTATAATAATTGCCATAAAACACTTTTTTTAAATAAAAAAAGTCTGGAAATGTAAATAATTATTAAAAGCGATATTAATTACAGCATATGATTTATTGAAAATTCTTTAATTTAATCAACTCTTCTGGCAAAATTTAAATGCCCTCATGAAAACCGAATTAAATAATTCGTGAAAAGTGCAGAACTGTTGACATTTTAATTAAAACTTCCGTAGCGGAAAAAAATATTTTAATCAGTGGAAATTATGAAGAATAAGAACTAAGAAAAAGAACAGATTCATGAGAAGAATTTTTCTTAAGGAATGTTACTTTCTTTTTGTGTTTTTCCTTTTTTTCTGGTAAAACTTACGAATTAAAAGTTTTTCAGCGAATACATAAATTTTAAGAATTATAATTAAATCATTTCTCAGTCTCTGAAGCTTTAAACTCGTTTGGGACAATTGAAAAACTGTTACGTTCGGTGTAATACCATTACTTTAAAAAATTGATTTCTTGCAAATGACTGCTTTTGTGATTATATTTTTTGCTTAATGCACTTTTTTCTCATTTCCTTTTAAGAATAATGTAATAAAACATTACCAATTTTAAACTTTTTTCTATAAATAATTAAAAGTAGTACATATCAATTGAAATAAAATGTTTCAATAAAATATATATTCCACTTCCATGAGACTACCGTCACAGGTCGAAAGTGCTAGAGAATAAATATGAACTATACCATGAGTTGTCCCATTGTGATTAGTAATCGACCATGAGTTGAGAAATGTCTACTCCAACAGGAAATGCCAGAAGATGACCCGCCCTCCGGACGGATAGTCTTAAAAGGAGCTTTTTGTTAAAGAAGTAAGAGAGCTCTGCAATTATTCGACCAGAACTGTTGTGTTACTCTTTCTCTCTGAAGTTTCTGAAAAGGCAGGAATTTCTGCCTGATTTTCAAAATGAACCCTTTGTGATTTCAAAACGTGTAATAGTTAATATCTGCCGCAGACCAGGCAATTACACTCATGTCCATAAATTAAGGATATTGAAGTTCAGGCAAAGAAAGAGACAGAAGCAACTCAAATTTGACTTATTTGTAAAGTCTATTATTTATTAAACAAAAGGTAAAGAGCAAAAAAGATGCTATATGTTTGACATAATTAATAAAAAGTGCGATTTTTACTCCCTGGGGCAAATTTAAAAAAAAAACCTATTTACAAAAAACAGTATAACATGGTAAGTATGATGGTTAATATGGAGTATGTCTCCCGGGCGATGCAATACAGGCCTTACAACGCCTAGGCATGATGAGTATCAAATTATCAATCTGATCTTGGGGAATATTACACCACTCATCAAGCAATGCCCCCCGAAGTTCCAGTTGACAGGTGGGAGGGGGTTGACGGGCTGCAATTCGTCGGCCAAGCATATCACACATGCTCTATTGGATTCAAGTCCGGTGAGTATGCTGGCCAATTCATACGGGTGATATCCTCCAATTGAAGGCATTCGTCTACAATGTTTGCACGGTGAGGACAGGCGTTGTCATCCATAAACAGAAATTCAGCACTCATGGCACCCCGAAACAAACGTACATGTTGTTCCAGAATGACATCCCGATAGATGTGGCCTGTCATCGTTACACTCTGAACATGCAGGTCAGTTCTGGAACCAAGAATAATTCCTCCCTAAACGAGCCATCCTGCACCACCGTAACGCTGTCGTTCAATGGTGTTCTCTTGGTGGTAACGGGTACCTGGCACTCTCCATATGAAAGTCCGCCGAGAATCAGACTGCAAACTAAACCTGGACTCGTCGTAAAACATCACACAAGACCACTGTTGCAGTCTCTACAATGCAGGTTATGCAGTGTCTACAATGCTACTCCAGGTTAAGCGCAGGCGACAGTGAATTGCGGTAAGTTTAACACATCTGACAGGCCTACGAGCATATAGAACAATGTGCCCTAAGCCTCTGTACACGGTCTACCTTGAAACTGTCGTACCGGTAGTTGAAGAGAGCTGACGAGACAGATCTGATGCTGTGCTCCGTGTGTTTCTTTTGGCAGTAACTGCTAAATACCGGTCCTCATTCGGCGTTGTAACTCGGGGCGACCTGTGCTGTAACATCTACTCACATTGCCATCATCTTGGAATCGCTGCCAAAGCACTGCAGATGACACTCTGGGCGATTCCAAGTTCCTCGGATACTTCCTGCTTGGTACGTCCACATTCCAGTCGTCCGATAATTCTACCACGTAACAAATCATCCAAATGCTTCCTTTGTGCCATAACTATGCGGTTATTGCTAATGCTTTTATAATGCTGCCGTAACTATGCTTTTAAAGCGCTTGTGAACAATTTTACTTCTTTGCCACCATTCCTTATATACCACTCTCGTCATTGTGACGTACTATCCGCGCCATCTGGAGGTTTCCTGTAATTTGCATATTCTTCTTCAAGATGTGTGTGATAATTCTGCAGGTGAAATTTTTATTTTAGAGTTCAATTTCTGTGTGATTCTGAATTATCCTTAATTTATGGACATGAGTGTAAATTAAACGTAGATTCGAGAACTCTGAATCTCACCGACATTGGAGTGAACTGTAATGGTGATTTAATCGCAGACTTGTGATCAAATTTTATTTTAAATTTTAATTTCTGTGTATAACAACATAGAATTCATTATTTGTATATATAGCCGTAATAGTTCTAATATAGGCAGCAGACGTTATATGAATTACGTTGTGTATGGGATTACTACTAATTTATTTAATGGCATTTAGTGTAAGCTGCTCATTTAGAATTAATCCAATAGAATGCAACTAATAATATTGAATAAAATTTCTTATACATTAAACTACATTTTTTGTAAATATATTGATGAGCATTAATATATGACGTAATAAATTAAGTTTTTACTTTAATTTACGTCATGATGTTTGGTAAACTTATAATAATTGCCATCCAGCCCTTTTTTTTAAATAAAAAACAGTTTAGAAATGTAACGAATGATTAAAAGCGCAATTAATGATATCATATGATTTACTGAAAATTCTTTATTTGAATCAACCTCTCTAGCGAAAATTAAATGCAATCATGAAAACCGAATTAAGTAATTCGTGTATAGTATAGAACGGTTGACATTTTAATTGAAACTTCCATTGCGAAAAAATATATTTTAATCAGTGGAAATTATGAAGAATAAAATGTTGTTCAATAAATGCAAGGCTATATCAACAGTGGCGTGGCTTTTCAGTGTGTAATTGTAATTCAATACGTATCTAATGACGTTATATGGAATATATGTATGTGATGATTATTAATTAGCTCTTTTCTTTACCGGAAATTTGTGCAGTTATCTCATTTGGAATGCAATCGAATAACAGCGTATAAACTAATCCATGACAATGAATAATGTATTAAATTATATTTTTTTGAAAATATATTGCTGGGCATTAATATATGACAGAATAAATTACGTTTTTAATTTCATTTACATTATGATTTCTAGTAAATTTTTAATAATTGCCTTCAAACACATTTTTTAAGCATCAAAAAAAAAAAAAAAAAGTTTAAAAATGTAAAGAATTACTAAGAGCGATATTAATTATAGCATATGATTTACTGAAAATTCTTTACTTTAATCAAATCCACTGGCAAAAATGAAATGCAGCCATGAAAACCGAATTAAGTAACTCGTGAAAAGTATAGAACGGTTGACATTTTAATTAAAACTTCCATAGAGAAAAAACAGTATTTTAATCAGTGGAAATTTTGAAGAAAAAGAACAGTTTCATCGGAAGAAATTTTCTTAAGGAATGTTTCTTTCTCTTTTTTGTGTTCTTCCTTTTTTTTTTTTTTTTTTTTTTTTTTGTAAAACATACGAATTAAAAGTACTTCAACGAATACTTAAATTTTAAGAATTATAATTAAATCATTTCTCAGTCTCTGAAGATTTAACATCTTTTTTGACAATTGAAAAACCGTTACATTCTGTGTAATATCATTACTTAAAAAAATGATTTCTGCGAAATGGCTGCTTTTGTGATTAAATACGTTTTTTTTTTTTTTTGCTTAATACACTTTTTTCTCTTTTGCTTTTAAGAATAATGTAATAAAACGTTACCAATTTTTAACATCCTTTCTATAAATATTTAAAAGTAGCATCAATTAAAATAAAATGTTTCAAATAAGTATATATTCCAGTTTCATTCGACGATCACTATAACTGTTGAACAAATTTATTGTAAAGTCTCAAGAGATTGTTTAATGATTATTTCCTTTATTTTGTAATTTTTATTAATATTGTGCAGTTTAGAATTTTACTATTGTGTATTTGTTAATGGGACCTGATTGCCCAGTGGCCACTGTGGAATAATACATATTGAATTTTTGTCACTTTATAGTGGGGATCTGATATTTGTTTCTATTTGTAACTGTTGAGATTTAAGAATTTACAAAGATTAAAAACAGATTTTAAAAGTGTGCAGAAATATTCAATATTCTTACATATTATATTTATATATTATATATGTTGTATATTACGTTGGGGGCATGATAGTTGAGGGATTAGCGCTCGATGCCGCTGAATTCGGGTTCGTGTCCCGGCGGTGCAATGAATGTTTGTAGGTGTTCGAAATCCACTTTAAATCCTCGGTTCCAGTCTAATATGACTGTAGTGCATTTAGCTTAGGGCTGACCAACCTATTCCAAAAAAGGAAACACCTACTATCTAGAAATTTGCCAGCAGGCAGAAGGCCTTGGCCCACCATGATGCTGTCTGGCCCCTGATGATGATGACTATATTTGTCGACAAAAACATATAACCGGTCATTGTTCGAAATTATCCTATGCTGGGACTTTTTAACGATGGGGATCATTATAAATGATAAATGGTAGAATAAAAACTCACAAGTTTCTTAATAAGTTCCTTTACAATAACTGACGTTTGTAGTCACGGCTTTAAGAAATAAGGCGCCCGTGTACGTCTGGATTAGAATAGCCGCACTGTAGCATATGCATGTGGTAAAAGACGAGTAAAATTGGTACCCAGTACCCGGGGTTATAACCAGGTGGGGTAAAGTCAGACTTCTCCATTTCGAAAGGAGACAGCAACATCTACACCAAGTTCAAGAACCCCTATGTTCTCATGGAAGAACCGAAACGGGGGAAAGCTTCTGTTGTGATGGAGCATCCGTAGGTAGATGTCTGACGCTGAAGGAGGGCAGTGCCTAGCGGGAGGAATTTTAGGAGGAATCATTTACGTATTGTATGAGAGAAATCCTGGAAAACTCCCACCAGGTAGTCTGACCCACGAGGCAAGATGCTGAACATCCCAAAGGCCATCGATTCTCTGTTTTTTAAACATTATCTACAACAAAGCCGTTTGAACCTCCATCCTAGCGCTCTTTTTGATACCGAAGGCTTCATGTTCGAATCCTGGCGGTGGCATGGATGTTTGATGGTGGTTCGGAATCCACGTTAAACTGTAAGTCCCGGTCTACTTAGCCTAAACTGTGCACAAGATAACCGTAGAGCGACAAACCAAACCGTCCTAAGCTTCATCGGCGGCTCGCAATGTCACTGAACCCCTAGTCGAGCAATATTATTTGTTAATGTGTTTATAGAATTTTTTAAAGTAAGATACCTACAGAATATAATTTTTTATTGCTTTAATTTTAAAATTTGACAACTGATAAACTAAAAACAAGCAAAAAGAAAGAAAGTTTTGAAAAATCATTGACAATTTAAGACCAAAGAACATAAAGAACTTAAGGGATGGTTTATCTGATAAGCTTAGCTGAATGATTTGTTACGCTTTAATAAATATGAGCAGAAACAACGTAACAATAAAGGGACGTTTTAATCCTTTTCTAATAAAAACTGTAAAAAAATACAGAATGAAATTTTTTAAAAGAATAAACATGCTTTTAAAGAGATTTTCACAGTCAAGTTAATTTTATTGACAAAAACTACATGCCTTAAATAAAAAAAAAAATGCATGTAGTCTTTTAAATTTTTTTAAAATGTTAATTCATTTGTAAAGTAAGGTGGAATTCAGATAAAAACATTTACTTGCTTCAATTTTTTTCTTGGCTTAAATATCTATTGTACCTGTTTTAACTCATTCCATTATATAAAGAGTTTTTCTAGAGAATCCAAAGAAAGTTTTTTTTTTTTAACTTTGTAGACATTTTTTTTTTGGTCCTCACGACACACGAATACTTTTTTTTTGTTTTATGCATTTGTCCACATTTATTCTTCTTGTTCCACATAAATATAGCATAAAAAGCCTACATGGGGGCCTACGCGCATCCAAACTGGGATAGACTATATCTAGACTGCGATGGTCCAGACTTTTATCACTTAGATAACTTTAATATAGGTTTTCGAAATTGAATGAATTAAATTTTGCTTGTTTTTACCTCTTAATTATTGCACTCTAGATTTTTGGCTTCTATCTGAGAGAAATATGCAGGCTTCGTCATATTCACTTATTATCGTTATCTGTTCCCTTCGTAGAAGCTCATAGAGCGGCCAAGAGCGCTGCTTTAACACTTGTATAATTTTATCACTTAGATGATGGTTTGACTTACATTTAAAAACGTCTCTGTTAGAGGAGTAAAATATGCTATGCTATTATTGCATTGACTATTCAACAATATACTGCTTAAAGAGAAAGCATTTATAACATATAAGGATAGCTAATCCTGATTTCCGAGTGGCTAGCAGTCTGGCACTCGGTACCACAGGTTTCGGGTACCGGTCCCGACAATGCCATGAATGTTTGTAGATGTTCAAAACCCAGTTTAAACTGTGGCTTCCGGTCCAATAGGATCGTAGATCTTTGCGGGGGGGGATATTACTCGCTTCTGTAGCATATCTTCAAGCTACATGTGCCTCCTGTATAGTGCTAAATGAGTAACATCGGCGCAGCCCTTGCTTTTGGCATAAAGATTAACTATCTATATATTGCCAGCTGCATTAAAAAAAATGAACAGCCTACAAAGATATATGGACTTTTAGGTGTAATTTTATAACTTTACGCGTCGCGTGTTGTACTTATATGTGTCGTGTGACATAAATATTGAACTCCATATAAGCAACTTCTTTTCGTTGCTCGTCACTTATTCCTTTTAACACTCACGGCCGATTATCCTCTTTTTTTAAAACAATGAATGTGCAATGGGCACCGTTAGAGGATACTGTAGCATTTTTTTCTCACGAGAAGAGTTTTGGCGTTTCATTATCAGGAGCGAGGAATGTATGTTGTTCGAAAGTATATAATAACAACCAATCACTCAAATTTGACAGCAGACGAGCTTGATTGTGGGTAGTTATATTACATGCAATAAGAGTTAAGTACTAATGAGAACAACTTGTCACTCAAATCTGATAGCAGATATTCGGTGTCATGCATAATGAGGAAATTAGCGAATGTCTGTGTGACCTTCACATTTCGGAACAACTACAGATTGAATATGATATACTATGAGTTGTTGTATCGTGATGGGTGTAGACCAGGGGTTGAGAAATGTCTACTCCAATGAGAGGAAAAAGAAGTTACCCCCTCTTGATGGATTGTCTTAAAAGGAGGGTTTTATTTTTTGGGGGAAGAAGGAAGAGAGTTCTGAGACGAATCACCCAGGAGTGGTTTTTTTTTTTTTCTGAAATGACTAAATAGGCCGAAGTTTCCACCTGTTGTCAAAGTCAGCCCCTTATGATTTCGTGAATCGCCATCACCTCGTTCGTGTTGCCACAGACCAGATATTTAGATTCGTATTAGGGTATTAGAATTCGTATTATTCATATTTAGAACTTGGAGTGAATGGCACTTGGGTATTTTATTTATATCCTTAATTTTCATTTTTTTATAAATAAATATATATATATATATATATATATATATATATATATATATATATATATATATATATATATATATATATATATATATATATATAATGTTTGTAAATAAAATTTAAAGTGTTTCCAGGAACTTGAAATTGGCCCTGTTCTTGAAACCGTTATAGGTCTAGTATAGACCGAAACTTTGATCTGATCCCCCTGAAACCGACCTGATCCCCTGAGCAATCCTGCACTTTAGTAGTGGTTTTCACCACTAGGAAGAGAGTTGGTCTAGGAACCAATTTGGATATCATTTTTGGTATTTCAGTTGACCATTTTGAGATAATGAAGAAAAAAATAACATTTCTTCTAAGTTGATATTCAAGAATTGATTGAAATTATATTGATAATTTCCACCTAGTCATATATTCCTCTTGCACGGTATATACCATTTACTTAGTGATAAATACTTGTTGAAAATAGTTCCACCATCATGTTTTGCCAAAACATTATCTTTCTTAACATTTTAAACTTAACGTTTTAGTTACTTCATCCATGCTTTGTATATGATTTCTAATGAGATGAAATTTTATCTTTAAATTTGTTACATAAGCAATACGAATTAATAGTTTAGTGATTTATGGTTTATTTCAATTCCTTATATATATGTACAGTAATTAACTAAAATTTGTGCACTTTATTGTTATTTTTTTCACGTTTCGGTGCCTACATATAACTAAATATTTTATTTAATACAAATATTGAAATATTTTTTTAAGAAAATATTGAAATATTT
The DNA here is from genome assembly GCA_021605075.1 of Caerostris darwini. Lineage (NCBI taxonomy): Eukaryota > Metazoa > Arthropoda > Arachnida > Araneae > Araneidae > Caerostris > Caerostris darwini. Next base: position 318,652 of record BPLQ01011606.1, on the reverse strand, counting down.
TTTTAAGAAAATATAAAGTAAAGGCATGGAGTAAATTAGAGAAAGGTAGCCACAATACGGACAATACAGACGTGTAGGCTCATCTTTTAAGCTAATAGTGTCATTAAAATTTGCCTCAGTACAGTTGGTATTTATCTGTGAGTCTGGTAAATGTTGCACTTATTTTTTTTGTCCGTTGCTAAGAAACAAGAATTTGTTTAGACCAAATACTGTCTTTCATTGTTTATCTTCCAATTAACATGTTTTTTTTTATTATTATTTTCTGAAATCTATTCTTTTCTGTTGTTGACAAAGAAACAGCTTTTTTTCTCAGAATTATATCTTAAAATTATTCTATTCTTATTGTCATTATTGTTCATGTACTCGGACAAATTGCCTTGTGTGACTTTTTTCTTCTTAAAAACACGCAATTTTAATCTTTCTGCCCTCACACTTTGTATGATGTTTTTGTGATATTGGAATATAAACAAATATAAATCATATTCTTACCTGTTTATCAATTTCAGCATTGAAATCACCAAATATTGTCTAATGCTATCATGCGGTATATATTAACTATGTATATTCATCGTCAACATCATCAGTGCGCAACAGCCCCATGGTGGGCCAAGGCCGTCTGCCTACTGGCTGATTTCAAGACAGGAAATATTTTCTTTATACGGGGTAAGGTTGTCAGCACACGCCCGCCGCTCTACAGTCGTATATGACCGGAACCTATGTATATAGGATCTATGGATCAAATATCTATGGCACCACCAGAACTCGAACCCGAAACCAGTGGCACCGAGCGCCAGAGGGCTAGTCACTCGGCCATCAGGCCTCCATTTATATATATTAGGTTTCGATAATCTCGCGCAGGAAAATAAATAAATTTTTATAAATATATAAAGAAAATAAATAAAATTTTATAAATATATAAGAAAATAGATAACATTTTATAAATATGTAATGAAAATATATAAAATTTTGTCAATATGTAATCGATTGCATGTTATTAACATTTTGGAATTTTGATATTATATAGAATAAAATATCTCTACCACAAGTTTTTAATTTATTATAAAAAAAATATTAGTAAAACACAATGATGATTTGTCAAATTTCATATAACTTTACACAAATACGAAATTGGTACCAAATGCAGCACACACACACACATTACCCACACATACATACACATTACACACACACACACATACATATACATACACATACACACATGTATATACACACACACACATACACACACACATATATATACACACACATACACATACACACACACACATACATACATACACGCTCAAGATATGAATATGTTTATTTTATTGCTCGATTGAAATAAAATAAAAGTCATCATTTCTTCTAGCAATGATTGAAATACAAAAATTAACATTCAGTGTTTCCCTTCTCTCTCCTTTTTAATTCTTCCCTCAAAACTCGCGAAGTGCCTTCCGCGAGACTGATTGAAGAAGCCCACGAGATCCAGGTCATCGGTTCATGAGAAAACAGGATAATTAGAATCTTCAGAGATCTGGATTCTGTTCGGAACCGGAATTAGTAATGAATTTTGCATGTTTGTCGTCGCCGATTATGAGTGAGTGAGGCGGAGAAATTATTCTTCGCTGCTGCATTTCGGGTTGAGTGCAATAGGGTTTTGTTTTATAGGGTTTTAAGACTAAAAACTTTTATAGTTCTGCAGATTACTTAATGGAACACACTTTAAGCCGGTTTATGTTTTATATCGGAGTATCACTCAATGTTTTTAAGGTAGGAATAAAAATAATAAATGTAAATTTTTTTAAACTAAAATATGTAATATAGATAATATGAAATCTATATTATGTGTTCTGGTTTGGGTTTGGTTTGTTGTTCTACGGTCATTTTGTGCACACTTTAGACTAAACAGGCCGTGTTTAAATCCACGTTAATCCGAATCCCTGTTAAACGAACATTTTAACATGGATTTGAAACCTCTAAGAAACATCCATGCCGCCGCCATGACTCGAATCTGAAGCCTGTGGTACCATTAGCCAGAGCGCTAGCTAATTGGCCATCAGGCCGCTATATGTGTTCTGGCGCTCGGTACCACAGGTTTCAGGTTCTAATCCCAGCGGTGCTATGCATGTTTATGTTGGTTGGGAATAAAAATATTACTTTAAACCGTAGGTGCGTTGTCTTAGGTTTAGTCAGTCTTCAGCCCTCGTCATTCCTCGCTAAATGAAAGCTGCATGTTACTGTTAGCCATGGACCAGTCGCCTGCGACGGGGTCTTCTGGCCTGCACCAAGGGGGAGGGCGAGTAATTAGCATAATATATTATGTGCAGCCTTTAGTGAACAAATTTGTAAGCCAAACTATTTTTTCTACTATAACGAAATGAAAAAACATCGTGTATTTGAAATGTTTTTTTTTTAATAGAATCGAATATAAAAAAAAAAGTAGAAAATTTGTTCTTATATCTTAGGATCCTTAGCGATCTGGAAGAACCCATATTGAACCTTGAACTAGAACTTTTTTCCAAACTTCTTTCTTTCGGCCAACGCCCGAACGTGGCCTCTCGGTCATTCGACTCCGTGTCGTCCGGTAAAGATTTGCCATCCCCTCTTAGCTTCTGTCTTGGTCAGCATCGTCAAGTGCACTGCAAGATGGGAGGTGGTTTGCAGTGCCGTTAGAGTGCGTGAAGTGGGTAGGTTGGCGAGTCGGTTAGAGCTCTTGTAGGTAGTCGTATTCCGTAACCATTCGACTCTCCTAGGAAGGTCCTTCGGTATGTTGAGGTTCTCCCATCTTTTACCCTTGGCGGCCTGCTTTCTTGCATTGTTGACGTAGTAGGTCACTCTGTTAAAGGTGCTGCAGCTGGCGCTGTAGGTTAGAGGGTGGCTTGACTGGTTTATATTGCATCCTTGCTTGGCTGGAACATCTACTGTTTCGTTTCCCTGCATATCCTGGGTGGTGGTGGTCATCACAGTGGCCTGGGTTCCATTGCAGCGCGATCTCGCTGTTTTTGTTAAGCAGTTGTAGTATTTTCTTGTATTTTTTTCACTACTTAGTAAATGAAGTTCCCAAGGCTCCTGCGTCATTGCATGGGGGGGCAAGATAAATCCGTAATTGGAAAGCTTTTTCATCGAGTTCAAGGAAAGAACACTACAATTCAAAACCCCAAATGGCATTGCGATGGCACAATGTAGACTTAATGTAATTACCTCCCATTAGTATATCCTGGGTGACGTTGAATCTGCAACATATCGACCTTCGTTACTTTGGTAAATACTTCCATGCATTAGAAAACAATAGCATATCTGTAGTTCTGGCAAATGCTATTTAATCATGTTGCCTTTTTAATTTTTATATCTGAAATGCAACTGCTCAACTTGTGGCCCAGTGGTGCAGTGCGCAGGGGAACCGGGTTTAAATTTGTTGTTAATATGTTAAAATTACTGTTCTTAAAAAAGGAACAGTCTTAATGACAATTATTACAGCTCAAATAAATGTCTCGTTTTCATTGATTCACAGGACACTATTAAGGATTTTCTTCAGCCTTGCCTTTTAAAAATAAATCTGTTCTTCAATTCTAGCTATTGTTTGATTTTTTTTGGTGGATGGGGACACAATGTTATCCTGCAGTGGATAACAACTTATTGTTCAGACGACGGTAATGAGTTTGCAGATAATCTTGCTAAGGCTGGATGTAACCTTCCTCAACCAGATCCTCCTATCTGCTATCATGGCATTAATAGAATTATTAATGTTAAATATAAGGTCTCGTCACCGTGAAACTATTTCCAACTCTGTAAGTGGGAAGACTTGTGATTCCTTATTGGATAATATCATTTCTTGCGAGCTGCCTAGATCTTTTGGTGTTGCTAATTTCAAGATGAAAAATGACCATGACTATCTTAGGAAACACATTTACAAATCTGGACTGTCAACTCTGCAACTTGCCCACTTTGCTTGACTAATTCTGACATGAGTGTGGGCCACTTGAACTACTGTCTTGGACATATTGACTACAATATTGCAAAAGACTAATTGTTTTATGTGTGATTCTGTTCTGGCAGCACGTCATAAACTGTCGGCGTTCATGCATAGGTCTGGTATAGGATAAAAAAATGTCTCGCATAAACAGCCAGGCTGCCTGGAAAGAAATCTTCATAATTTTCTCACATATTATAATGTCATTAACTATAAAAGTCATCCCTTATTTACAATGCATTGTTCGTAGTATTGTGGAATATGAAGCCTACTGATATAAATACTTTGATTTTCATATAGGTTATATTGTGAAACCCCTTTTAGTTATCGTTTTTCAATTGCTTTATGAATTATTTCTCTTATATATTGTTATTAAGAGAAATAAATTTGAATTATTATTAATTATTTGAATTATTATAAAAAAATTTGAATTGTTTGAATAATTTCTCTTATTCATCTTATATAATTTTATAAGAGGTTTCCATAGTTAATGAAAACACGTTGTTATTGTTGAAACATATGGCTTTATTGGAAACCAAACCATTACGATAAGAATCACACACAAAGAAGGAACAAGTAGAACAAAGTAAATATACAGTAAGACAGTAATTGACAATATGTCGGTCTCACACACCGCAAAAATTCGAAGGGGCGAAAGAGTAAATAAAAGAGGTATGCACTTTAACTTAGTCCGTGAGGCTCCTGGCTTTCAAAACAATTTTAAGACTTCTCTTTGGTGCTGAGCTCTCCTGTTCAGTCCTGGACATTTCAAAAGATGTTATGAATTCATTGTTCCATATGTACATATTGGGCAAGTGTTCGAGGCGAGGACACCTGTCCTGTTAAGGTGTTCCGCAAGACAATCGTGTCCGGTTCTTAATGGAAAGTTGGCAATCGACTCTTTACGTGGTCTAGCTGTAAAGATTTTCCAGATGTCTTGAATAGTGTGCCACTTTTTGCCTTCAGAGTTAGTTATGAGATTACATTTAGTGTTTCTTTAAAGTGTTTCTATGAATATATTTCTTGAAAGATTCTGGTGGAACTTGTTTCTTTCCAATGTTAACACGGTTTCCTTTCTTTGCAAGTGAATCTGCTGCTTCGTTACATTTAATTTCCAAGCGTGATGATATCCACTGGAATACAATTTACTTGGCTTTATTTCTTAAATATTTCAAATCTTTCTTAATTTGAATTATTATTGGGGTTTCAGTGTGGTAATTTAACGAGACATCTGTGCGATAACACAGTATAAAAATTTTAATGAGTTATTTCTTTGTTTTTTTTCATTTTATTCACTGAATATTTTTTACTATACATTTTGTAAATATTCGCCATACATGGCGATAATTTACAAAATATGATGCCATCCTTTCATAAAGAATATACATCGTTTTCGCCAATCACGCACAACAAAACAGTACGAGTAATTAAAGCATACATTACTCTTTCCAATTAAGATGAAATAACGCCGGCGTTTCTTCTGATAGGAGCAACCTATAAAAGGGAAATTCACCGTTGCCAATCGATTCCTTTTAATACTGCCTCCAGAATTTGCGATCTACGTTCCTGCGTGAGACTAATTAAAGAAGCGCGAGCGATCTAGGTCATCGGATCTTGAGAAAACATAAAAATTAGAACCCTGAGGGAGAAATTTGGATTATATCGCGAAGTAGTGCTGTTAATGAATTCTGTATGCCATTGTCAGCGCTTATCAGCGAAAACTGTTCAATTCCTCTTTACTCCTGAATTTGAGGTTTTCAAAGTGCGAATGGAGTTTTTAGTATGAGATTTTAAGATTGAAAGCCTTTTTTTTAGTTCTGTAAATTATTTAATGAAACGGAATGTAAGTATATATCGACATAGTAAAAATGTGTGTTCTTTTAGGTATCTGTATATCTTGCTACGTTTAAAAACATAGTAAATATAACGTGTAAATAAAACCCTTGGAACTTTAAATTATAAACATATTTATTAACTAATATTCTTATAGGCTTACTAGTATTCGCATTAAACAGAGAAAATTAAGATAACGAATAATAATGATAATAATGAAAAAAATTATGATTAGATAATAATGATAATAGTGAAATTATTATCATTATTTCACTATCATTATTATTTCATTATTTATTATATTTTTTATTATTTATTATATATATATTATTATTTCATTATTTATGAATTATAATACCTAATAATAATAATAAATAATTATAACGAATAATAATAATGAAAAATAAAGATTTTTGAATAACATCCTTTTGTGTTGCTATTAAATAATTAAATCTCGGCTCTATTTTTGGCAGATATTATATTACATTGTAGGCTGGGGTTTTTTGAAATTACTATAATTAAAAATTAATTGTTATAAATAAAAATAACTGTAATTTTTAAACTTATAACTTAAAATAATAATTATTTATTTAAGAAATATTTAATTAACAATAATTTAAGTACGAATTATTTATTCATTTTATTCACTGCATATTTATATTCTCCAAACTTGGCTATAATTTACAAAATATGACGCCATACATTCAAAAAGAATATATATACATATATAGTTTTCACCAATCATGAACAACAAAACAGCTCGAGCAATTAACGCATATATTACTCTTCTGAATTAAGATGAAATACCGCCAGCATTTCTTCTCATGGGAGCAAGCTATAAAAGGAGAATTCGCTGTTTCCAATCGATTCCTTTTAATACTTGCCTCCAGAATTCGCGATCTACGTTCCTCCGTGAGACTCATTAAAGAAGCGCGAGCGATCTAGGTCATCGGATCCTCGGAAAACATAAAAATTAGAACCTTAAGAGAGAGTTGGATTAGATCGCGAAGTAGAACTGGTAATGAATTCTGTATGCCGTTGTCAGCGTTTATTAGCGAAAAGTGTTCAATTCCTCTTTGCTCTTGAATTTGAGGTTTTCAAAGTGAGAATTGTGTTTTTAGTATGAGATTTTAAAATTGAAAGCTTTTTTTTTAGTTCTGTAAATTTTTTAATGGAATGGAATATAAATAGAAAACGATATAGTAAAATTTATGTTCTTTTATGTATCTATATATCTTCCTATGTTTAAAAACATAGTAAAAATGTATGTTCTTGTATGTGTCTATATATTTTTCTACGTTTAAAAACATAGTAAATATAATATGTAAATAAGACCTTTGAAACTTGAAATTATAAATATATATTTAATAAAATTAGCCTTAATAATACTTGTATTAAACTGAGAAAATTAATATAAAAAATAATAATGATAATAATTAAAGCAATAAAAATGAAATAATAATAGTAAGTAATAATAATTAAAAAATATGGATTTTGAATAACATTGTTTTGTGTTGCTATCAAAGAATTATTCCTTGGCTCCAGATTTTATTAAATTACAAGCTGTGGTTGTTTGAAATTTCTGTAATTAAAAATTGATTACCATAAATAAAAATTAGCTGTAATTTGTAAATTTCTGACTTAAAAAAATAATTATATTGGTGTTTTTGAATAATGGGCACTGTGATCATTTTCCACTAAAAAGCAGGTATAACAGATTCAATTTTACTTAGGTTTGATTTGCTTTGTCGCTCTATGGTTATTTTGTGCACACTTTGTCTAATTAGACTGTGACCTACAATTTCAAGTGGATTCCGAACCATTCAAAACAACCATGCCTCAACCAGGGTTCGAACCTGGGTTCGAACCTGAAACCTGTGCTACCTAAAGCCATAGCGCTAACCACTGGCCATTAGACCTTTTTATAATATGAGAAATTGGATTGAATAATTAAATGTAACCTCAAAAAGCACAAGAACCATCTTAAATTATAGCAAATTTTTTTTTAAATCATTTCTTGGTCATCCTGTGTAATACATAAGATAATAAAAATAAAATCATTTGACCAAAATCCACACAACCTGAAGACATACCCCATAATCCCATTGAACCCTAACACCCCATCTATACAACACACACATATACATCCCATAAACTCCTATCATGTCAGCAAGTAACTAAGAACTTTTCCTTTTTTCATTGCAGCCTAGCTCCCATCGCTAGTTTGGAGTGTATCGATGAGAGCTCTGCCACCAGCGACGGATCCCGGACCTTGCCACCCAGTCGTCAGATATCCCTGTCGGCGGCGACGGGAATCCGATACAAGTAAGTGATGGGATATCGATAGCCAAAGTTGGCGACTTGTGAAAAAATTAATCGCTTTTTTCTATTTTCTTACCCTTTTTGAAAGTAATTTGGGAATTGGTTTTGTGAGAAAAGTTTTAGTTTTCTAAGGTTGGCCTGCAGGCTTCAGGGTAAGTACTAGTTTGAAAATTTGCTTAGGATTTGCAATAGTTTAATATTAAAGATTGTATCATTTTACGTGTACTTTAAAAACATATACCTCCTAGGTGTTAAAATTTCATTTCTGTACTGATATCTATTGATTAATGCAGTAAACCATTAAACTACACTAACCAACCAAGTAATTTGAATGTTATGTTCCTATACTTGGTTTACTTTTATATTGAAGCTTATAAATTTATAAATTCAGGGTGATTATAATTAAAGTCTGCGCTGAGAAAAAAGAACTATTCGTCACAATGAGTTCAAACGTGAACTCAAGCAACTTGAAGAAGGTGGAAACGGTATGGCAGAAAAAAAGGATTCCAAAAGATGGCGCTGTAAGAGGCATAAAGAAAGTGAATTCGGGTGCCAGTGAAATTTAGAATCGAAATTACAACGTATTTCGCATGAGTTGCGTATTAAACCAGCTGTAGTGTTCAATGTGTTTGATTTTCGGTTTTTGACCGAAACAAATGATTTCCAAGTCATTCAACAGTTGTGACACTGTTAGCGGAAAGACCATCTACCATGGCAAGGTCATATCAAATTGGATGGAAAAAATTAGGTGAACTTTTTTTGACGCTATACCGTTTCCCCATTCTTAAAATATCTTCAGTTCAAATTTAATCGATTATGAAGCAGGAACCACTAGAAATTTTTTTATTAGCAAAAATTCCGTTTGCCATTTATCAAAAAATTATATGTGTGTGGTTGATCCTCCGTGTTCTGCAGCGCGGGATGAACACTCCATGAGTAGTCAACTCATGGATGGAAGGAAAGGACGCAGCTTCTGTTGTGATGGAGCACCCGTAGGTAGGACTTGGTTAAGTTCGACTTAGTTAGGTTGAACCTTAGGTTCTGACTTGGCTCTGATTCGCTGAAGAAGCAGGCCAGAGCATTCCGTAAATATTTTTAGAAGGAACCACACCGCATTTGCTTATCATATGGGGAAAATTCCTTCAGGTAGTCAGACGGACGAGGCAAGATGCTGAACATCACAAACGCCGTCTGGTCTCTTAGTTTTTTAAACAGTATTTACAACCAGAGTGTTGACCTCAGCCCTATTGTTCATCAGCGGAGCACGTTACCATTGAGCCACGAGTCGGGCCAAAAAGACATAATTTATTTCTAATATGAATGATTATGTGAAATAATACTTCTTACGTATGCTATTTATTTAAAACAGATTATAAAATGGTGCGACAGAAACTTTTAAGCCGATATCACTGCATTGTCTGCCGAATAAGTTTGCCAAAATGTACACTCGCCTATTTTAGACACATGCCTCATTACCCCTCGCCAAGGAATAACGCGATTATGAACTATCTGGACAGGAAGACATTATCCCCACTTTCGTCACATTTGTTATGAAAATCTGACCGCGCACTCCAGTTTTGAAGTAATAAGAGGATTCCAAAATCGCCAGCTGCCAGCATTTATCCATCATTCAGGCTCGCCAGCACAACTTGGGGTGTCGCGCAGCAAATCTCTGCAAAGCCACCACTGGAGCTGCCGTCATTCACATTAAACTCAAATTCATCATTTTACTAGCTGCTTCTATTTAAAATTGGAGAATGACCTTTTGGATTTAATTGGTGCTATTTTAATGTAATTAATGAGATTAATTAAAAAATTCAATAGTCTATGGTATGGTGAGTTAGTATTATTTTAATGTATTTAATGAGATTTGAGATCAGTTAAAAAAATTCAATAATCTATGGTATGATACATTCTAAGTATTATATTTTTATAAATTAGCAAATAAAATGTGAATTAGTATATTAACTTTTGATAATTTTAAGTTAAAAAACAATTAATTGCAAATAGCTGATAGATATTTTAAAGAACTAGTTTAAATTTTTTATATTTCTAATGAGCAAATGAAAACTTTAAAAAGCATTTTCTAATCATGTTATTCAACTAGTATTTCATCAATCTTAAAAGTAAATTATTATTCATTAAAAATGTCCATGATCAATTTATGATTTCCTTTTGTTCTCTTAATTTAGTTTTATAAAAAATAATTTATTCGCTCAATAATATTTTTTTCACATATTATTTTCTTCCGAACATTTGAATTTAAATCATACGGATAGAAGATATTGCATATATACTGATTCGCTTTTATCAAGCATTATAGTGTCATAAAAATATTATGTTACAAAGCATTTATACTGTCATAAAAATATTATGTTGCAAACCATTTATAATGCCACAAAATATTATGTTGCAAACCATTTATATTGTTATAAAATATTATTTTACAAAGTATTTGTATTATAATAAAAATTTCTTGCAATTTCTTTGATTAATTAATTATAACAACGTAATATATTGCTATGATAAGTTAAAAAATTATTTTTAATTAAAATTAAGTTTTTTTTTTCAAATAGTCTTTATCTAATCAATAGAAAATTGATTAAAAAAAATAAAAAAAAATAAAATAAAAATGTTATTTGGTTTTTTTTTTCTTAAATTTACGATATATATATATATATACACACACAAATTTTTAAGAAAGAATCTTAAATTATCAATCAGCAGCTGATTTGGATTGTATTCTAGAAATTACTATACTATTTTATCATAAAATGCAGCTAGTATTTTATCGATATTTTTTAATTTGTCCAAGAAATATTTAAAATTAAAAAAAAGATATAACGTATGGGAGAAAACTCATGGTATGGGAGAATATATGCATATCGTATAGGAGAAAACGCGGAAGACTTTCATCAAGTAGTCTGACACAAGAGGTAAGATGATGAACATGACAAACGCCATCGAGTCTCTTCATTTTTGAAACTGTGTTTACAACTAGTGGATTGAACCTGAGCCCTAATGCTCATCAGCTGCGCACGTTACCACTGAGCCACGAATCGGGCCAAAAATTTATTTCTATTATTATTTTAAACATGAATGATCATATAAAATTATACTTCCTATGTTCTCAATTTATTTAAACCAGATTATAAACTGGTGCGATTCAAACTTTTAAGCCGGTATCACTGCACCGTCTGCCGAGTAAGTTTGCCAAAGTTTACACCCTCCAGTTTTAGACACTATAACCTCATTATCCCTGGCCAAGGAACGACGCGATTATGAAGCATCTCTACAGGAAGTCATTATCTCCGCTTTCGTCACATTTGTTATGAAAATCTGACCGCTTACTCCGTTCTGAAGTAATAACAGGATTCCAAAATCGCCAGCTGCCAGCATTCATCCATCATTCAGGTCGCGCGGGAAAATCTCTGAAAAGCCACCACTGGAGCTGACATCATTCACATTAAACTCAGATTCATCATTTTACTAGCGGCTTATATTTAAAGTTAGGGAATGACCTTTTGGATTTAAACCATGCAGAAAATTAGTGTTATTAAAGTTAGTACTTTTCAATGTATTTAATAATAATTTTGAGGTTAGCAATTAATGAGATTTAAGAAAAAAATACCTAGAAACAAAGTAATTGAATTTTTTTTTTTTTAATTCAATTATTTAAAATACTAGATGGTTTTTTTTTTTTTTTTTTTTGTTTTTACAAATTAGCAAATATAACTTGCTTTGCCTAGTATGAATTAGTATATTACGTTTTGATTAATGAATTTAATTTTAATTAATAAATAATTAATTGTAAATAGGTTTAAGATGTTTGACAGACTTAAATTAAAATTTTTATCTTTCTAATGAACAAATAAAAGCTTTAAATAGCAATTTCTAATCATGTTACGGTTAGTATTTCATCAATCTTAGAAGTAAATTCCCAAGAAAATACTTAGATTTGTAAATCTGCAATGTAGAATGGTAATGTAAGTAATGTGGTAAAGTAAGTACTACATTGCAGATACTTACATTTTTTATACTGCATTACATATACTTGCATTTGTTACACCGCAAACAAATACATTTGTTATGCTGCATTGCAGATACTTACATTATTTTATACTACATTTCAGTTGCTTACATTATTTTATACTACATTGCAGTTGCTTACATTTTTATATTACATTGCAGATACATTTTTATATTACGTTGCAGATACATTTTTTAAACTACATTGCAAATAATTACATTTTTTATACTACATTGTAGACACTTACACTTCAATTAAATTATGCCCTTTTTGTAAGAGTACATCGTTCATGTTATAAATAATTGTGTTAGAAATTAGTAAAAATCTTTTAAAAAATTTTAAAAGTTAAAGTACCTTTAATTTTTAGTATTTTTCTTGTTTTTTAAAAATGCTGTTTTTCTTAGATTGTGTCTTGACTTAATAATTAAATATTTAAAAATATTTTTCAACACTTTGATGATTTACATACCCCTCTGCCTTTCATCTTTCAAAAATAATTCGGTCATTTCGCCGTTCCAAAAATAATCAGATTAACATCAAACTAAGATAAAGAAGCGTTCCTCAAATTAAATTATCCGAACCAAAATCCTTCAGCCATTTTGCCTTTTTCGACTGCTGCTCTCTTCGCTTCACTTCGCAAGATCTGTTACTGCTCTAATGCATTATTTAAGCTTCCATTTTCTTTTTGTTCATCCGAAATGCTTAGAAGACCATTTTAGGACTAAATGGGCCTTCTGAGAAAATTCAGAAAATGCCTTGGTGCTGATCGCAGAATAAAACTCAAGTGAAGATTCTTAAATAGTCGTAAATACAAACATAAACAAAACAATACAAAATAAATAAATAAATAAAATTTCTACGCCATTTTTTTTTATCATGGGAAAAAAAACTAAATCGTTTGGTATAAAATTAAATGTCAAATGCTAACAAAAAAATTAATTTTTTTTTTTTTTTTTTTTGAATGAAAGCTTTTATAAAGCATTTTTCTTTAAGTAATATTACCATAAAGTATTTCTTTGATTTATAATAATTGTTATTATAATACAGTATTATTATTAACTAAAATAATTGTGCAAAAAATATTCTTTCTTTTTTTTGTGGAATGGAAGCTTTTATTAAGCATCTTTATTTAAGTGATATTACCATAAAGTATTTCTTTGAATTATAATAATTGTTATTATAATACGATAATATTATTAACTGAAATAATTGTACATTTGATTTTTTGAAAAATAAATTCTAGCTACTTAATATAATATTTTATTTAAATACAAATTAATTTTCATTATATAATTAAATTTACTTAATTACTGTTAATCATCAGAAAAAGTTGCAGTTAAAGGTAATCATAAGAAAAAATATTAATTTCTTAGTTTTACTATTTAATTTTAATTAAAATATTTAAAAATGAAAAATATATCCTTAATCTTAATTCTAGCTGCTTAATATAACCATGTTTTATTTAAACAAAAATTAGTTTTCATTCTATATTTAAAATTTCTTAATTACATTTAAAGTTAATCATCAGAGAAACATATTAATTTTTTAGTTTTACTATTTTTAAATAAAATATTTAAAAATGCCAAAAAAAAATATTAATTCCAGATTTTTATTCTATAATTAAATTTGTTTAATCACGTTTAAAATTAATCATCAGAAAAAAATACTAATTTTTAGTTTTACTATTTTTTAAATAAAATATTTAAAAATGAAAAATAAATCATTAATATTAATTCTAGCTACTTAATATAAGCATGTTTTATTTAAATAAAAATTGATTTTCATTATATAATTAAATTCGATTAATTATATTTAAAGTTAATCATCAGAAAAAAAATATTAATTTCTTAGTTTTATAAATTAATATTAAATACAATGCTTAAAAATGAAAAAAATATTAATTTTTATAACAAATAGATTTCTTATAATGTATATCAGGGTTACGAACCAAAATATGAATATGAGTAATTAAAAATATATTTAAAATTTTATAACATCATATTCTATGACCAATAATTTTAATAAAATTTTTTAATGAAAATTATGAAGATATTTTAATGTTAGTAATTTTTAAAACCAAACTTTTATGGCAACATTTAATTTTTTTATTTAGGTATAAAATATACTTATTAATATAAACAATTTGACGATTGAAACTTAATATTTTTGTCAATTAAATGTTCCAATTTATTTTTTATATCTGTTTTATGACTTTATGTATAACATATAGCAGTTGTAAATTGTTCTATCTTTATTTAGATAACGTAGTTTTTATTTCTCTATTAAGCTTTTTTATTTGAGTGTTGTAGTAGATGTGTTGTTTTGTTTGTTTTGGTGTGGTCAAAACGAGTCCCAAGTATAATAACATATTTATTTTTAATACGCGCACAAGTACGACATTAATACCACAATGTACTATAAACTTTATTTAACACACATATAGCATATTTAATGATATACACTAAAAGATGAGTGGAAGGATTCCCCTTCTAGTTTACGGGATGAGAGATTGCCATTCAATGCCAGTTGCACCGTGCGGCCTCTCGGCTGAAGGTTCGATGCCAGCAACTGACGATTTCTTCTATACGACGCTAGGGGCACTGTTGCAGTGCGTAGGAGGAACGACGGTTACGAAGAAACATGGTTGCGTAGGGTCCCAGTTCGGCCAAAAATTTGTGGTCGATGTCGTTGTTTTGTTGGTTTGGGTGTGGTCAAAACGAGTCCCAAGTATAATAACATATTTATTTTTAATACGCGCACAAGTACGACATTAATACCACAATGTACTATAAACTTTATTTAACACACATATAGCATATTTAATGATATACACTAAAAGATGAGTGGAAGGATTCCCTTCTAGTTTACGGGATGAGAGATTGCCATTCAATGCCAGTTGCACCGTGCGGCCTCTCGGCTGAAGGTTCGATGCCAGCAACTGACGATTTCTTCTATACGACGCTAGGGGCACTGTTGCAGTGCGTAGGAGGAACGACGGTTACGAAGAAACATGGTTGCGTAGGGTCCCAGTTCGGCCAAAAATTTGTGGTCGATGTCGTTGTTTTGTTGGTTTGGGTGTGGTCAAAACGAGTCCCAAGTATAATAACATATTTATTTTTAATACGCGCACAAGTACGACATTAATACCACAATGTACTATAAACTTTATTTAACACACATATAGCATATTTAATGATATACACTAAAAGATGAGTGGAAGGATTCCCCTTCTAGTTTACGGGATGAGAGATTGCCATTCAATGCCAGTTGCACCGTGCGGCCTCTCGGCTGAAGGTTCGATGCCAGCAACTGACGATTTCTTCTATACGACGCTAGGGGCACTGTTGCAGTGCGTAGGAGGAACGACGGTTACGAAGAAACATGGTTGCGTAGGGTCCCAGTTCGGCCAAAAATTTGTGGTCGATGTCGTTGTTTTGTTGGTTTGGGTGTGGTCAAAACGAGTCCCAAGTATAATAACATATTTATTTTTAATACGCGCACAAGTACGACATTAATACCACAATGTACTATAAACTTTATTTAACACACATATAGCATATTTAATGATATACACTAAAAGATGAGTGGAAGGATTCCCCTTCTAGTTTACGGGATGAGAGATTGCCATTCAATGCCAGTTGCACCGTGCGGCCTCTCGGCTGAAGGTTCGATGCCAGCAACTGACGATTTCTTCTATACGACGCTAGGGGCACTGTTGCAGTGCGTAGGAGGAACGACGGTTACGAAGAAACATGGTTGCGTAGGGTCCCAGTTCGGCCAAAAATTTGTGGTCGATGTCGTTGTTTTGTTGGTTTGGGTGTGGTCAAAACGAGTCCCAAGTATAATAACATATTTATTTTTAATACGCGCACAAGTACGACATTAATACCACAATGTACTATAAACTTTATTTAACACACATATAGCATATTTAATGATATACACTAAAAGATGAGTGGAAGGATTCCCCTTCTAGTTTACGGGATGAGAGATTGCCATTCAATGCCAGTTGCACCGTGCGGCCTCTCGGCTGAAGGTTCGATGCCAGCAACTGACGATTTCTTCTATACGACGCTAGGGGCACTGTTGCAGTGCGTAGGAGGAACGACGGTTACGAAGAAACATGGTTGCGTAGGGTCCCAGTTCGGCCAAAAATTTGTGGTCGATGTCGTTGTTTTGTTGGTTTGGGTGTGGTCAAAACGAGTCCCAAGTATAATAACATATTTATTTTTAATACGCGCACAAGTACGACATTAATACCACAATGTACTATAAACTTTATTTAACACACATATAGCATATTTAATGATATACACTAAAAGATGAGTGGAAGGATTCCCCTTCTAGTTTACGGGATGAGAGATTGCCATTCAATGCCAGTTGCACCGTGCGGCCTCTCGGCTGAAGGTTCGATGCCAGCAACTGACGATTTCTTCTATACGACGCTAGGGGCACTGTTGCAGTGCGTAGGAGGAACGACGGTTACGAAGAAACATGGTTGCGTAGGGTCCCAGTTCGGCCAAAAATTTGTGGTCGATGTCGTTGTTTTGTTGGTTTGGGTGTGGTCAAAACGAGTCCCAAGTATAATAACATATTTATTTTTAATACGCGCACAAGTACGACATTAATACCACAATGTACTATAAACTTTATTTAACACACATATAGCATATTTAATGATATACACTAAAAGATGAGTGGAAGGATTCCCCTTCTAGTTTACGGGATGAGAGATTGCCATTCAATGCCAGTTGCACCGTGCGGCCTCTCGGCTGAAGGTTCGATGCCAGCAACTGACGATTTCTTCTATACGACGCTAGGGGCACTGTTGCAGTGCGTAGGAGGAACGACGGTTACGAAGAAACATGGTTGCGTAGGGTCCCAGTTCGGCCAAAAATTTGTGGTCGATGTCGTTGTTTTGTTGGTTTGGGTGTGGTCAAAACGAGTCCCAAGTATAATAACATATTTATTTTTAATACGCGCACAAGTACGACATTAATACCACAATGTACTATAAACTTTATTTAACACACATATAGCATATTTAATGATATACACTAAAAGATGAGTGGAAGGATTCCCCTTCTAGTTTACGGGATGAGAGATTGCCATTCAATGCCAGTTGCACCGTGCGGCCTCTCGGCTGAAGGTTCGATGCCAGCAACTGACGATTTCTTCTATACGACGCTAGGGGCACTGTTGCAGTGCGTAGGAGGAACGACGGTTACGAAGAAACATGGTTGCGTAGGGTCCCAGTTCGGCCAAAAATTTGTGGTCGATGTCGTTGTTTTGTTGGTTTGGGTGTGGTCAAAACGAGTCCCAAGTATAATAACATATTTATTTTTAATACGCGCACAAGTACGACATTAATACCACAATGTACTATAAACTTTATTTAACACACATATAGCATATTTAATGATATACACTAAAAGATGAGTGGAAGGATTCCCCTTCTAGTTTACGGGATGAGAGATTGCCATTCAATGCCAGTTGCACCGTGCGGCCTCTCGGCTGAAGGTTCGATGCCAGCAACTGACGATTTCTTCTATACGACGCTAGGGGCACTGTTGCAGTGCGTAGGAGGAACGACGGTTACGAAGAAACATGGTTGCGTAGGGTCCCAGTTCGGCCAAAAATTTGTGGTCGATGTCGTTGTTTTGTTGGTTTGGGTGTGGTCAAAACGAGTCCCAAGTATAATAACATATTTATTTTTAATACGCGCACAAGTACGACATTAATACCACAATGTACTATAAACTTTATTTAACACACATATAGCATATTTAATGATATACACTAAAAGATGAGTGGAAGGATTCCCCTTCTAGTTTACGGGATGAGAGATTGCCATTCAATGCCAGTTGCACCGTGCGGCCTCTCGGCTGAAGGTTCGATGCCAGCAACTGACGATTTCTTCTTCTATACGACGCTAGGGGCACTGTTGCAGTGCGTAGGAGGAACGACGGTTACGAAGAAACATGGTTGCGTAGGGTCCCAGTTCGGCCAAAAATTTGTGGTCGATGTCGTTGTTTTGTTGGTTTGGGTGTGGTCAAAACGAGTCCCAAGTATAATAACATATTTATTTTTAATACGCGCACAAGTACGACATTAATACCACAATGTACTATAAACTTTATTTAACACACATATAGCATATTTAATGATATACACTAAAAGATGAGTGGAAGGATTCCCCTTCTAGTTTACGGGATGAGAGATTGCCATTCAATGCCAGTTGCACCGTGCGGCCTCTCGGCTGAAGGTTCGATGCCAGCAACTGACGATTTCTTCTATACGACGCTAGGGGCACTGTTGCAGTGCGTAGGAGGAACGACGGTTACGAAGAAACATGGTTGCGTAGGGTCCCAGTTCGGCCAAAAATTTGTGGTCGATGTCGTTGTTTTGTTGGTTTGGGTGTGGTCAAAACGAGTCCCAAGTATAATAACATATTTATTTTTAATACGCGCACAAGTACGACATTAATACCACAATGTACTATAAACTTTATTTAACACACATATAGCATATTTAATGATATACACTAAAAGATGAGTGGAAGGATTCCCCTTCTAGTTTACGGGATGAGAGATTGCCATTCAATGCCAGTTGCACCGTGCGGCCTCTCGGCTGAAGGTTCGATGCCAGCAACTGACGATTTCTTCTATACGACGCTAGGGGCACTGTTGCAGTGCGTAGGAGGAACGACGGTTACGAAGAAACATGGTTGCGTAGGGTCCCAGTTCGGCCAAAAATTTGTGGTCGATGTCGTTGTTTTGTTGGTTTGGGTGTGGTCAAAACGAGTCCCAAGTATAATAACATATTTATTTTTAATACGCGCACAAGTACGACATTAATACCACAATGTACTATAAACTTTATTTAACACACATATAGCATATTTAATGATATACACTAAAAGATGAGTGGAAGGATTCCCCTTCTAGTTTACGGGATGAGAGATTGCCATTCAATGCCAGTTGCACCGTGCGGCCTCTCGGCTGAAGGTTCGATGCCAGCAACTGACGATTTCTTCTATACGACGCTAGGGGCACTGTTGCAGTGCGTAGGAGGAACGACGGTTACGAAGAAACATGGTTGCGTAGGGTCCCAGTTCGGCCAAAAATTTGTGGTCGATGTCGTTGTTTTGTTGGTTTGGGTGTGGTCAAAACGAGTCCCAAGTATAATAACATATTTATTTTTAATACGCGCACAAGTACGACATTAATACCACAATGTACTATAAACTTTATTTAACACACATATAGCATATTTAATGATATACACTAAAAGATGAGTGGAAGGATTCCCCTTCTAGTTTACGGGATGAGAGATTGCCATTCAATGCCAGTTGCACCGTGCGGCCTCTCGGCTGAAGGTTCGATGCCAGCAACTGACGATTTCTTCTATACGACGCTAGGGGCGCTGTTGCAGTGCGTAGGAGGAACGACGGTTACGAAGAAACATGGTTGCGTAGGGTCCCAGTTCGGCCAAAAATTTGTGGTCGATGTCGTTGTTTTGTTGGTTTGGGTGTGGTCAAAACGAGTCCCAAGTATAATAACATATTTATTTTTAATACGCGCACAAGTACGACATTAATACCACAATGTACTATAAACTTTATTTAACACACATATAGCATATTTAATGATATACACTAAAAGATGAGTGGAAGGATTCCCCTTCTAGTTTACGGGATGAGAGATTGCCATTCAATGCCAGTTGCACCGTGCGGCCTCTCGGCTGAAGGTTCGATGCCAGCAACTGACGATTTCTTCTATACGACGCTAGGGGCGCTGTTGCAGTGCGTAGGAGGAACGACGGTTACGAAGAAACATGGTTGCGTAGGGTCCCAGTTCGGCCAAAAATTTGTGGTCGATGTCGTTGTTTTGTTGGTTTGGGTGTGGTCAAAACGAGTCCCAAGTATAATAACATATTTATTTTTAATACGCGCACAAGTACGACATTAATACCACAATGTACTATAAACTTTATTTAACACACATATAGCATATTTAATGATATACACTAAAAGATGAGTGGAAGGATTCCCCTTCTAGTTTTCGGGATGAGAGATTGTCATTCAGTGTCAGTTGCGCCATGCGTCCTCTCGGTCGGGAAGTTCGATGCCAGCAATTGACGATTTCTTCTGTACGAAGCAAGGGGCGCACTTGCAGTGCGTAGGAGAAATCACGGTTACGAGCAAACATGGTTACGTAGGTGGAACCACGATTACAGTGTATATATTTTGCCATATATAGACGTTCTTTATATGACACATCCAATTTGTTATTTTAACGAAATGAACACAAACTGCTTCTTTTTGTGGATTTTATGTGTTAAAATATTTAAAAAAAAAGATATCTGAAATAAAATCAAGTTATTATTATAGCAGAAAAAAAGAAATAGTAATTATTCATATATTTTTTTGAACAATCTGAATATAAGTTGTATTTATTTTTTACTTTTAATACTGTTATGATTATTTTCATACTGATTAGTGTTTTTTTTTGTCAGGAATCTTGGAAAATCTGGCTTGAAAATATCAAGTGTTGGATTAGGTAATATAAATTCTAATTATTTACATTTACAGAATTTTTTTATAAATATAAGATAATATAGATTATATTATATTTTTATACCTTATAGGTAAAAAAACTAAACTAATATATACTAGTTTCTAAAAATATTTCATCTTATTTTCCTGTCACTTTTTTGAATATTTAACAACATAAAATTTTAATGTTTAATGTAAATAAACATTATAATATTATTTTACTTTCAGGTACATGGGTTACATTTGGGCAGAATCTATCAGAAGAGGTAGGTACATTTTTATTTATTAATTTATGTTAAATTGTATAATTTGTAATTAATAAATAATTGAAAAATTTTAATTATTAACAATTAAGTAATTATTCATTATTCATTTATGATGTATAAAATTAAAGTATAATTTCAGCAAAGAATAAAATTTGGAATCAATATTTTTTCAATTATGATAAAACATATGATTCAGGATATAATTTTTTTTCTATTTTTATACAAAATAATTATTATAAATTAGATAACTATAACATTACGGATTTTGAAATTATTGATTTCATATATATTTTAGAAGTTCAATACTTTTAAATATAAAATATCTTTCCAATTTTACTTTTGTCAAAAATTATCTACCGAAGTTGTTTTCACATATTTGAATACTATTTAAAAAACATTTTTTTTTATTAGTATAAATAATGAAATATTTTGTTTAATTTATGGCGCTTTAATGAAATTAGTAAACGAAAATTTGAATTTTGCTAACATGGGACAAAAACAAGCACAAAACAAGATTATACTTATACTTTTACTTACTTTTAATAAACTAACTTGATGTATGACGTATTGATATTTTTCTCTTTGTAAATTAGAATTAATGAAATTATTAAACTAATAATAAAAAAAAATGAATCAATAAACTTAAATTTTTAATTTTATTAACACTTAAAAAACCACATAAAGCAAAACTATAAGTGGTTATAATTAAAGTGACCCTATTCAGACCCTTCTAGGACCCCCGTTCTATCAAACGGACTTTGATGAAACTTTGTATATACGGTACATGGACCACGGGAAAAAAATTCTGTAATAAAAAATAGTTCAAATATTGACCACCAGGGGCTAAAGAAGGACAAAAAATTTGTCAGAACCATTAAAATATATTCAAGTACACAATAAGATCAACGTGTGCTGCATTGACATCAATTAAATGTTCAAAGCGCATTATAGAGTGTTCAATGGTAGAGCAAAGAAACTCTCGAAGAATTTCACCAGCACTTTAATAACTATTACATACAGATCGAGTACTTTTAATAACGAATACCTTAATAACTATTACATACAGAAAACTCACTTAATAACCACACAATATTACAATATATCTTAGGTGTGATATAGCTTTTAATTACAGAAATAGAGTGTACACTATAAAACATTTACATTTTTGAAAAAGCAATGAATTCAGACATTTACTTTACTGTTAAAATTAAGATAAAAAATAGAATCAATTTTTCGTCAGAAGTTCGTTTTACAAAAGCTAATTCCTTTTTTTTCAACGACAAAAGGACAAATTGCAGCAATCTTTTATCACAATTTGATTCCTACAGAAGAGAAGACTTGAGATTGCAGAGAGAAACAGTTGGGAAGAAAGTGTACTATTTAATAGCGTACTATTAAACTGAAAACTTCTTTGCTCAAAGCAGCATACACACATATATACATACTTCTAAAAAGAACAGAAGTTTTGCTTTGGGTATAAAATAACAATGCGATATTCTTCCAGAAATATGTCGTTTACTTGAATGCATATTTATGATTCTGAAAAACCTCCTCTTATAGTGAGGAACTAAACAAAAAAAAAGTATTAAACAAAAAAAATAAATAAATACGCGGAAGTGAAAACATGACATAACAGGATAGAATGCATTAAAATATTGCAATAGAGAAGAGAATATAATTTTTAAAATATATACTTGAATTCTTTTTATAAAAAAGAGATATGACGTATTGAAAAAATTCATACCGATATTCATTCGTTAAAAATTTGTCTACCGCAGTTGTTCAGAGATTTGTATATTATTTAAAAACATTATTTCAATTTTATCATTATTATAAGCAAAATATTTTGTATATTTTATATCACTTTAATGAAATTATTAAACGAAAATTTTGAAATTTGTTAACACATAAAATATCCCCAAAAAGTAAGACATATAGAATGTATGAATGCAGAGAACATTCTATAAATATAATATCCTAGAAATAGAATGAATCTCACGTTTTATTCCATTGTATAAAAAATTTAGATACTTTTCTTGAACTTTTATTGCGGTATTTTCTCTTTTTTTTAAGATTGGGATTTATATATATTTTTTTCTAATGCAGCTGGCAAATACTCAGAACGTGATCTTTTATGTCATAAGGTTTGCATCGACGTTACTCACTTAACACTATCCATGGGGCGCTTGTAACTTGAAGACGCTGAGTGACAATGCCCTCGCAACGCCCTACGATCCTATTAAATCGGGACCAACGGTTTAAAGTGGATTCCGAACCACAACAAACATCCATGCCAGCGCCGGGACTCGAACCTGAAACCTGTGGTACTGAGCGCCAGAGCTCTAGCCACTCAGTCATCAGGCCCACGAATTTATATATATAATACAGATAATGCGATGTGTATATATAATTACTGTGCCCTTAAAGTGAAACCAATTTTCAATTAAAAATTCCCGGCGCTTGAATTTCATTTTTTTTTTAAGTTGCTGGCATTGTTCTTGACATATGCGGGAAATTTAATGTCAAAATATTTATTAGTGTTTGAGTTACGCTTGGCTTTGTGAGACGCTAAATCTGATTCCGGCAATTATTGAAATGTCTGAATTAATTCAGCAAAGAACTTGCATTCAATTTTGTTTGCGAAAACGTATAGAATGTAGCAGAAGGCATTCGGTCAGCATTCCTCTATAGGAAAGAAATGTTTACAAGTGGTATAAACAGTTCAAAGAAGGTAGAAAACGCTTGAAAGCGAAAAGCCTTCTGGTAGACCCTCAACCGACGAAGGCCACGTCCAAAAAATTAATGATTTGGTGCTTGCAAACAGTCGATTTACAATTAGAGACCTTGGCTGCTGATGTCGGAATTTCAAAGGATCAATAAATTCCATTTTGGACTTCAAACGCGTCAAATACCAATTGGTACCGAAAACACTGAATGCGCCAGCCCATACTGCATTGGTTCTTCATGAGTTTGTCGCCAAAACTGAAACCCATACCCGTAGTCACCCCGTGCAACTTCCGGCTATTTCCAGTACTCAAAAGACCACTGCCGGGACACCTTTTTGAGTGGATTGAAGAGATTCAACGTGAATCGCCACTCCCTTTAAAGGCCGTCCTTGCCAGTGACTTTTTAGCATACATTGAAGATTGGAAAAAAGTTGGCCTAAGTGCATTGTGTCCGGAGGAGATTATTTTGAAGGTAATGAAATAAATAAAGAGTTTTTGAAAAAAAAAAAAAAAAATTCTTACTTTTTGGACACAGTATTATGTGTGTTCTAAAAAAGAAACAGAAGTTTGACTTTGGGTATAAAATAACAATGAGATATTCTTTCAGGAATATGTCGTTCACTTGATAGCATATTTATGATTCTGAAAAATGTCCTCTGATAGTGAGGAACTAAACTAAAAATACCGCAATTTATGAAAGTACGAAACAAAAAGTAGACACACGGAAGTGAAAACATGACATAACAAAATAGAATGTATTAAAATATTGCATTATAGAAGAGAATATAAGCTTTAAAATAAAAATAGTCGAGTTGTTGACATGAAATATCCTAGAACTGGAATGAATCTCAGGTTTTATTCGGTCGTTATAAAAATTTTAGATACTTTTCGTGAACTTTATTGAATCTTGTGCTCTTTTCTTATTTTAAGATTGAATTTTATATAGTTGAAATACATATATGAAGATAATTATATATTATTTCTTTATTTAAAATAATTATTTATCTACTGATTTTGGTTTGTAAAGTTTTGTAAAGTTAATTCTAGTATTCATAAATTTGTAATTTTTATTGTATTTCTTACTCCATTTCCAATTTACTCCATTCCAATCTTACTCCATCGAATTTACAATCGGTAATATTTTAGTGAGAGTAGAAAAATATGGTTTAGGATATAATTTACAATTTTTATAAAAAATATTTTTTTATAAATTAGATAAAGATAACATTTCGGATTTTGAAAATATTGAATTCATATAGTTTTTAGGAGTGCGGGCCTGATGGATGAGTGGCTAGGCTGTTGCGCTCGGTACCACAGGCTTCGGATTCGAGCCCAGGCGGTGGTGGTAGTGGTTCAGAATCCACTTTAAACAGTAGGCCCCGGTTTATTATGATCGTTGAGCGATGCAAGAGTATTGTTACTTCGCGTCCGTAGCTTATCTTGAAGCTACACGCACCTCCTGGGTAATTCTAAGTGAATAACGTCGATGCAGCGCTTGCCTTAAGGCATCAATGCCAACTGTCTCAGTGTTTTCCAGCTGCATTAGAAAAAAAAAAAGTTTTTAAGATTTCAATACTTTTAAGTATAAAATATGTTTTTAAATTTTACTTTTATCAAAAACGTAAATTGTTCTCATATTTGAATACTATTTAAAGCCATTATTTCAATTTTATTAGATTTAGAAATAAAATATTTTGTATATTTGACATCATTTTAATGAAATGAATAAACTAAAATTTTGAATTTTGTTGACACGTGAAAAAAAAGCGCAAAGCAAGTCAAAATATATATATATATATAGTGTGTGTGTGTATGTCTATGTGTGTGTGTATGTATATGTGTGTGTGTGTGTATGTATATGTGTGTGTGTATGTATATGTGTGTGTGTGTGTATGTATATGTGTGTGTGTGTATGTATATGTGTGTGTGTGTGTATGTATATGTGTGTGTGTGTGTATGTATATGTGTGTGTGTGTGTGTATGTATATGTGTGTGTGTGTGTGTGTGTGTGTGTATATGTGTGTGTATGTATATGTGTGTGTATGTATATATGTGTGTATGTATCTGTATATTTGTGTGTTTGTGTACGTATGTGTGTGTGTGTTTGTACGTATATGTGTGCGTATGTGTGTGTGTGTATGTATATGTGTGTGTGTATGTATATGTGTATGTATATGTGTGTGTATGTATATATGTGTGTATGTATATTGCGTATGTATGTGTGTGTGTGTATGTATATGTGTATGTATATGTGTGTGTATGTATATATGTGTGTATGTATATGTTTGCGTATGTATATGTGTTTGTGAGTGTATGTATATGTGTTTGTATGTATATATGTGTGTATGTATATGTATGTGTTTGTGAGTGTATGTATATGTGCTTGTGAGTATATGTATATTTGTGTGTATATGTATATGTGTGTGTATATACATGTGGGTGTATATGTATATATATGTACATAGGGCCTGAATGGCCGAGTGGCTAGTGCTCTGGCGCTCGGTACCACAGGATTCGGGGTCGAGTCCCGGCAGTGCCATGGATATTTGTAGTGGTTCGGAATCCACTTTAAACTGTAGGTCCCTGTCTAACATGATCGTAGAGCTTTGCGTGGGTATTGTTACTCCGCGTCCGGAGCTTATCTTCAAGTTACACGCACCTCCTGGGTAGTGCTAAGTGAGTAACATTAGTGCAGCGCTTGCCGTAAGGCATCAAAGACAATATATATATATATATTGTCTTTGATGACTGTCTTTGACTGGAATGAATCTCATGTTTTATTAAATTGTATGAAAATTTTAGATACTTTTCGTGAACTTTGTTGAATCTTGTACTCGTTTTATAATGTTGGGATTTATTTATTTTAAAGGCATATATAAAAATAATTATATATTATTTATTTATTTATTTTAAATATTTATGTACTGATAGTGTTTTTGAAAAATTAATGGTTATTTTCATATATTTGTAACTTTTATTGAATTCCTTACGAAATTCAGAAGCCTCTAAAAGGAAATATTTAATCAAACGTGAGCATTTCACTTTGCTTACGACTTTCATGGTTCGTTTAGTACTTTAACAAAAAGATCTCAATGTAGTGCGTAATTGAATTTGAAGTCAATGAATGAGAATGATCATTTGGTGATCCAAACTCTCCAGGCCCTGAGGGGTATGTAAATTCATGGTTCGTGCTTCTGTATTTCCTTCGGTCATATGTTTTTTTGTTCATCAGATTAAGGCCGTTGTTACATATGCGGAGATAAGGATTCTAAAGGTAGATTCATATGAATTAGTAAACCTTTGACTTTGTATTATATAGGGCCTGATGACAGAGTGGCCAGTGCTCGGTACTACAGGTTTCGGGTTCGAGTCACGGTGGTGCCATGCATGTTTGTAGTTATTCGGAATTCACTTCACGGTCTGATAGGATCGTAGAGCGTTGTGGGTGTAGTGTTACTCCTAGTCCATAGCTTATTTTCAAGCTATATGCATCTTCTGGGTAGTGCTGAACGAGTAACGTCAGTGCAGCCCTTGCTTTTGGCATAAAAGATAACTGTCTAAGTATAACCCAGCTGCAATAGAATATATAAAAATATATATATTGTGTGTGTTAGACAGACATAGTACTATATATATATATATATATATATGAGAGCATGGAGTTATGGTGCTCCATGAGAGCACGGAGCACCATAAAGCGACAAACCAAACCATCACTGAACAAACGTTCACTGATTCAAGTATAATTAGATCTTTATTAATATTTAAACTATTAGTTAATATTTTCTAATTGAAATTGACTGATAATTGATTTCTAAAGCCAAAATAATAATCTTTCCTTCTGGGAATTTTTATTTTATATGTTATTTTGTAAAAATTTTATAATCTAAATAAATTTATTTTATTGAAATGTTACAGAGCACAATAAATAAAGCCTTTTTTACAAGCAGGTAATGTTTATTAATAAGCTGCATCCATAAAGAATTTTCAGGATATACAGCCGAGCCTCGATAATTCGAATCAACTACAGTCAGTAGTCTACAGTAATACAAATTATTGAAGGCATCCTAAGTGAACTACTCATTATACTACTGTGCACAAAAAGTAAAACCAATTTTTATTTTTTTCAAAAACTATTTGTTTTTCCAAATTTATTTTATCGCCTTCAAAGTAATCTCCTCCGGACACAATGCACTTATGCCAACGTTTTTTCCAATCCTCACTGCATGCTGAAAATTCATCGGCAGGGATGACCTTCAAAGCGCTCGCCGATTCACGATGAATCTCTTCAATCGACTCAAAACGGTGTCCCCGGAGTGGTCTTTTGAGTTTAGGGAAAATACAAAAGTCGCACGGTGCTAAGTCAGGTGAATGCGGTGTTTTTGAATTTTTATTTTTGGCGAAAAAGTCACGGTGAATCAATGCAGTGTGAGCTAGCTCATTATCGTGATGCAAAAACTCAGATTTGTCTTCCCATAAACGCCGCCTCTTTTTGGAAATAGTTTCACGCAATAACACAGAAACAATATTCCTTGTTGACAATTTAGCCCAGCGGAAGGAATTCATAATGTACCACGGTAATCGAAGAAAACAGTCAACATGACATTGCTTTTTGAGCGACTTTGGCTTGCTCTTTTTGGTCTTGCTATACCTTTGTCACGATATTCGCTTGATTGATCAGTTGTTTCCGGGTCGTAAGCATAAATCTAAGTCTCATCTCCAGTTATGAGGCATTTCAATTTGTCCTGATAGTCAGAAAGCATTGTTTCACTCACTTCAACGCGACGATGTTTTTCCAAAAATTCAGTGTTTTCGGTACAAATCGAGATTTGACGCCCAAAACATCTTTTAAAATGGAATTGACCGATACTTTTGAAAATCCAACATCATAAGCAAGGTCTCTTGAGGTTGATGGTGAGCCAGAAGGTTCTTTGTCTTCAACGCGTTCTCTGCCTTCTTAGAACTATTTGTACCACTTCTATGCATTTCTTTCTGATATAGGAATGCGCACCGAATGCCTTCTTCAACATTCTATACGTTTCCGCAAACAAAATTTAATGCAAGTTCTTTGCTCGATTCTTTCAGACATTTCAAAAATCGCCGGAATCAGTTTTAGTGTCTCACGAAGCCAAGCGTAACTCAAATACTAATGAATATTTTAAGTTGAAATTTCACACAGATGTGAAGGACAGTGCCGAGTAACCTAAAAAGAAAAAAAAAATTGAAATTCCATATGATCGGGAATTTTAAATTGAAAATTGGTTTTGCTTTTTGGGCATAGTAGTAAAATGAATACTTTAAAAATATACTAAAGTCCAAAAATTTATTAAAAAAATTAACGAGCTCACAAAATTGAAAATGAAAATTGGTCTTAAATAATACAACACTTTAACGACTTTGTGATAAAGAAGTTTATATTTGTTTAATTTGGGGTCAAAAATTCTCTTTCTCGGGATGTTATTTCGTAAAATGTTAAAAAAGAGAACATTTGAAGAAAAAAAAGGAATTTGTTTGCCGGCTGCTTTTTGTAGTATATCCCTTCCATTATCCTGCTCATAATTATATATTTTTATTCTATGAATTTTACATCATAACGAATTTGTTGATCACGATTTAACTAATAGGTTTAGGTTTAGTTTTTCACTCTACGTTCACGTTTTGCACACTTTAGGCTAATTAAAAAGGGACCTACATTTTAACATAGATTCCGAACCACTCACAAACATCTATCCAAACGCCAGGATTCGGAACTAAAGCCAGTGGTAACAAAGACAAAAGTGCTTAACTGATAGGTGTCTTGATTGGCTAAAAATCCTTCAGTGACAACGCCAACTGACCCAAGCCAATGTTTCAAAAGAAGAAAAAAAAATGAAAATTCCCTTTTCATGTTTCCACCCTATTAATTTTATATGTATCAATCTTACCCTATTATTCTAATATCAATTAATCTTAAATATTATCTATTATTTAATAGGGGCAGATCACAATTCTGAGAAAAACTTTAAAGACCTCCTCAGAACAAAATTACTTTGTGAATCATTGCATCATCACTATCATCTCAGAAAAGCAAATGGACAACCTGTGAAGAATTTAAAAATATTTTATTAAAAAAAATTATTATAAGTCTTCTTAGATTAAAGGGAATTCAATTTAGAAACTGCATTTATACTCGACTTTTGGATGTTTATCTTGAATTACCGAAATGAGGCTCGAGATTTTTACATACGAGACTACTTTATGCGTTTAACAATTAATATGTTTAAATAAATTGTTTGCCAAAACTCGTGACTCAGTGGTAACGAGTGCCGCTAGGGATCACTAGGGGGTGGGGGAGGTTCAATCCGCTGGCGGCTTTGTTGTAGACACTGTCACAAAAAAAGAGGACACTCTATGGAATTTATGATGTTTCAACATCTTGCCTAGTGAGTCGGACTACCTGCTGGGAGTTTTCCGGGCTTTATCCCATAAAATAAGCAAATACTGGTAGTTCCCCTAAATGTTCTCCCGGAAGGCACTGCACTCAGACTTCTACCTACGGTTGCTTCATCTCAACAGAAACTGCCCCTCCTTTCCCTCTGCTGTCTGATGGCCACTTGGCTAGCGCTCTGCCTTTTGATACCATAGGCTTCAGGTCCGATTCCTGGCGGCGGTATGGATGTTTGCGAGTGGTTCGGAATCCTGTAGGTCTCGTTTTAATTAGCATAAAATGTGTATGAGGCATAAAGCAACAAACCAAACCCAACCTCTCTTTCCATGAGACCACAAGGGTTCATGGACATAGTTTGCTGTCTACCAAGTGGGATAAGAAAAAATAAATAAATTGCCTTGATTCAGAGTTATTAATTCGTTTTTAATTGTTATGGTTTAGAAATGTTTTAATGGCAAAAAAGAAATATTTGAAATTTAAAGTAGAATGTAAAATCTCAATTTACTGTAGCATTAATAAAATAGATATATTTATTTATTTAAACTCCTTTTTATATAATAAGTAACTCATTTAATTTCAAATTACTTATTTTCTTAAACTTAAAAAAATTTAAAATAAAAAGAATTAACTACAAATATTTAAACTGAAAATAATAACTTTGCTAAAAATTGTTAAGAAAGAAATAAACAATATTTGGCGATTTATCTCTTCTATCCTACTAATGGAAAAGTACCTAAGTTTTCCGTATTTGAGGTGACCACCATACTTCAAGTTCAATAAAAGTTTTAAAAATTATCCGCTTATGCCCTGAAATATAAGGTATTCTTTTTTTCTAAGTTACTTACATTTTTCTTACTGTAAGTACATTACAGAAACGCTCTTTTTTATAATAAACAAGCCTGTATTTTTTAACGTAAAATAGTAATACAAAAAGTAACTTATATTAATTTAGCATTACAGATTCTAAAAGAAATCCCATCGGATTTTTTTTCCCATGGCGAGTTTGATCTTGCCGTATCATTATTAAATTAGGGAAATGGTCCTATTCCAGAAGAAAAATTAAAAGAGGAGAAATTAAAAAATTCTCTTCTAGGAAAAAAGATGAATAAAAAAAAAAAGAAATGTATCAGTTTTTTTTATCGCCTTTCTGATATTTTGTGAAAAACTCGAACTAAAGTCTTAAACTGAAATGGGATTACGTTTATATTCCCATTTATAGTACTTGTGTTTTAAAGACTTATTCGAATATTATAAAAACATTTTTTTCTATTGCATTGTTATATTATTTATTATAAATCACAGGATTGCCATTTTTGCCATATTAAAGTATAATTCCAAAAACTATTATTTTATTGAAAATTTATACGCATGTTATCGAAAGAAATTTATTTAATTTTAAAATAAAATCTTTAAACTAGTAAACTGTAGTTTAATTTTTAGCTTAAGTTACCTGTTAATTTTTATATTTAAAAAAATACATTTTTAAAATTTATGCTTGAATTTTCCAAACTTCAATAATTGTTGTATTTTGGCTTAATCGAAATATTCCAGTTATCTTTAGCGGCCTGATGGCCAATTGACTATCACTCTGGCCTTTCGTATCACAGGCTTTAGGTTCGAATAGTGGTGGAGACATGGGTGTTTGTAAGTGCTTCGGAATTCGCATGAAATTGTAAGTCCCGATTTAATTAGCCCAAAGTGTGCACAAAATGAACCGTAGAGTGAGAAACCAAACCAAATCTTCAATGGCGCAACAGGGCCAAGGTTTTCTGCCTACTGACAGAAATTCAAGACAGCTGATGTTGTTAATTTTTACGGGGTAGGGTTGTCGGTCCTGCGTCTAACACTCTACAGTCATATTAGACCGGGACCTACGGTTTAAAATGGATTCCAAACCGCTAGAATTATGCATCGCATCACCGGGACCGAACTCGAGTCCGAAACCTAGACACCGAGAGTCAGAGCGCTAGTCACTTGGATATCATGAACCTTTATTATTTCTGGAGTACATCTTGGCATTTTTCTGTTTCCTCAGTGCAAATTTCGTCAACAATAGTATTAGCGACAATGCAACCAAACAGCAATATAAGAAATGTCCAAAATAAAAAGAAACTCATTTTTTTAAACAAATAACTTATTTCATTTAATATTACTTATTTTCATAAACTTAAAAGAATTAAAATAAAAAGAATAAACTACAAATATTTAAACTGAGCATAATAACTTCGCTGAAATTTTATAAAAAATAAATAAACAATAATGGACGATTTATCACTTCTACCCAGCTTTTGGAAAAGTACCCAAATTTTCCGTATATGATGTGACCACCATACTTCATGTTCAATAAAAGTTTTAAAAATTATCGGCTTATACCCTGAAATATACGAAATATTTTTTTTTTCTAAGTTACTCATATTTTTCATACTGTAAGTATATTACTGAAACGCTCTTTTTATAATAAACAAGCCTGTTTTTTTAACGTAAAATAGTGATACAAAAAGTGACTCATATTAATTTAGCATAATAGATTCTAAAAAAAAAAAAAAAAAGTGATTTTTTTTTATTTCATGTCGACTTTGATCATGTCGTATAGTGTTTATTAAATTAGGAAAGGGTTCTATTGACGAAGAAAAATTAGAAGAGAAGAAATTAAAAAATTCTCTTCTAGGAAAAAGATAATGAATAAAAAAAGAAATTTATTAGTTTTTTTTATCGCTTTTCTGATATATTGTGAAAAATTCGAACTTAAGTCTTAAACTGAAATGGGATTACGTTTATGTTAGCATTTATAGTATTTATGTTTTCAAGACTTATTCGAATATTATGAAAACACTTTTTTCTATCTCGTTGTTAAATTCTTTATGCCTTTTTTATTATAAATCACAGGTTTGCATTTTTGTGATAATAAGATTTTTTTTTTTTTTTAAATTATATGTTCACTGAAAATTTATAAGCAAGCTATCGAAATAAATGTATTTAATTTTAAAATAAAATCTTTAAACTAATAAATTTTAGTTGTCATGTGCAATATTTATATTTACAAAAAAAAAAACAAATGAACCTGATAGCCGAGTGAGTAGCGCTCTGGCTCTCAGTGCCATGGGTTTCGGGTTCGAGTCCCGGCGGTGCCCTCGATGTTTGTAATAATTCGGAATCCATTTATACTATAGGTCTCGGTCTAATATAACTGTTGGGTGTAGGGCTGACATCCCTACTCCGTAAAAAAGTAAACCTCACGTAGCCAAGTGAGACTTCAGTCAAGTCAGTTTCCCCTAAAAGAGCTTCCGAGAAGCACTGCCCTCCTTCTTCAGTGACTCAGAGCCAAATCAGACTTCTACCTACGAGTGTTCCCTCACAACAGAAGCTGCCCTCACTTTCCCTCCTTCCATGAAAACACACAGGTTCGTGGGCTTGGCCTACCAAATGGGGATAAGAAACAACAACAACAAAAAATTAAATTTCAAAAATTTACATTTGAATCTTAAAAGCTTTAATATTTTATATATTTTGGCTTAATCGAATCTACCAGAAATTTTTAATTAATATTTTTAAAACTATATTCATTTGTTTTTATCCATATTGCAATATCAATGCTGTGTAAAATATAAGTGATATGTAATTTTTTTTAGGATTTTTTATTATAACGTTTATTTAAAAGATATGATTCTTTTTTAAATGCAACACCTTACTATATTTCTAACTGAATATATTACTTTTACAACATAAAACATTACCACAACAAAACTCATTCAATATCTGTACGTTTCTAACTGAATGCATTACAAGTTATAACATTTATCTTAAATCGACATCATTTTGGTGTTTAATTCTTAATGAGAGAAGAATCAGAGAGCGGCAAAAGTTCTGCTACAATCGTTATCGAAACATTTCCACATTTGCGTTCTAAACAATCTGTCACCATCTCGCCACACGCTGTCTGAAGACATCCAGTTTAAAATCTGAGCAATTCCTTCTGTCAATACCACCTGCTCTGCTTTCAAATATTTCCCACAATTCCACGGAAGTCAGCAGCTACGGCAAGTACCGAACACTTTTCTGATTGGCAGGCACACATGCATGATGCATTGAATGGAAATTGCTCTTTTAAATAAACTCATGTTTGTGAAAATTGCAACACCATGAAGGGTTTACGCGAGTGACCTGAAATTTTCAGAAAATGCAAATTAGCGCATGATATGCAAATAATTAGAATTTCAAATCCGTATGCCGAGCAGTTCCCTCTGAACGGCGAATGGATCCGAATAAATAGACGGCTGTAGCGAGGAGTGTATGGTTATCTGCTAGTGGTAAACGTTAGCTCAATCGTTACTTATGCCTCTTCGACGAAAGAGAGCGAGATTTGAACAACTTACAGAGTTTGAACGGGGGAGAATCATCGGCCTTTGTGAAGTTGGATTGTCTTATCTTGCAGTAGCCGCTCGTGTGCAGCGCAACAGCAGCACAGTGATACGGCTTTGGAAGCAGTGGACGGACGAGTGTCGAACAACTCAGAAATCCGGGAGTGGACCCCGAAATGTGACATCTCGCGATGATAGACACCTGGTCAGCATGGCGCTGACGGACCGTACAGCTTCCTCTAGACAATTGGCAGCACAGTGGTCAATAGCTACAGGTGTTTCATTGTGTGCTTCATCAATTCGTAGACGTCTGCTGCAGCGTGCACTGCGCGCAAGGACTCCTTTATACAGGATCCCTCTCACGCTAAACCATCGCCACCTGCGGCTACAATGGGCTGCTTAGCATAGAGGCTGGTGTGCTGATTGGCAGCATGTCGTGTTTTCTGATGAATCCCTGCTTAATTTGTGGTACCATGATGGCCGCATTCGTATCAGACGCCATGCCGGTGAACGTCACCTTCCGGAGTGCATTATCGAACGCCACAGTGGACGAACACCCGCAGTTATGGTCTGGGGTGCCATAGCATATCATGGACGATCTCAATTGCTAAGAATTGTGGGCAATCTGAACAGCAACCGGAACATCAGTGAAGTTCTACATCCCCAAGCTGTTCCCTTCCTTCAAAGCTTGCCAGTCGCAGTATTTCAACAGGACAATGCCCGCCCTCAAATCGCTAGGACTGTTCAATCCTTTTTTGCAACGCGGCAGGTACAGCTTCTTCCTTGGCCTACGTATTCCCCGGATATGTCGCCGTTTGAACATGTGTGGGATTTCGTTGGTCGGCGTCTTGCTCGTGATCCTCGTCCTGTTGCTTCTGCAGACGAACTTTGGGTTCGTATACAAACAATATGGAATGCTCTTCCTCAGGCAGGCATTCAAAATTTGTTTGACTCCATGCCACGTCGTGTAGCAGCACTTATTGCGGCGCGTGGTGGCTACACAAAATACTGATTCCGATCTCTTGTTATTGTTTGTTTGCTTTGAACATTTAATCATTTATTTGTACCACTACCACTCAACTGTGTATTAAATTTCATTCAATTGTGACGATTCCTTCATGGTGTTGCAATTTTCACAAACATGAGTTTATTAACAGATGTACTAGTATGTCTGTTTTCTGATTTAAATCATTTATTTTTTAAAGCAGAATAGATCTAAAAAGATTTTAAACTCTTTTTTTGAATTTAATAAATTTGATTATTTTTCAATGATTATCATTTATTTATTTTTTTATTATTATTTAAAAAGATCTTTTTATACAATTGAAAAGAATATTTTAAAAGCATTCCTGAAAAATTAAGTGTTAGTATTTTTTTTTTTGTTAAATACGAACTTAGAATATAGCTATATATATACATTCATATTTTAATATTTTTAAAGGTACTTTTAATCAGAGTAAAAATTTGTAACATTACTGTATCTATCTTCTTCTTGCATGTGTGCCACATGATGGCCAATTGGCTAGCGCTCTGGCCTTTGTTTGGTACCACAAGTTTCAGGTTTGAATCCTGGCGATGGCATGAATGTTTGTGAGTGGTTCGTAATCCACTTTAAAATATAAGACCCGATCTAAATTAGCCTAAAATGCGCAGAAAGAAAAAATCACCCCAGAGCTACAAACCAAGCGAAATCTTTCATTGGTTTTTTTTATTTTGCATGTGAGATTTCGATTTTCACTTAGTCTTGTACCAAGAACATTTTTTCGCGGCGTGATGGCCAATCGGCTACCACTCTGGTCTTTGGTGCCACAGGCTTCAGGTTTAAATCCCGGCTGTGACATGGATGTTTGTTAGTGATTCGGTATCTACGTTAAACTGTATTTCCCGATCTAGTTAACCTAAAATGTGCACAAAATAACAAAACCGAAGTTACAAAACTGAATCTAACTGAATATATTACTTTTGCAACATAAAACATTACCACAACAAAAACCATTCAATATCTGTACATTTCTAACTGAATGTATTACTAATATAACACTTCCTTCAATTTTAAATCGACATCATTTTATTGTTTAGTTCTTAATGAGAGAAGAATCAGAGAGCGGCAAAAGTTCTGCAACAATCGTTATCGAAACATTTCCACATTTGCGTTCTAAACAATCTGTCACCATCTCGCCACACCCTGTCTGAAGACATCCAGTTTAAAATCTGAGCAATTCCTTCTGTCAATACCACCTGCTTTGCTTTCAAATATTTCCCACAATTCCACCGAAGTCAGCACCCACGGCAAGTACCGAACACTTTTCTGATTGGCAGGCATACATGCATTATGCATTGGAATGCATTGAATGGAAATTGCTCTTTTAAATATTAACAGACATGCAAGTACGTCTGTTTCCGGATTTAAGTAATTTATTTTGTAAAACAGAACAAATCGAAAAGGATTTTAAGCACTCTTTTTTAATTTAATAAATTTCTTTATTTTTCAATGATTATAATTTTTTTATTTTTTAAATAGGTATTTTGATACAATTGTAAAGAAATATTTTTAAAGTATTCATGTAAAAATTATGTGCTGTTATTGTTTTTTGTTATATATTACCTTAAAAATTTAGCCCTCTATCATTTCTTGAAATTAGGACTTGTAGAAAATATTAAAGGGCCTGATGGCCGAGTGACTAGCTCTCTGGCACAAGTTTCGGGTTCGAGTCCCGGAGGTGTCATGGATGTATGTAGTGGTTCGGAATCCACTTTAAATCGTAAGTTCCGGTCTGATATGACTGTAGAGCGTTGGACGTAGGTCTTACAATCTACTCCGTACATAGAAAATATCTGTCACGAAATGTGCTGGTAGGCAGATGGCCTTGGCCCATCATGCGGTTGTTGCACCAATGATAATGATAAGAAAATATTAAAACTGATATAATCTTTTATAAATCCTGAGAATATTTTTAAATGGGGTAAATAATAAATTATTAAATTTTTATCTCATAATTTATCAAGCCTTCTTTTTGCATATGTTTTCTTTTACATGTGATATTTATACATAGTTTACCACGAACATTTCTTGGCACAACAAAGAACAATCAGTTTTCATACATTTCTAACTGAATGTATTACCAATATAACACTTCCTTCGATTTTAAATCGACATCATTTTATTGTTTAGTTCTTAATGAGAGAAGAATCAGAGAGCGGCAAAACTTCTGCTACAATCGTTATCAAAACATTTCCACATTTGTGTTCTAAGCAATCTGTCCCAATCTCTCCACACCCTGCCTGAAGACATCCACTTTGCAGTTTAAAATCTGAGCAATTCCTTCTGCCATCAGCACCTGCTCTGCTTTCAAATATTTCCCACAATTCCACCGAAGTCAGCACCCATGGCAAGTTCCGAACACTTTTCTGATTGGCAGGCACACATACATGATGCATTGGAATGCATTGAATGCAAATTGCTCTTTTAAATATTTACAGATATACCAGTACGTCTGTTTCCGGATTTAAATAATTTTTTTGTAAAACAGAAGAGATCGAAAAGGATTTTAAACACTTTTTTGAGGTTAATAAATTTGTTTATTTTTCAATCATCATTTATTTATTTTTTTATAATTTAAAAATATATTTGGATGCAGTTGTAAAGAAATATTTTAAAAGCATTCCTGTAAAAATTTTGTGTTAGTATTTTTTTTATTGTTGTTGTATACTACCTTAAAAATTTAGCCCTTTATGATTTCTTGAATTTAGAACTTGTAGACAATATGAAAGATCCTGATGGCCAAGTGACTAGCTCTCTGGCACAAGTTTCGGGTTCGAGTCCCGGAGTTGCCATGAATGTTTGTAGTGGTTCGGAATCCCCTTAAGTCGTAGGTCCTGGTCTAATAGGACTGTAGAGCGTTGGGCGTAGATCTGACCACCATACCCCGTAAATAGAAAACATCTGTTTCAAAATGTGTTTGTAGGCAGATGGCATTGGCCTACTATGGGGCTGTTGCACCAATGATAATGATGATAAATTATTAAAACTGATGTTTTATAATTCCTAAGAATATTTTTAAATGGGGTAATAAATTACTAAATTTTTGTTTCATAATTTAT
This sequence comes from Caerostris darwini, assembly GCA_021605075.1. Classification (NCBI taxonomy): domain Eukaryota; kingdom Metazoa; phylum Arthropoda; class Arachnida; order Araneae; family Araneidae; genus Caerostris; species Caerostris darwini. The sequence continues at coordinate 280,062 of BPLQ01011606.1, read as the reverse complement.
CAAGCCTTCTTTTACATGTGAGATTTATACACAGTTTACCACGATCATTTCATGGCATAACAAAAAACAATCAGTTTTCATACATGAATGTATTACCAATATAACACTTCCTTCCACTTTAAATCGACGTCATTTTGATATTTAATTCTTAATGAGACAAGAAACGGTGAGCGGCAAAAGTTCTGCAACAATCGTTATCAAACCATTTCCGCATTTGTGTTCTAAACAATCTGTCAGCAATCTCGCCACACCCTGTCTGAAGACACATCCACTTTGAAGTTGAAAATCTGAGCAATTCCTTCTGCCACTACCACCTGCCCTCCTTTGAAATATTTCCCACAATTCCACCGAAGACAGCAGTTCCGAACAATACGTTTCTGATTGGCAGGCATACATATATGATTCATTCGAATGCATTGAATGGAAATTGCTCTTTTAAATATTTACAGATGCACGTCTGTTTCCAAATTTAAATCATTTATTTTGTAAGCCAGAGCAATTGCGAAAAGCATTTGAAACCCTTTTTTTGAAATTAATAAATTTGTTTATTTTTCAATTTTTACCATTTGTTCTTTTTTTATTAATATTTAAAAAGATCTTTTGGTACAATTGTAAAGAAATATTTTAAAAGCATTCCTGTAAAAAGTAAGTGTTAGGATTTTTTTTTTTTATTAAGTACTAACTTAAAATTTAGCTATGAGTTCTTGAAGTTAGTACTTGCAGAAATTATTAAAACTGATATATTAATTATATTTGATATTTCAATATTTAATATTTTCTTTCTATATTCTATTATTTATATATATATTCCTATTATTTACTTTTAATATTTTCTAATATATATCTTTTAAATATTTAAATCTTTTTTATTAGATTGAAGTGTTAACGAACATAAATGTTTTTTAAAATGCCATGAAAATATTTTAAAATATCTTACTTTAAAAATATCTTAAAATGTCTTAGGTACTTACGTATTAACGGTACCTTGGCGACAGTTGCGCCAATAAAGAGCACACGCGGCAACCGCAGCTACAGATTTGGCGGTTTTCGTAGCACTACAAAATGGCGTCAAAACTCAGCAAATCTGCAGCTATTATATTGGCGCCACTTAAAAACCGCCAAGTCTGTCGCCAAGGTACCGTTAATACGTAATTACCATGTCTTACTTTAAAAATGTAAATGCCTTATGTCAAAAATGTTTTTCAATGTCTTACGCCAAAAAATGTCTTCAAAAATATTCAAATTATTTAATTAAATGAATATAATGTTTTATAATCAGATCTTAATTCATCTCACTGTTAATTTCATTTTTTCATTTATAACATTTCCTTCAATATTAAATCGACATCGTTTTGACGTTCAGTTTTTAATGAGACAAGAAACAGAGAGTGGCACAAATTCTGCAACAATCGTTATCAAAACATTTCCATATTTGTGTTCTAAGCAATCTGTCACCATCTCGCCACACCCTGTCCGAAGACATCCACTTTGCAGTTTAAAATCTAAGCAATTCCTTCTGCCACTACCACCTGCTCTGCCTTGAAATATTTCCCACAATTCCACTGAAGTCAGCAGCCAAGTTCCGAACAACACTTTTCTGATTGGCAGGCACATATATGATGCATTGGAATGCACTGAATGGAAATTGCTCTTTTAATTATTAACAGATGCACGTTTGTTTCCGATTTAAATCATTTATTTTGTATAGCAGAGCATTCGAAAAGGACTTTTTGAAATTGATAAATGTGTTTATTTGTCAATAATTAACATGTAGTTTTCTTTTTATTAGTTAAAAAGATCTTTTGATACAATTGTAAAGGGATATTTTAAAATCATTCCAGCAAAAATTATGTGTTGGTAATTTTTTTTTGGTATATACTACCTTAAAAATTTAGCCCTCTATGATTTCTTGAAATTAGAACTTGTAGAAAATATTAAAGGGCCTGATGGCCTAGTGACTAGCTCTCTAGAACAAATTTCGGGTTCGACTCCCGGAGGTGCAATGGATGTTTGTAGTGGTTCGGAATTCACTTTAAACGTATGTCCCGGTCTAATATGATTGTAGAGCGTTGGGCGTAGGTCTTACAACCTACCCCGTACATAGAAAACATCTGTCTCTAAATGTGCTTGTAGGCAGGTGGCCTTAGCCCACCATGAGGCTGTTGCACCAATGATAATAATGAGAAAATATTAAAACTGCTGTAATATTTTATAAATCTCAAGGATATTTTTAAATGGAGTAAACATTTGTAACAATACTGTATCCATTTGAAATTATTAAATTTTTAACTCATATTTTGTCGAGCCTTCTTTTTGCATATGTTTTCTTTTACAAGTGATGTTTATACATCGTCTACTACGATCATTTCATGGCACAACAAAAAACAATCAGTTTTCATACATGAATGTATTACCAATATAACACTTCCTTCAATTTTAAAACGGCATCATTTCTGTGTTTAATTCTTAATGAGACACGAAACAGAGAGTGGCAAAAGTTCTGCAATGATCGTTATCAAAACATTTCCGCATTTGTGTTCTGAACAATCTGTCCCAATCTCGCCGCACCCTGTCTGAAGACATCCACTTTGCAGTTTAAAATCTGAGCAATTCCTTCTGCCATCACCACCTGCTCTGCTTTCAAATATTTCCCACAATTCCACTGAAGTCAGCAGCTACGGCAAGTACCGAGCACTTTTCTGATTGGCAGGCACACATGCATGATGCATTGGAATGCATTGATTGGAAATTGCTCTTTTAAATATTAACAGATATACCAGTACGTCTGTTTCCGGATTTAAATCATTTATTTTGTAAAACAGAGCATTCGAAAAGGACTTTAAACACTTTTTTTGAAATTGATAAATGTGCTTATTTATGTGTTATTAATAAATGTGTTTATTTGTCAATGATTAAAATGTAGTTTTTTTTATTATTTAAAAAGATCTTTTGATACAATTGTAAAGGATATTTTAAAAGCATTCCAGCAAAAATTATGTGTTAATAATTCTTTTTTTGTTATATACTGCCTTAAAAATTTAGCCCTCTATGATTTATTGAAATTAGAACTTGTAGAAAATATTAATGGGCGTGATGGCCTAGTGACTGCTCTCTGGAACAAGTTTCGGGCTCGAGTCCCGGAGATGCCATGAATGTTTGTAGTGGTTCGGAATCCCCTTTAAACCGTATGTTCCGGTCTAATATGACTGTAGAGCGTTGGGCGTAGGTCTTACAACCTACCCCGTACATAGAAAATATCTGTCTCGAAATTTGATTGTAGGCAGACAGACTTGGCACACGATGGTGCTGTTGTACGAAGTCAGCAGCCACGGCAAGTTCGAACAACACTCTTCTGATTGGCAGGCACACATGCATGATTCATTGGAATGCATTGAATGGAAATTGCCCTTTTAAATATTAACAGATGCACGTCTGTTTCCAGATTTAAATCATTTATTTTGTAAATCAGGACAGATCGAAAAGGATTTTAAACACTTTTTTTTTAAGTTAATAAATTTGTTTATTTTTCAATGATTATCATTTATTTTTTTAATTATTTAAAAAGATCTTTTGATACAGTTGTAAAGGAATAATTTAATTCTTGTAAAAATTGGGTGTTAGTATTTATTTATTTATTTTTTTTATTTTATTTTTTTGCTGTTGTTGTTGTTAAAAACTATCTTAAAAATTTAGCCTTTCATGATATCTTGAAGCTAGAATTTGCACATTAAAACTGATATGACACATTAGACAACATTAAAACTGATACGATCTTTTATAAATCTTAAGGGTATTTTTAAAGGGAGTAAAAATTTTTAACATTAGTCTATGTATTTGAATTTTTTAAAATTTTATCTCGTATTTCATCAAGTTTTCTTCTTGCATGTGTGCGACATGATGGCCAGTTGAGTACAACTCTGGCCTTTGATCCAAAGGCTTCATATTAGAATCCTGGTATTGGCGTGGATGTTTGTGAGTGGTTCGAAATCCACGTTAAACAGTAGATCCCTGTCTAAATAGCTTAAAGTGTGCACAAAATGACCATAGAGCGACAAATTAAACTAGTCAATTAATAAACGAAAATTTTTTATTTGCCTTATTTATTTTTTTTATTTTGTTTATTTTTGAAAATATTTTATTTGCCTACGAATTTTTCGCCAACTCAAAACAGAGAATGCTAACCATCAAGTGCTCTAAGTCAAAACTTAATCAAATACAGATCTTCAAAAATTTCTTATTAGAAATCAAAAGAAGTTATTGTTATGTTAATTAAAATAAATAGAGCAATAGAGCAATTGATGGTTTGGGAAATTATGTTCGAAGCACATAATCAAATATAAACAAATTTTCGTTTCGTTTCGTCTTTGTTTGACATGAGTACAAAAGATTTGTAGAGTGAACAGTTCTTCAAATATTTAGTGTGGTTTCTTATCAGACATGGTCAACAGCAACATCTTGACTTAGTCCATGAGTCCGTGTGATCTCATGGCAGCTTCTGTTGTGATGGAGCACTGCTAACGAGATAAGATGCTGAAAAAAAGAGCAATCGTAGGTAGACGTCTGACTTGGCTCCGTGACCCTGAAGAAGGTGGGAAGGGCCTACCGAACTTTTAGGGGGAAGTACCCTGCATTTGAGTATCGTATGGGAGAAAACTGATAGTCAACTGAAAATTCCAACCAGGTAGTCGACTAATGAGACAAAATACTCAGAATCACAAACTCCATCAAGTCTTTTCGGTTTTAAACAGTGTCTACAGCAAAGACGCCAGTGGACAGAATCTCAGCCCTAATGATCACCAGCGGCGCACGTTGCCACTGAGTCACGAGTCGGGCTTCAAATATTTTTGAAAATAAAAGAATAGAATGCATACTTTTCAGGTGCAGTCTCTACAATTGATTATTGGGGCCTGATGGCCGAGTGATTATGGCTCTCGGTTCAAATCCTAGCGGTGCTATGTATGTCTGTAATGGTCCGTAATCCACTTTAAACTGTAAGTCCCTATCTCCTATGACTGTAAAGCGTCGCAGAACCCAATCAGACTTCTCACCCACATCATTCCCAAACTGTAAAGGGGCAACTCAGCTCTAGATACAGTGATGTGGTGTGTAGTAGTAGAAGTAAAGGTGATTATTACAAAATATCGTGCGATCAGTGATCAATAGTGGCCCATCAAATTGATGATCCCATTGTATAGTATTCGGAGGAATTCTTAAGATCCTGGTTCGAGACTTTTCCCCATCCTTTATTCAAATTCTTCAAAAAAATTAAAAGAAACATATTATATTTTTAAATTTTCAATTAAACTATATTAAAAGTTCTATCGTAAATTCAAAAGACATAAAATGCTATTTTAAAATTAGCTCAACTATAGAAGAGCTCTAAAAGCTTTTGTTTATTCAAACATAGGTTTTTTTAAGCCTTTCAATCTTCTAGACAGGTTTAATGGATTACATTCAGAGAAGTATACTGCTTGGCTAATTTCTTTATAAGAACTTTCTACAAAACGCCTGCGCTCTATATTCAGCAATGCAATGTTTACCAATGCATTGTATGTTAGCAATAATTTTTTTTTCAATTGATGCATTGTTCAAGCAACTCCTATTTTTTCTTTGCTATAATGGCAAGTTCATGATCGTAGAGCTTTGCGGGGGCATTGTTACTCCGCGTCCGTGGCTTATCTTCAAGTTACACGCGCCCCCAGGGTAATGCAAAGTGAGTAACGTCTGTGCAGCGCTTGCCTTAAGGCCAAGCTGCCTAAGTGTTTGCCAGCTGCATTAGAAAGAAAAAAAAATAATGGCAAGTTTCATAACACGAAATATAATTTTTTTATATTAATCGTATTACAATCATAATTAATTTGCCCGACTCGTGGCTCAATGGCAACTTGCGCAATTGGTGAGCATGAGGGCGGATACTCAATCTGCTGGTGACTTTGTTGTAGACAATGTTTCTAAAAACGAGGATACTCTGTGGCGTTTGATATGTTCAGCATCTTGCCTAGTGAGTCGGATTACCTGGTGGGAGTTTTCCAGGTTTTCTCCCATTTGATACTCAAATGCAGGGTAGTTTCCCCATAAAAGTCCTTCCGAGAGGGGCTGTCCTCCTTCTTCAGTGACTAAGAGCAAAGTCAGACTTCTGCCTACGGTGCCCCATCACAACAGAAGCTTACGTGAGAAGCTGCCATATCACGATGTATTCCAAAATATGGTGATATCACCATATACCACTGATATCACAATATTTATTAGTATTACTACTAAGTACAATATATGGTGATATCACTGATAGAACCTTATATAATTGCCCTGATATCACGATGTATTCCAAAATATGGTGATATCACCATATTTTGGAAATCACCCTATACCACTGATAACACAATATTTATTAGTATTACTACTAAGTATAATATATGGTGATATCACTGATAGAACCTTATATAATTGCCCTGATATCACGATGTATTCCAAAATATGGTGATATCACCAGATTTTGAAATCACCCTATACCACTGATATCACAATATTTATTAATATTACTACTAAGTATAATATATGGTGATATCACTGATATACTTTATATAATTGCCCTGATATCACGATGTATTCCAAAATATGGTGATATCACCATATTTTGTAAATCACCCTATACCACTGATAACACAATATTTATTAATATTACTACTAAGTATAATATATGGTGATATCATTGATAGAACCTTATATAATTGCCCTGATATCACGATGTATTCCAAAATATGGTGATATCACGTTATATTAATTACCCTGATTTCACGAAATATTCCAAAATATAGTGATATCACTGATCAATGCTCTCTCACCAAATTGATAATTCTATTCTAAAATAGTCGGAGGACTTCTCAGGAACCCAGTCCGAGAGTTCTCCGTATCCTTCCTTACAACTTCTTCAAAAAAAAAAAAAAAAAAAAAAAAAAATTAAAAGAAAAAAATATTATCTTAAATTTTCAATCACATTTTAATAAAAGCTGCATCGTAATTTCGAAAACATAGAAAGCTGTTTTAAAATTAGCCAAAGTATAGAAGAGCTCTAAAAGCTTTTGTTTATTCTAATACAGCTTTTTTATAAAGCCTTTCAATCTCCTAGACAGGTTTAATGGATTAGATTCAGAGAAGTACACTGTTTCGCTAATTTCTTTATAAGAACTCTCCTCAACTCGTCTGCTTTCAGCAATGCGATGTCTATGTTAGACTATTCGTTTATTTTAGAAAATCAATTGTTTTTTGTTTCGTTTCGTTTGCCTCACTTGTCTGTGAATTTCTTACAGCAATGCATTTATTGTTGAGGGCAGTAACAAGAACTTTAGCATTAAATTTTGCATTTCAGTGAGTGCAGTCAGTGATTTTTTATTCAACTTTGTACTAAGATTTGGTTCAACTGATTCAAGAGTAGATTTTTTTTCAATTGAAGCATTGGTAAAGCAACAGCAATTTTTTTGTTTGCTTTGATGACAATTATCAAAACACGAAATAGAAACTTATTCCTGTTATTAATTGTATTTCAATAATATTTAGTTTGACCGACTCGCGGCTCAGTGGCAACGTGCGCCGCTGGTGAGCATTACGCCTGAGGTATAATCCGCTGGTGGCTTTGTTGTAGACACTGTTTCAAAAACGAGCAGATTCAATAACGTTTGTGATATTCAGCATCTTCCTCGTCAATCGGTCTGTCTGGTGAGAGTTTTCTGGATTTTCTCCCATACGATACACAAATAAGGGTAGTTCCCCTAGAAGTCCACCCGGAAGACACTGTCCTCCTTCAGCGACATGGACTCTTCTACCTACGGGTGTCCATCACAATTACTCCCCTCCCTCCTCTTATAAGAACCCATGGGTTCTTGGACTTACTCTAGATGATGCTGTCGATTTATTGGGATAAGAATCTACATCATAATACTTTGTTTAAATATGTTGGACTATATTTAGATTAGAGGGCCTGAATGGCCGATTGGTTAGCGCTCTGACGTTCTGTACCACAGGTTTCGGGTTCGAGTCACGGCGGGGCCATGGATGTTTGTAGTGGTTCGGAATCCACTTTAAACTGTAGGTCCCTGCCTAATAGGATCGTAGAGCGTTGCGGGGGCATTGTTACTGCGCGCCCGTATCTTCAAGTTACACGCGCCCCCTGGGTAATGCAAAGTGAGTAACACTTATCTTATTAGCACTTATCTGTGCAGCGCACAGTAAGTACACAGTACAGCGCACATAAGTACACAACTAAGTACGCGGCAAGCTGTGCAGCGCTTGCCTTAAGGCATCCAAGACCAAGCTGTCTAAGTGTTTGCCAGCTGCAGTGGAACAAAAAAAATATTTAGATCAGAAACTTGTTGGTTATCATACATTATTTTTGTCTTATAACCAGAGAATGCAGATTATGGCTGCATACGAATATTTACATTTGCTAAAAAAGACTCAACTCCTTTTAAACAAATTATATTTTATTTTTATTTTTTTATTATTTATCGTTTGTTTGCAGTTATATACACTGAAGTGACAAAAGTCATAGGATACCTCTTAATATCGTGTCGGCCCTCCTTTCGCCAGGCGAAGTGCAGCAACTCGACATGGCATGCACTCAACAAGTCTTTGGAAGTCTTCTGCAGGAATATTGAGCCTTGCTGTCTCGATAGACGTCCATAATTGTGAAAGCGTTAATGGTGCAGGATTTTGGGCACGAACAGACCTCTCGATGATGTCCCATAAATGCTCGATGGGATTCATGTCGGGCGATCTAGGTGGCCAGATCATTCGTTGGAATTGTCCAGAATGTTCTTCAAACCAATCGCGAACAGTTGTGGCCCGGTGACATGGCGCATTGCCATCCATAAAAATCCCATCGTTGTTTGGGTACATGAAGTCCATGAATGGCTGCAAGTGATCTCCAAGTAGCTGAAGATAAGCATTTCCAGTCAATGTTCGGTCCAGTCGCACCAGAGTACCAAGTCCATGCCATGAAAAAACATCCCACACCATTACGGAGCCACCACCAGCTTGAACAGTGCCTTGCTGACAGTTTGGGTCCATGGCTTCGTAGGGTCTGCGCCACACTCGAACCTTACCATCAGCTTTACGAACTGAAATCGTGACTCATTTAGGCCACGGTTTTCCATTCATCTAGGGACCAACCGATATGCTCACGTTCGCTGCAAGCGATGTTCAGTAAAGGCACTTCGGTCTTCTGCTGGAATAGCCCAAGAAAGCCAAATTTCTCCGTACAGTTCTAACAGACAAGTCCCTTGTACGTCCCACATTGATTTCTGCGGTTATTTGATGCAGTGTTGCTTGTCTGTTAGAATTTACGACTCTTTCCAGACGTCGCCGGTCTCGGTCGTTAAGTGCAGGCGGTCGACCACTGCGCTGTCCATGGTGGGATGTTATGCCTGAAATTTCATACTCTCGGCACACTCTTGACACAGTGGATCTGGGAATGTTGAATTCCCTAACGATTTCCGAAATGGCATGACCCATGCGTCTAGCTCCAACTAACATTCCGCGTTCAAAGTCTGTTAATTCCCGTCGTGCGGTCATCATCACGTCAAAACCTCTTCACATGAATAACTTGAACAGAAATGAAAGCACTGCGCATTTATACCTGTTCTACGCGTTGCTACTGCCATCTGAAAATTTGCATATTGCTATCCCATGACTTTTTTCACTTCAGTGTATTATATACATTAGGGATTCCAATAAAATAATTTCTTTTCAAAAAATTATTAAAAATCATTATAGAGTATTGAGAATTTTATATATTTTAAAGATATATAATAAAATATGAAAATACTGAGTAAAGCTATTAGAAATTATCACTACATAATTATTACTTATATTATCTACTATTTATTAGATAATATATCTTGATATCACTGCTGTTCACCTTATATCATAGTATGCTTACCCTGATATCACAATACTCTCTCAAATATAATGATATCACTGATTAATGTTGTTTCACCAAATTGGAATTCCATTATAAAGTAGTCGGAGGACTTTTCAAGATCCTGGTCCGAGACTTCTCCGCATTATTTTTTCCAAGTTTTTCAAAAATAAAGCAAAGAAAATTGAAAAAAAAAAAAAAATTATATTTTAAAATTTTCAATCAAACTTTAACAAAAGCGCCATCGTAATTTCGAAAGACATAGAATGCTACTTTAAAATAAGCTAAACTATAGAAGCGCTCTAAAAGCTTTTGTTTATTCAAATACAGCTTTTTGTAAGGCTTTCAATCTTCTAGACGGGTTTAATGGATTAGATTCAGAGAAGTACACTGTTTGGCTAATTTCGTTATAAGACCTCTCCTCAACTCTTCTGTGTTTGGAAATTCAACGTCTATCTTAGACATTCGTTTATTTTAGAAAATCATTTTTTTTTGTTTCGTTTGCCTTACTTGTCTGAGAATTTCTTACGACAATAGAGAGTTTTTGCATACCGTACGTTAGTTACCGTAGGACGTCCGTTAGCATTTTCTCCCTAGCGCGCATGCTCATAGGAAATTAAAACTCTGTATTGTATTTAGTGTTTAGACTAGTAATAAGAACTTTTGCATTTCAGTGAATGTAGTCAGTGATTTTTTTTCAATTTTTTCTAAGATTTGATTTCAGCTGATTCAAAAAAATTTTTTTTCAGTTAAAGATTCAATTCGTGAAGCAACTGCAATTTTTTGTTTGCTTTGATTGCAATTTTCATGACATGAAATATGAGATGGTTCCTATTATTAATTGCACTTCAATAATGTCAAGTTTAAATATTTTAGACAATATTTAGGTAAAATAATATATGAGAAGCAATCTAATTTAGTTGTCTTGTAGCCAGAGAGTACAGACTATGTATGTATGCGAATGTATGCATTTTTTAAGAAGACTCAAATCCATTTAAATAAAATTCTACTTTATCTTTATTTTTTTATATAATTTGTTTTACAATATGTATTAAGAACATTATTGATTCCATTAAAAAGTTTTAAAAATCTTTATATAGTATTGAAACTCTTATATCTTTTAGTTATCTATAATAAACTATGAATATACTGAATAAAACCATTAAAATTTATCGGAATGTAATTATTACTAATAATAATTAATATTACTACTAAGTGTAGGAATTATTAGAAATTATTATTCTGAATTATTAGAAGAAATTATTATTTCGGTACTTTGTAGAATATCTCCAATGAAGAATGGTTCAATATTCCTCTAAACTCTATGCAGCACTAGTATGATTCGATTCCCAGTATATTCCAAGCTGTGCTACAAGCCAAATAGGTCCCTACGCCTTATTAGTAAAATATTTATTATTACACTAGGATACTTCCATTATTTTGATAACCACTTTGTATATTATAGAGAGCAATTTTAAAATGAAACATGTTTGTGTAATAATTATCAGGTAGATAAAAATAAATTACTGACAAAAGATTTGATCTTCTGGTTCGCAATAAAATAGAAAGCATTGAATAGTATTTTATAATATTATAATATTTAAATATTTTATATTTTAAGTTTTTAAAGATGGATAATTTTTCCTTATTTTAATCTTTAATGAAAATCTGGAAGTCTTTTTTAAAAAATTACAAGTTATGTCTTTTTAATGAAATATAAATATGAAAAAAGTAGCAACGTTATCTATACCAAATAAAAAAAAAAACGTATTAAAAAAAAATGTGAGAAAATAAAATTTCCTGTTAGTTTTTATGGTTGTATAGTATAGTATGATTTAAAATCCCTAAATCATAATCACACAACTAATTTATGCACATTGAAAAAAAGAAAAAGTACATTGCCTTTGTAACTGGATACTTTTTTTTAATGTGCATTAATAGGGATTTTAAATATGAGAAAAAAAATTATAATTTCTATTTTATCAACTGCATTTTGCTTCATCTAATGCGAGACAAATTCATAAAACTACTTAATTTTTTATACGAATGTAAAATAATTCTAATTATATCAGCCACCAATCAGTATTCCACATTCTAAAGATCTCTGATATATTCCTAAATCCAATTTTATAAAAAAAAACTTCAAATTATTGATTACGTCACATTTCGTAAAGTAAACTTATTGCAATCTTATTTAAACAAAATTTTCTCCTTATACTTTTTCTTTTGTTTTCGCGAGCTACCATTTTTATTTCTTTAGTAACAGGATATCACGTACCCAGTCAAATTAATCTTATTTAACTTTAATAGTTTACCAAAATCTACTATACATTATTTTACAAAATTGCGTTTGTTTTCAATGCCAAAAAAATGTTGCATAATTTCTAAGATTTAAAATACAAAATATATTTTCATTCAAATAGAGGAGAGAAAGTTAGAATGCCGCCATTTTCTTTCTTTATGTAAATAGCTTACCTGAATTCCAAGTGTGGATTATTTCAAATTGTTCTTCTGTTAATTTATTTTAATAAATACTTATTTTCAAATAAATTGTAATTGTTATGTATTTATATTAATCTAATTTGACCGATATTAAATTAAATGAATAACAGGGACCACGATAATGTATCATTTCAAACTTAACAGAAGTTGACAAAAATAATTGTTCGACAGAAAGATAGGAAATTATTTTAATTTGTGTTTATAGGTAAATAAATCGTAGAAATGAATTATGTCACATGGAAATCAAATGGACGCAATATAATAGTAATTTCATATCTTTTTATATAATTCTATTTGTAATACAAAACAATTGCAGAAGCTATAGAAATTTAATATTAAGTATTAAGTTACTAAGGAGCCTGATGGCTGACTGACTAGCACTGGTGATGCAGATTTCCGGTTCGAGGTCCCGCGGTGCAATGGATATTTGTAGTAGTTCGGAATCCACTTTAAGCCGTAGGTCCCCGTCTCATATGATCGTAGAGCGTCACAAATCCCGATCAGGCTTCTCACCTACATCATTCCCAAACTGTATAGGGGCAACTCAGCTCTAAGCACAATGATGTGGTGTGGTGTGGTGTAGTAGTAGTAGTTCGGAATCCACGTTAAACTGTAGGTCATTGTCTAATTAGCCTAAAATGTGCAAAACATTACTGTAGAGTGACAAGCCAAAAGTCAAATCTCAAAGAGAACTTTGGTGGTCCAAGGCCGTCTGCCTACTGGCAGATTTCAAGACGGGATGTTTCCTTTTTAGGGTTGTCAGTCCTACGCTCATAACTCGACATTCATATTAAACGGAGACCTACGGTTTAAAGTAGATTCCGAATCACTGCAAGCAGCCATGGCACCGCCGTGTTTCAAACCCGAAACCTGTGGCAATGAGCGCCGCAGAGCTAGTCACTCGACCATCAGACACCATCAAGACGTATACTATTTTAAAATTAAAGTAAACTTTACAACAGTTCTAAAAGCTTTTGTTTATTCAAACATTGCATTTTTCTAAGCTTCTCAGCCTTCTAGACAGGTTCAATGATTTAGATCCGACGAAGCATACTATTTGATTAATTTATTTCTAAGAACGTTTCCTCAAAATATATAGATTCTATACTCAGTAGTGTCTTAGACTATTCGTTTACACTAAAAAATCTTTTTTTTTTTGTAGATTCTATATAGTAGCTGCATTCATTTGTTTGCATGCCCGTGATTTTCTTACAAAAGTTCATTTATTGTTCAGTGAACTAAAATGAAGCGTTGAGTTCACTTTTTCATTTCAGTGAACGCAATCAGTGATTTTTTTGGCATTTGCACTAGAATTTGGTTCGGATGAATCGAGAATAGATTTATTTTCCTTCAAAGTTTTTGATTGCAAATTTCCATGGAACAAAAAAGAAATTTACTTCGATTATTGACAGAAAAAACTTCATTACACTTCAGATGCACGAAAATTATCTGAAGTATAGTCACCAGTATATATTTGTTCAAAAAGATTTTGAAAAGCGAAAATTTCAATGCTTATTTAAATGAATTATGTTATTTTTTTTTTTTTTTTTTTTTGTATTGGTTAAATGACTTAATTCTGATATATGTTCAAGCAAAGGTTAAAGGTAGTAGCTCTTACATGGAACGCCAATCTAAAAATGTTTTGTTCCTTCGAATTTATATCAATATTATATTATATTATATACGTATATATGCATATAATATATATATATATAAACGTTAAAAGTGATTAGTTAAATAGTTTTGTTGAGCGACATTTTTTATATGCATGCCTAAAACGTTTCGCTCACAAATATGTCTTCATGCAAATAACATTGAAGAAGTGTAATGTACCATTTAATATCAACCACATTTATATTATGAGAGTGATTTTAAAATGAAACTTTTATTGAGCAATAAATGTCAAAAAAATACGTAGATCGGCATCGTACATCCAGACTAGCATGTTCATTGACAAAGGATTTGATCGTCTTGTCTGCAATAGAATATAAAGTATGGAATAAAATATTTGTATAATATTTAAACATTTCTTGTCTATTTATCTAAATGTTCCCTTTCTTAATCTTTAATCAAAATCTGAAAATCTTCCAAAAAAATTACATGTCGTGAATTTTAGTGAAATGTTATTGTTGTTGTTACTAATTCCCCTGGTGCAGGAAAGCCTATACCAGGTCCAAGATACCCCGTCGCAGGCGACTGGTCCATGGCTAAGGGTAATATGCAGCTTTACTTTAGTGACAACCATAAGGATGAAGACTGACGAAACCTCAAGACAACCCTCTGCAATCCTATTAGACCCGGACCTATGATTTAAAGTGGATTCCGAACCACTACAAACATCCATGCCACTACCGGGAGTCGAACTCTGTGACACCAGAGCGCTAGTCACTCATCCATCAGGCCCTATCCAAATGTAACTAATACGACATAATAATAGGAAAAGATCTAAATATAATACACGAATCTTAGAATAGATAATTTTTATTATCACTTGGTAATTTGATTGTTAAGGTATATTGGAAAATAATTCATTTTATAACTGTACACAGAATTTTTATCCGAAACTAAATCTTTCACAATGATTCGAACTTGAAACCTGTGGTATCGAAGAGCTAGCCACTCGGCCATCAGGCCCCTATTTTAGTAAAATAGATATATCAAGAGACGGGCCATTTTCTCAGTGCCAAATAAATGTTGTTGTTGTTGTTTCTTATCCCACTTGGCTGGCCAAGCCCACGAGCCTATACGGACTCATGATTGAAGGGAAGGAAGCAGCTTCTGTTGCGATGGAGCACCCGTAGGTAGAAGCCTGACTTTGGCTCCGTGACGCTCTTACAGTCATAGGGTACCGGGACCTACGGTTTAAAGTGGATTCCGAACCACTACAAACATCCATGGCACCGCCGGGATTCGAACCCGAAACCTGTGGCACCGAGCGCCAGAGCGCTACACTCGGCCATTCAGGTCCCAAATTTGCCAACGGCACGCAGTGTTCCCAGGTGGTCCCCCACCCAAGTACTGACCGTGCCCAGTGATGCTTAACTTCGGTGATCTAACGAGAACCGGTATATTCAGCATGGTACGGCCGTTGGGCGCCAAATAAATACAGAAGCACATATTATAAAATTGTGAAATTTAATAAATTTATCGTTACCTTTAGCTTTATAATTGCATAGCATCTAGCATAATTTAAAATCACTACATTTTAATCAAACAACTGAACCATGCATATTGTGCAAATAGGATCGAAATACAATAATTTGTTTCGTCTTTTATATCTTTCTGAAAGAAAAATGCAATCCTAATTTCTATTTTATCAACTACAGTTTATTTGTAACAACTGCTACACAAAATGGTACAAACTACTGATTTATTTTCAAAAATATTTCACGTGCTCCTTTTAAAAAAGAATACAAAGCAATTCTGATTTTATCAAAGATAGCAATCAGCATTGCACATTCTCTGAGATATTCTTTAATCCAATTTTATGAAAAAAATATTCAAATTCTTTATTGCATCACATTCATGAAAGAACCTCTTTACAATTATATTAAAACATTTTTTTTTTCTTTTTACTTTGTTTTGGTTTTTCTGAGCTACAGTTTTTATTTCTTTTAAAACATGATATCACACACAATCAAATTAAACTTATTGCATTACCAAAAACTACTATGCATTATTTTTTAAAATTACGTTTTGTTTTCATGGATTCCATAAAAAATTTGGAAATTGACCTTATGAATGCGAAATGTATTACCACACAAATGAAGCAGATTGAAGTAGAATGTGTATTGTTTATTTATGTAAATGACTTGCATGCACGCCAACTGTGGATTATTTCAATTTTTGTTGTTGTTCATTTGTTTTAACGGCTGCTTGCATTCGACTAAATTGTTAATGTTGTTGTATCTTTATCGTAACACGATTTGTAATGAAATCAATTAAACGAGCACATGCAAAGTGGTAATGTAACATTTCGAACTTAATTTACTTAACAAAAATATTTGAAATTGTGTTTGAGGGTCAATAACTCGTAGAATTTGTAACGTCTCAGGCTATACTAGACTTATAACGGCTTCAAGAAAAGAGCTGCCATGGTTCATGGTTCGAACACTTTAAAAGTAGGTTTATGATTACAAGCGTTATTGTTACTATGCGTCCGTATTATCTTCATACACGCGCCCCCTATAAAGTGAGTACGTCTGTGCAGCGCTTGCCTTACAGAACTCTGTTTACAAAAAATGAAAATTAAAGATAATTTGATTCACAAGTGCAGTTCACTATAAGGTCGGATAAGTTTCAGAGTTCTCGAGTCTACGACGAATCTGAACACGTCTGCGGCAGACTTTAATTATCACACGACGTGATTCACGAAACCACAAACGGCTCACTTTGGAATCAGGCATCTCTGGCCTGTTCTGTCACTTCAGTGAAAAAGAGAAAAACAACAGCACTCTTTGTCGACTCGTCGCAAGAACTCTGCCTTTCCTTCTCCGAAATCCTCCCTTAAAAAAATCCGTGCGGCCTGGTGGCCAAGTGCCTAGCGCGCTGGCCTTTGATATCACAGGCTTCAGGTTCGAATCATGGCTGTGGCATGGATGTTTGTGTGTGGTTCGGAATCCATTTTAAACTGTAGGCCCCGGCCTATTCAGCCTTCGTATGCACAAGTTGACCGTAGAACGACAAACCAAACCCTTAAAAAATCCGTAAATGGGGGGGGGGAGGAAGGAGTATCAGGTAACCTCACTTCTCTTTGGAGTAGCAGTTCACAGCTCGTGGTTTATCACCAATCACGATGGAACAGCTCATGATGTAGTCCATTTCCATTTGTAATTGTTTCGACGACCTGTGAAAGTCGCACATACATTCGCTAATTTCAGAAGTCTCATTACACACTGAATTTCTGCTATCAGATTTGAGTGACAGCTTGTTCGCATTAATATAAAACACTACTCACCACAAAGCTCGTCTGCTGTCAAATTTGAGTGATAGGTTTATTATATATTTTTTAAATACCATACAGTCCTCTCTCCTGGGAATGAAATGCCAAACACTTCTCGTAATAAAAAAAAATGCTACAAATGCAAGGGGTCCATGGGTACAGTTACTTACTAAAAAATTTATTAAAAGGTATTTAAATTAATGGCATGCAATTTGCAAAAACAACTTTTTTATTTGACATACACTGTTTAAGATAAAGCATTACCAATATTTGCTGTTGCTCAACATTATAATTTGGAAGTAAGTAATACTACTGCGCCAAAAAGTACGACCAATTTTCAATTTAAATTTCCCGGGCATATGGTATTTAAATTTTATTTTATTTTTTAGATTGTTGGCACTGTACATTTGTGGGTGATGATTTGACGCCAACATATTCATTAGCGTTTGAGTTACGCTTGGCTTTGTGAGACACTAAAAGTGATTTCGGCGGTTTTTGAAATGTCTGAATTAATTGAGCAGAAAACTTGCATTAAATTTTGTTTGCGGAATGAATATTCGTGTGCGGAAGCGTATAGAATGTTGCAGAATGCATTCGGTGAGCATTCCTAAATCGGAAAAAAATGTTTAGAAGTGGTATAAACAGTTCAAAGAAGGCAGAGAACGTGTTGAAGACGAAGAGCCCTCAGGTCGACAATTAACCTCAACCGTGGAGGCTCACGTCCAAAAATTAAAGATTGGGTGTTTGCAAAACCGTCGATTTACAATTAGAGACCTTGCTGATGATGTTGGAATTTCAAAAAGATCGGTCAATTCCATTTTGAGCGTGAAACGCTCATTTTCCATTGAAACGCGTCAAATCTCGATACAAAAAACAAAATACTACCACTGATACTACTACCACCAAAATACTACCACTGATACCACACAATACTACACTGAATGCGCCAGCTCACTGCATTGATTTTTCGTGACTTTTTCGCCAAAAATGAAGCCCATATCATTCCACGACCACCATATTCAACCATATCCATACTCAACCTGCAACTTCTGGCTATTCCCTAAATTCAAAAGACCACCCCGGGGACACCGTTTTGAGTCGATTGAAGAGATTCAACGTGAATCGCCGTGCGCTTTGAAGGCCATCCCTGCCGATGACTCTTTAACATACATTGAGTATTGGAGAAATGGTTGTCAAAAGTCCATTGCGTCCGGAGGGGATTACTTTGAAGGCGATGAAATAAATTTGGAAGAATAAATAAAGAGTTTTCAAAAAATAAAAATTGATCTTACTTTTGGGCACAGTAGTAAAGTAAGAAAAAATTGGTTTTTTTTATATTTTTAAACCTGTACATAAAATGAATAATGTTGGAGGTATATAGAAGATATAGATATAGATTTCTGTTGTTTGTTGTTTCTTATCCCACTTGGCTGGCCAAGCCCACGAGCCCATATGGACTCATGATTGAAGGGGAAGGAAGCAGCTTCTGTTGTGATGGAGCACCCGTAGGTAGAAGCCTGACTTTTGCTCCGTGACGCTCTTACAGTCATAGAAGACCGGGACCTACGGGACCTTCCGAACCACTACAAACATCCATGGCACCGCCGGGATTCGAACCCGAAACCTGTGACACCGAGCGCCAGAGCGCCAGAGCGCCAGACACTCGGCCATTCAGGTCCCAAATTTGCCAACGGCACGCAGTGTTCCCAGGTGGTCACCCACCCAAGTACTGACCGCGCCCAATGATGCTTAACTTCGGTGATCTAACGAGAACCGGTATATTCAGCATGGTACGGCCGTTGGCAAACTAGATTCTTAAAAATATAATAGATTTCTTAAAAATATAATAAAAATATGTATGGATAAATTAATGAAAACCTTTTCTTATATCTTTAAATGCAATTTTATTTTTATTAGTTGTTTTTTACACATAAAGCGAAATGATAATCAAAAACTTCCTACATTACATGATATATATTAATAACTAATTTAGTAAATGTAATCAATAATATTTTTAATAAATGTTTTTATTTTATGTATTAATTAAGTAATCTTTTTATAACTAAAGAAAATTAAAAAACACGAAATTATTTCACAAATTTGAAAAATAAATACCCTATCCCTACCTTTTAATTACGTTAAAATATTTATCTCAATATAGTATTATTAAGTTATACTGTTATTTCATTACAACTTAAAATAAATGTATTCTGAAACTATGAAAACATTTTCGTAGACATATAATTATTAAAATATTCATTTTGCAAGGCCTAAATACAAACTGTCTGTCATCATTGTTTAGCTCAAATTTATAAAAGGAATTTTTGTACATCATGTACCAATTTTGTATTCTAATAAAAGAAACAAATTTTTGTTGTTATCCGAAACAAAAGGATCAGTTTGAATTTCGGAATTTATATGAGCTGCAATGCCATTGAAATAGACTTACTATAACTACTGTATTCAAAAAGTAAGACCAGTTTTCAATTTAAATTTCCCGGGCATATGGTATTTAATTTTTTTCTTTTTCAGTTCATTGACACTGTCCTTAACAACTGTGTGAAATTTGACGTCAAGATATTCATTACTACTTGAGTTACGCTTGGTTTTGTGAGATGCTAAAACTGATTCCGGCGATTTTTGAAATGTCTCTTTAATCGTTTCAAAACGGTGTCCCCGGATTAGTCTTTTGAGTTGAGGGAATAATCAGAAGTCGCACGGTGTGAATATGGTGGTCGTGGAACGATATGAGTTTCATTTTTGGGAAAGGTCCCGAGGAATCAGTGGAGTGTTAGCTGGCGCATTCAGTGATTTCGGTACCGATCAAGATTTGGCGCGTTTGAAGACCAAAGTGGAATTGACCGATTCTTTCGAAATTCCAACATAATCAGCAAGGTAACGTCATCATCTAATTGTAACGTCAATATTATCATCTAACTGTAAATCGACGGTTTGCATGCACCAAATCTTTAATTTCTTTGAACGTGAGATTCGTTGATCGAGGATGAAGGTCGAACAGAGGGCTCTTCGTCTTCAACGCGTTCTCTGCTTTCTTTGAACTGTTTATACCACTTCTAAACATTTATTTCCGATACGGGAATGATCACCGAATGCCTTCTGCAACATTCTATATGTTTCCGCATACAAAATTGAATGCAAGTTCTTTTCTCAATGAATTCAGCCATTTCAAAAAGCGCCGGAATCCGTTTTAGCGTCTCACGAAGCCTAGCGTAACTCAAACACTAATGAATATTTTGACGTGAAATTTCACACAGATGTCAAGGACAGTGCCAGCAACCTAAGAAAGAAAAAAAAATTGAAATTCCATTAGGCCCGGGGCTTTTAAATTGAAACTTGGTCTTACTTTTTGGACACAATAGTATATCTAATGAACCTGAATATTGCATGTGTTCATCATAAATTCGTAATAATAATTGAAATAATGCCCAAAATAAATATGTAATTATTCAATAATTTTTAAAACCTTGATTAAGTGTAACATAATTTATCTATATGATAGCAGTTTACACACACAAATGCACTGGTAATCATTGGTTAAATTTCAGAAGCCTATTCATATCGTACCCTATACATAGAGTTATGCAATAATTATTATGTTTATCCGTAAGCCTTTTGCACAATGTTAATCACTCTGTCGGATATTCAATGTGGAGTTTATCGTCATGCACACATATAATTAATTGTGCCATATATACAAATACTCTGCAGCATCCATAGAATGCATCAAATCATGCGTATTATCAAATCTGAATTAAAATTGTACCTCCTTGTGTATTATTTATATCAGATATTATTAACTTTTTTTAATATCGCGAAAACTTCTGTTAGTAAAGGGGAAACCATCGAACACCTACTCAAATATTATTTTTAAGAGCATAAAATAAAATTACATTGTGCAGAAATAATATTAAAATGCAACTGAAAAATAAAAACGCAATGCTATAATTGCGTTGAAGGTAGTACTAGGTAGATGATATATATATCAGTAATACAGTCAGTGGACAGTGTATCCTCTCGGCCTATACTAGACCTATAACGACATCAAGAAGATTGCGACCTGATGGCCAATTGGCTGGCGCTCTGGCCTTTGGTACCACAGGCTTCAGGTTCGAATACCGGATGGTGTCATGGATGTTTAAACTGTAGGTCCCGGACTAATTATCCTAAAGTGTTCACAAAATGACAGTAGAGAGAGAAAGATATAAAGAAGAGTGTAACTTTCAGGATCTTATTTACAAAAACTATGAGGCAAGGCTACATAAACACTCTGAGTTATTACCAGTTATTATTTACAAAAAAAAATGAAAAATAAATAATTAAATTTGATTCTCAAGTGCAGTTCACTCCAAGGAGATAGAATTTCAGAGTTCTCAAGTCTACGGCGAATCTAAGCCACCTGGTCTGCGGCAGACCTTAATTAACACACGGAAAGATACAGGAAACCACAAGAGGCTCGCTTTGAAAACAGGAGGAAACTCCGGTCTGTCAGTTACTTCAGAGAAAATGACAAAAACAGCACTTCTGGTCGAATCGTCGCCGAACTTTCTTTTTCTCCCAAATACCTCTCTTTGAGAATCTTTTCCGATCTCTTACTTTAATTGTTCTCAAGCAAGAGATGTTTTTCCTAAATTTTAACTGTTCTATTTTTATTTATTAATATTCTATAATTTAAGCAACTGCATTTTATGCAAATTTTCTAACTAATTTAAGATGTGGAGGTATTGTGGTTCTTAAAATCACCTAGGAACTCCGTAACAGGTACGCCCGTTGCCCCCTCTCTTTGAGAAAATTCATTAAAAGGAGGGATGCATCTTCTATCATTTATCATTGGAGTAGACGCTTTCTCAGCCCATGGTCTATTACCAATCACTGTCAACAATTGATGATGTAGTCCATATACCATCAGTAATTGTTTCCACATATGAAGATCGCGCAGACAATCGCTAATTTCATGAGGTCTCATTTTTCATGGATTAACTGATTATCTGCTATCAGATTTGAATAATAGGTTGTTCTCATTAGTACAAAACAGTAATTGCAGGAAACATAAATATCCGCAAACGCTGCTTATCTGCTGTTAAACTTGAGTGATAAGTTGTTATTATGTACTTGTTAAAGAATATACATTCATCTCTCCTGGTAACGAAATGCTACAACTCTTCGTGGAAAATATATTACAGCAATTTATGCGAGGTAGCTCGATTTTGTCCGGCGATTGAATGATACAATTGAGTTACTAAATATTTTCAATCTTTTTGACCTTTTAATTTGTAAGCAGCAGAACAACAGTTTGTCAGTGCTGTTAATACATTTCGTAATTTAAAATTTAAAAAAGAAAATTTTGTGAAATGATTAGGAAAAGAAATTTACTAAGTATGCAGGAAAGGTTATGTAATAAAATTCTACTTATTATTTCTATTGGTAATGAAAATTGCAGCTAAATCTGCTGTGATTCCGTGTATGAATGTATAAGAGAAAGAACGATTTAATTAGAGTTGTATAAATATTATATTTATAAGTGCATATTTAAATGCCTATCAAAACGATGATAAGAAATGAATTGTTTTTGGCAAAACTCATAGATCACTTGGTGATTTGTAAAGGACCCCTAATTAATCTTCTTTTTCATTGGAACAACAACCCCATTTTCATTGGACCAAGATCGTCTGTCTACTTGCAGATTTAGAAACATAAATTGTTTCCTTTTTTACGTGGTATGGCTTTCATCACTATGCCCAACGCTCTACAGTCATGTTAGACAAGGACATAGGGTTTAATGTGATTCCGAACCCCTACAAACATCCATGCCACCACCGGAACTCGAACCCAAATCGCCGAATTGTATCACTGAATGCTAGAATACTAAGTCACTCTGTCATCAGGTCCCATCACTAGTTATTATGGTAATTTAAATAATAAATTAATCATATAACTACTTCTCTCTATTATATATCTAAATTAATCATATATCTAATCATATATTAGTGGCCTGATGGCCAATTGACTAGCGTTTTGACCTTTGGTATCACAGGCTTCAGGTTCATATGGAATGGAAGATTGTTAGTGGTTCATAATCCACGTTAAACTGTAGATCCTGGTCTAATTAGTCTAAAGTGCGCACAAAATGACCGTCGAGCGACAAACCAAACCAAACCAAACCATATATCTACTATCCTAAAAACGGATATATGTAAAACAAATATTAATGCTTAATGCTAACGAAGATATCCACCAAAGCCCTTTGTTTCTCAAGACAAACCTAAATTATAGTTTCCTCTTCAACTGATTAACAGCCTTTTTATGATTTTGTATATTCTTGCTTATTTAAAAATGTGCATTTACTGTTTGTAAACACGTGCATAAAGTTTTCATGTTTATAATCTCCATTACAGCAAGCCGAAGAAATCGTTCAAGCAGCCTATGACCATGGAATCAATATCTTCGACACTGCAGATGCTTATGCAGGGGGAAGGTAAGCACTTATAAGTTATTACAAATTTTACAGTGGTACTTAAATAGGGTGAATATGAACAGCTTTATGAATGCTTATGCATTTAATGGGTCTTGCAGCTGCTTGAAAGGGATTCATAGTTTTGTGCGGCATTATTTTTTTATATTTGGGAACAATTTTAGAAGTTTTAACACAAATATTAGTCAATATTGAAATTTTTATTGGTATATTAAAAAAGAAAATAAAATTTTATTGATAGCTTTATGGAAAGAGTTTTTATTACGACTAAATTAATTAAGAGTTTTATTTGAGTATGAAGTATTTCTTCTATTTACGTATAAAAATGTTTTGAAGAATATGAAATTATAGCAAAATATAACAATTGTATACGATTAATTAATAATTTTTTAGGTTTATCAAATATTATTAATATTAATTCTTTCAGATATTATTCAGTAAAATTTCTTAATTAAAAATGACAGCGAAAAATTCATGTAGGTATAAAAATTGGGAAATCAAAAATATGGTTCACCTTAGCAACTATAGTCCATAGCGATGTTTCATCATTTTAGACATTATAGTCGACTCGTAAGGCAATGATAGTGCTCTTTACTGCATACAAGCTAACGAGGATTCGATTCCTAGTGGTGGGATGCTTTATAATTAGAAAAGAATGTTTGGTAGGTACTGTGATAAACGGATTTTTGTGCCATACAAGTCAGTCTAACTAGTAGGCCATTTTAACACTATTTTATGCATACATCCTTTTCACTTGCAGTCTGTTAAAGAACGAAGTAGTCACTATTTTACACTTGCAGTGTGTTAAAGGCCGAAGTGGTCACTCTTTTCCACTTGCAGTGAGGTAAAAACCGAAGTAGTCAATCTCTTCTATTTGCAGTGTGTTAAAGACCGAGGTGGTCACTCTTTTCTGCTTCTAATGTTATAAAGACCAAAGTGGTCACTCTTTTCTACTTGTAGTGTGCTAAAGACCAAAGTAATCACTCTTTTCTGCTTGTAGGGTGTTAAAAAACCGAAGTGGGAGATTTTTTACTCTTCCACTTGGATGATGTGAGAGAACAATTTAAGAAGACACTAAAATATGAGTTTTTAATCGCATTGCAGGTCATATTGGAGAACACACATAAACAACAACCATGCAAATAGGCCAGCAATGCGAAACACTTTGGCATAAATCGACTCTCTTTCACTTGTAGCGTGTTAAAAACCGAAATGGTCACTCTTTTCCACCTGTAGTTTTGCTCATAATACTTTTCCAATTGTAGTGTGCTAAAGAGCGGAGTGATCACTCTTTTCTGCTTGCAGTGTGTTAAAGACCCAAGTAGACCCTCTTTTCCGCTTGGATGAACCATTCATGAAGGCATTAAAAGATAAGTTTTTTATCGTACTGCAGATCATATTGGAGGATACACGTAAACATCAGAATGTAGACAGGCCTACAATGCAAAACATTCTATCATAAATCACCTCCCCTTTCTCAAAGCAGTAACTACAGCACATGCTATCAGTTAAAAATGAAACGTTCATTTTCATGTTAACTAGCATGCACTAGTATTTGGCTATGCACTGAAGTGACAAAAGTCATGGGATAGCAATATGCAAATTTTCAGATGGCAGTAGCATCGCGTAGAACAGGTATAAATGCGCAGTGCTTTCGCAGAGCTTTCATTTCTGTTCAAGTTATTCATGTGACGAGGTTTTGACGCGATGATGACCGCACGACGGGAATTAACAGACTTTGAACGCGGAATGTTAGTTGGAGCTAGACGCATGGGTCATGCCATTTCGGAAATCGTTAGGGAATTCAACATTCCCAGATCCACTGTGTCAAGAGTGTGCCGAGAGTATGAAATTTCAGGCATAACATCCCACCATGGACAGCGCAGTGGTCGACCGCCTGCACTTAACGACCGAGACCGGCGACGTCTGCAAAGAGTCGTAAATTCTAACAGACAAGCAACACTGCGTCAAATAACCGCAGAAATCAATGTGGGACGTACAAGGGACTTGTCTGTTAGAACTGTGCGGAGAAATTTGGCTTTCTTGGGATATTCCAGCAGAAAACCGACTCGAGTGCCTTTACTGACAGAACGACATCGCTTGCAGCGACTCTCGAGGGCACGTGAGCATATCGGTTGGTCCCTAGATGAATGGAAAACCGTGGCCTGGTCCGATGAGTCACGATTTCAGTTGGTAAGAGCTGATGGTAGGGTTCGAGTGTGGCGCAGACCCCACGAAGCCATGGACCCAAACTGTCAGCAAGGCATTGTTCAAGCTGGTGGTGGCCCCGTAATGGTGTGGGCTGTTTTTTCATGGCATGGACTTGGTCCTCTGGTGCGACTGGACAGAACATTGACTGGAAATGCTTATGTTCAGCTACTTGAGATCACTTGCAGCCATTCATGGACTTCATGTACCCAAACAACGATGGGATTTTTATGGATGACAATGCGCCATGTCACCGGGCCACAACTGTTCGCGATTGGTTTGAAGAACATTCTGGACAATTCCAACGAATGATCTGGCCACCTAGATCGCCCGACATGAATCCCATCGAGCATTTATGGGACATCATCGAGAGGTCTGTTCGTGCCCAAAATCCTGCACCATTAACGCTTTCACAATTATGGACGTCTATCGAGACAGCATGGCTCAATATTCCTGCAGAAGACTTCCAACGACTTGTTGAGTCCATACCACGTCGAGTTGTTGCACTTCGCCGGGCGAGAGGAGGGCCGACACGATATTAAGAGGTATCCCATGACTTTTGTCACTTCAGTGTATACTTTGTGGGTTTTTATAAGAGCATTCACACCTTTGCAAGTGGCCTGATGGTCAAGTGGCTAGCGCTCTGGCCTTTGGTACCACAGGCTTCAATTTCGTATCCTGGCGGTGGTTTGGATGTTTGTTAGTGGTTCGACGTTAAACTGCAGGTTCCTGTTCTAATTAGTCTAAAGTGTGCACAAGATGATCATAGAGCGACAAACCAAATCACAAATTACTCATTTGCAATGCGACAAAATTTTGAAGATGCTCTCATGAACATAAAAAGGTTATTGTACGATGATGTATCTACTACGTAATTGTAATATTCATTAGCATCAAACACTTTATTAAGTCACAGATAGTTAAACAATGATTATGAGTGACTGGAATTTCTATTTCCTATTTTAAAGACCGAATAAATTTTCGTAAATCCAATACTGACAGCAAGCTATTTTAAAAGTTTTTTTTTCAAAAAGGATTTAAATCGAACTTGTGAAAAGAGTTCATCAAGTCGGAGAAGAAAATCAATTTTTTCACTTTATAATTCATCGAATATTAATACCCTGAGGGGAAAACATCATCTGTGCTCGTCATCCAGTTGCTGCCATCTTAAAAATCAAAATTCTCACCTTCTTGGAGAAAAATGAGGCTTGCCTTGCAACATTTTGACATCTTCTTTCTTCCATCGTCATACCGATTTCAAATCAGTGTTCGTCTTGAATGCTATGTCATACCTGTCGTAAAATAATCTAGTTTCTTTTCCGTCTGATAAATGGAAAAGAAAATTAGCTGAAAATATTTTTTCAAAGTGACTGATATGTAATTTTTTTCTGATTTTGATTGATTGAAAGGCATTCGAAAAGCAAATTTCATTAAGAAAAAGTGTGAGTTTCAGTCCTTTTTTTAAAAGATTGTATTTTGAT
The DNA here is from genome assembly GCA_021605075.1 of Caerostris darwini. Lineage (NCBI taxonomy): Eukaryota > Metazoa > Arthropoda > Arachnida > Araneae > Araneidae > Caerostris > Caerostris darwini. The sequence goes on along the minus strand of BPLQ01011606.1, from coordinate 252,526 downwards.
TTGGTATAGAGTTGGTATAGTTATATTTGGTATAAAGTTTTAATAATTTTTTCTTGGAATAATAATTGTATCGTTTTTCAGAACATTATAGAGTCCTGATGTAGTGTTGTCGACAAAAATGTTCAGTTACACAAGTGATTCGTGATTTGTTTTAGCTTTTTTGTGTTAGTGGATAAAATATTGACAGGTTAATTTCATGCCAAAAACAATTTTCTTTAAAATAACTCTTTCCGGCTAACAAAGGAAAAATATTAACTGAAAAATATTTTTTGCAAAGTGATTCTTATGTAGGTATTCCTTCATTTTGATTCATTGTAAAATATTTGTAAAAGAAATTTCATTAAGAAAAAGTATGAGTTTCAGTTATTTTTTAAAAGTTTATATGCCATTTTGATTTGTTATAAATTTAAAAAAATTTTTTTTTGGAATAATTTTATTGTTTTGCGTACATGATATAGTCCTGATATAGTGTTGTCAACAAAATTGCTTAGTTACACAAGTAGTTTGGGATTTTTTTTAACTGATTTTGTCGGTGGATAAATTAGTTACACGCTATATACATGTTAAAAAAATAACCTTGAAACAAACATTAATTTGTTAAAAGATGAATTACTTTCACGAAAAAAAAATTTTAAGTAAAATAATACAGTTATTTATCGATTAAATATGATTATTATCCTGTGTGATCAAATGTTGTTTTGTTATGAGATTCATGGCTTCAGCAAGAATGTATTAGTAGAAAATAAAAATCTATTAAGTCAATTATTATTTTGGAATAATTTTATTGTTTTGCGTACATGATATAGTCCTGATATAGTGTTGTCAACAAAATTGCTTAGTTACACAAGTAGTTTGGGATTTTTTTTAACTGATTTTGTCGGTGGATAAATTAGTTACACGCTATATACATGTTAAAAAAATAACCTTGAAACAAACATTAATTTGTTAAAAGATGAATTACTTTCACGAAAAAAAAATTTTAAGTAAAATAATACAGTTATTTATCGATTAAATATGATTATTATCCTGTGTGATCAAATGTTGTTTTGTTATGAGATTCATGGCTTCAGCAAGAATGTATTAGTAGAAAATAAAAATCTATTAAGTCAAAAAAAAATTATTTAAAGCATATGAAACTAAAACTTATAATATGTTAATATCGAATCACATACATGGAATTATGTTAACATGTCCGCATTGCATTTCAAACAAAATATTTTAAAACGTAGTATCAAAATCTAAACTTGTAGTGTGCAAGTGCATGCAGCCCCACATTGGGATGTTATGGATTGTGCTATGGATTGAGACATAGATTGTAACTGGGTGTGGTTGGGTTGAGACTTGAGACATAGATTTGAGAACACATAGCTTTATTTTTCTCGGGATGACAGACTATAAACTAAACTTTTCTCATCAGAAGTGCAAAATTGCACTGTACTAAATGTTTCTCAGCGCCAACGCCGGTTTCCTGTACTTCCTGTCAGGTGAGAGTCTCGAGACATACTGACCATTTCTCCTGAATGCCACAGTGGGTGCTCTTGCAGTGTGTAGGAGGAAGGACGGTTATAAACTATATTTAATATTAAACCTATTTTAAAATATAATAACCAATGATTGGGAATGCTGTGTTTTTTTAAGTTTAAACCCTGTTTGTTATTCAAAAGAATTACAGTTAGTGTCAATTTATTTTTAGTTGAATTTAAAAAAGAAAATATTTATGTCTCGATATGTAAGTAGTATTTTGTATTCATATTAAAATGATACTGCTCAATTTTATTACATATTTTTTATTACTTTAGTATACATATTAAAAATATCCATGTTTTATAGTGCAAATAAAAATAAAGAGAACTAATATTAACTCTTTAAAGTTTCATAAAAATAAAACTTTTTTTAATAAAAATAAAATCTATATCTCTCACAAATTCGGACAGATGACACGCACTAAATGTTCAAAACACAAATTTGTAGAGAAGAAAAAATAAATAAATAGTTAAAATATTTTTTAATACTCTGCTAATTAATTCATTATTTTACTAAAGTTTTAGAAGCCATGTCAATTAATTTTTTGAAACTGCAGTTCAAAACATGCTTTTATAGCATGTTTAAAATAACATTAAATTGTTTAGTCCATCTTTTCAATCTTCCTTCATTTGAGAGTAAATTAAATTAGAAAATAAAGGCTATAAAATGAGTTAGAAGAGTGTCATTTCAAATAAAAATTCAACAGTGTTTATTAGTTTTACGTAAACTTCCTTTTCCTCTATTTATAAAAAAATGTAACTTAAATACACGACGTTCTTATTCAATGGACGTTGTTACTTTAATAACATTTTCAACAAGGAATTACTAATAATCTCAACATAAGTGTTAAAAAAGATATTTTGTTAACAACAAATAAAATATATTTATAAAGATAAATAGGCAACATTTTATTGTATTGGAAATTAGTTTAAAATACTTTGAATAATTTATAATTAATAATTTCATCAAAACTAATAAAAACCATCAATTACTTCTTAAGCCATTTGACTTCGACGTGCTAACGTTCAGAAAAATATTCGCCGCTGAGAATACTTGCGCTTTTTTACTTACTGAAACTGGCTGACTGTGTTTGGTCGACGCAATGTAGGTGGTCTACAGAAAAAGTAACTACCTAGCAGAGAGTTCATTTCCATGTTCTTTTTTTTTTTCACTTCTGAATATCAAAGTAATTATAATTAAAAAACTATGATGGTAACTATAATAAAAAATATCAAAGTAGCATTTTTTATAAAAATTCAACATTATTTAGTTGTTTTACGTAGCCTTCTTTTTTCTCTATGTATAAAAAAAATTCAACTCAAATACACGGCGCTCTTATTCACTGGAAATTGTGACTTTAACAGCATTTTCAGCAATGAATTGCTATAATCTGAACAAAAATGTTAAGGGTATTTTCTTAACTACAAATAAAATATATTTAGAAAGATAAATAGGCAGCATTTTATTGCATTGGAAATTAATTTAAAACTATTTGAGTAATTTATAATTAATAATAATTTGTAATTTAATTCATCATCATCATAGGCGCAATAGCGAAGTGTGGGCCAAGGCAGTCTACGTACTGGCAGATTTCGAGACGAAAGATTTTTTACCGGTAGGGTTGTCAGCTCTACGCCCAATGCTCAACAGTCTTATGAGACCGTGACCTGCGGCGTAAAGTGGATTCCGATCCACTACAAACATCCATGGCACTGCCGGGACTCGAACCCAAAATCTGTGGAATTGAGCGCCGGAGCGCTGGCCATTCAGGCCCGATTAATAATTTCATCTAAACTAATTAAAAAAACTATCAATTACTTGTTGACCCATTTTGACGTCGACGTGCTGGCATTCAGAAAAATATTATCCGCCGAGAATTCTTGCGTTTTACCGAAAACTGGTTGACTGGCATTCGGCGAAGCAATGTAGGCGGTCAACAGAAAAATTAACTACCGAGCAGAAAGTTCATTCCTTGCTTTCTTTTTTTCACTTCAGAATATCGAAGTAATTTTAACTTTTAGACGTGCAACGTCTGAGCCTATACTAGACTTATAACGCCTTCAAGAAAAGGGCCATTTTCAAGTTCATAGCAAAACTTTAATTTTTATTCACAAGCATTAAATATATATGCAAAACTCTGTGTACATAAAAATGAAAATTAAAGATACTATGATTCAAAAGTGTAGTTCACTCCAAGGTAGAAGATTTTCAGAGTTCTAGAGTCTACGTCGAGTCTCAAACACGTGATCTGCGGCGTACCTTAATTATGACACGCCGTGATACAAAAAAACCACAAGGGGCTCACTTTGAAAACAGGACGGAACTCCGGCAAATTTCAATCACTTCAGAAAAAAAGACGCTACCTATTGACTCGTCGCACAACACCCTTCTCCTTCTCCCAAAACCTCCCTTTCATAAATAAGTCAATAGGGGTCCAGATTCCCTCATTTCTCACTGCAGTAGACACTTTATCAGCCCATGGTCAATCACAAAATCACGATGCAAAAACGATCCACATTCCATCTTCCATCTGTAGTTGTTTCGACCTCTGAAGGTCGCCCAGACAATCGCTAATTTCATCAGATATCATCCATGATATTGAATATTTGCTATCAGATTTCAGTGACAGGTTGTTCTCATTAGTACAAAACGCTAATTGCATGTAATATAACTACCCACACCACTGCTTATCTGCTGTCAAATTTGAGTGATGGGTTATTATTATGTAATTGTTAAAAAATATACATTTCTCTCGCTTAGGAACAGAATGCTACATTTTTCCCGTGAGAAAAATGTTTACAGACACCTTAATAACTGTAATTGTGTTCAGTTTTAAATTTCCGTATATTTCCTTTTTTACCGTTAAAAAATTATTATTATTATATTTAGAATTATGAACTACTATTGCAAATAAAAAAAACATATTACTTTAAGAAACAAGGGTGACTTTGACCACAAACCAAATTCCACTTTAAAGAATGACCATTTGAACAGATTAATTAAAAACGTTATATCCAGCGCGTTTTGATAATGATAAATTTAACCCAAATATCTATATAATAATTTATCATTATTAACCTAAATAAATTATGCCCTATCATCATTAACCTAAATATCTATATGTAATTTAACCTTATAATTATTATTATTTTATTAATAATATTAATAATAATCACATGGAATTATTTTAACAGACAACACTTACTCATTCTTATAACAAAATCGATCTTATCTAGATTGTCATGGTAATTCTGTTTTAAATATTTAATATTGCATACTGATAAAGGTCATATTAGTCTACTTTTTTAATTATTATTATCAACAAAATTCCGGTACTCTATTTAAATAAAAGCATGCTTCAAAATCTGAATAATTAATTTTAATCATTTTGCTTATATTTATTTAAATGAAATTTGTTTTTAAATTATTTTATCTTTTAATTAAATCAATTTTACAATTTGTATACTTTGTAATAACTGGCAAAATGGATCGTATTAAATTTTACTATATTTTATTATTCTTATTAATTTATGCTTTAACCTTAATTTATGCTTTATTTATGCTTTAAAACATAAATTCATTGAATAAATATTTTTTTTCGAATTAAAATCGTGAAATGTTCGAGTAATTTCTGGTTGTTTACATTCGATTCTTATAAACGCATTTCGTGATTATTTATTCCAAATTTATTTTCCCGCCACTTAGTATTAGCAGTACTTTAATACATTTTTCAAACTAATGAAACAGTTACAAAAAAATAACCGTGACCGTAAAAAAATGGTTACAAAAAATTTAAATTATGAAACCCAATCTCCAAATGCTTATTTAATATTTTTACGTCCATGATTATCGTTTGCGAACGAAAATATCGTTTTTAATAAAAGTTCATAGAATAAAAAAAGAATCGAACGCCAAACGATTTGTAAGATATGTTATCTAAACAGAAACAATTTATTCTTCATTAAAAAGAGAACGCATTTATTCCAGCTATTTCTTTCGAATTTTTTGATGATTCATTTAGAAACGAAAGCAAGATAAAGAAGTTTCGAATTCTTTTTTATTCCTTTTTCGTTCTATTTATTCCTCATGTACCGATCCCAACTTCTTTGGGAAATGCATTAGTTTTTTTTTTTTTTTTTTTTTTCAATTTGTTAGAAATCTTTCGTGACATTTATTTAATTTGATTTAACAACGCTTTGAATACAAAAAAAAAATGTTATTTGATCTTGCCGAAAAACGTATTTTGTTTCGTATGTATATATATATTTTTTATCTAAAGGGGATTTTCTTGAAAATTGAGTTTCAATTTATTCAAGCATTTTGTGTTTTTATTTTACTTCAAGCGTAATTCAAAATTCGCGAGTTTTTCGTAAATGCTATATTGCCTTTAAAGAAATAAAATTTTATTTTTTTGTTTTCTAACAAAAATGCTATTTAAAAATATACCGCAAAAACTTTTATTCATATTGTAGCCTTTTTTTTCTCACGAGAAGAGTTTTGGCATATCATTCCCAGGAGATACAAATGTATATTCTTTGACATAATAACAACCTATCACTCAAATTTGATAGCAGGCAAACAGTGTCGGGGGTAGTTATATTACATGCAATTAGTGTTTGTAATAATGAGAACAATTCGTCACTCAAATCTAATAGCAGATTATCGGTATGATGTATAATGAAAAAAGTAGCAAATGTCTGCCTTCACAGGTCGAAACAACTACAGATTGAATATTATATGAGTTCTTCCATTGTGATGGGTAATAGACTATGAGCTGAGAAATGTCTACTCCAATAAGAATTGAAAGGAAATTGACTCTATTCCTCTAAATGGATTTTCTTAGAAGGAGATTTTTTTGGGGGAAGAAGGGAGACAGTTCTGCAAAGAGTCAACCAGAAATGTTATTTTTTTTTGTGACTGAATAGGCCAGAGTTTTCTGCCTGTTTCAAAGTGAGGCTCTAAAGGTTTCGTGAATCCGTGTTAGTTAAGGTCTGCCGCAAGCCAAGTGTTTAGATTCATCGTAGACTTGAAAATTTTAAAAATGTTTGAACATGGAGTGAACTTGTTTGTAAATAAAAGCCGTTGTTCCCGTGAACCTGCAAGTGGCCCTCTTTTGGAAGCCGTTATAGACGTAGTATAGGCCGAGTAGTTACAATATACATATAAATGTCTATAAGCTGACAAAAAAAGTCGAACATTCACCATAAAACTCATCAAATATTTGCCAGCATAATTTTATTTTATAAATGCATATAATAAATTCACTTTCAATAATATTAAAAATGCAATTTAAAAATATAAATTTTAATCCTCAAAATAAAAAAGGGAAAAATAAAATGTAATACGTAAATTTTTCAACCGCAAATGATTATTTATACGGCTAAAATAAAGAAAAAGGTATATTTTTATATGCTTATCACGAAATATATTTTATTTCTTTAGAATGGCCATTAAAATTCTTAAGATATAGTTATTGAAAGCAAAGTGAAAAGGAAATTATGTTAAGATTTAATACCGCAAAATAAATTATTTGTGTAAGATGCAGTGATGATGTTTTTTAACAACAAAAAGTTTTACGATCGAATCACATTTAAACAAGTAATATAAAAAAAAAATATCAAAGTCAATTCCCACTTTTTTTCACTATATTGAAGTAAGTCCTTTATAAATAAAGTTGAAATTTTCTTCTTACAGCTGGCGCCATCTATTGGTAGATACATGCAACTTAAATCTAAAAAAAACTAAAATTAATTAATTAAATTGAATTAATTATTTTTTCGGGGGCCTGAACGGCCTAGTGGTTAGCGCTCTGGCGCTCGGTACCACAGATTTCGGGTTCGAGTCCCTGAGGTGCCATGGATGTTTGTAGTGGTTCGGAATCCACTTTAAACCGTAGATCCCACTCTAATAGGATCGTAGAGCGTTGCGGGTTCATTGATACTCTGCGTCCATAGCTTATCTTCAAGTTACGCGCTCCTCCTGAATAGTGCTAAATGAGTAACGAAGGTGCAGCGCTTGCCTTAAATCATCCAAGACAGCTGTCTAACTGTTTGCCACCTGCATTAGAAAAAAAAAATTTAATTACTTTATTAATATTGGAAAAACTATATTAACATCCAGTGTCATCCACTGCAAGTTAAAAAAACTGTATTTGAACTTGAGTGGATGAATAAAAAGTATTTTATTAGCGATTGAAAATTTGAACAAGATATATAAATATGTATAGGGAGAGTGTGAACTAATAGTAGGAATTGAAAAAAGAGTTATTTATTTCAATAACAGGAAATATTTCAATAACACTTTTAGAAAGGAGAACAGCCCGAAATATAGACATAGAATTGAAAAATCAAGCGTAATGTCGTTTTTAGCTTTAACGTTGCATTCACGAGCTAAGCCAAACGCTTTAAAAATTCCTTAAAAATATTAGCAAAATGAATGAAATAAAATCATATATTTTCTGTTACAAACAAATCCTTTTGACATTCGACTCCAACTCATAGCAGATTCCGTGCAGTTACACACACCCACACACACATTCTCCCAATATATTAATCTAAAACATGTCTCTCGTTCTAGCTTAATACCATAGCAACAGTATGGAATCCGAATTATTTGATTGCTCGTTATTTATCTCTTTAAATTGTGTATTTTGTTTTTGCCTATTTTTGACTCTGCAGCTTGTAATGGGCTGAAGATATAAGAGTTTTTCATTCTTTAAAATCGTATTATATTATCTTACAAACTTATCTTTCACATCATCAAAAAAGACTTATTTCTTCTACAAATTGAACCATATTCACCACTAAAAAGATAAAATAAATGTTTTGAAATTTTTATCATATCTTACAAATGAATACCTAGAAATAAATGTCTTAAAACGATTTTAATCGAACAGAGAATTATTATGATCATAAAAATGAAATAGATTAATCTCCGAACGAAAATGTTTTTAAAAGAAGCGTGTAGAAATGTAGAAAATCCAAAAAACAAGGATCAATTCCAAACGTGCTCGGGTGCTAATATGAATGAACATAACGTGACATGACAAAAAATGATAAATTTCTGTTGATCTCGGAGCTTTTCGTTGGAAAAATGAAAACTATTTTTCCGAACAGAACACGAAACATTGTCATGATAAAGCTTCTTCTATAGTAATTTTCGATAAATTTTTTGATTGGAAAGTTTTTTTTTCTTTCTAATGCAGCTGGCAAACACTTAGACTTAAGGCAAGAGTTGCACAGACGTTACTCACTTTGCATGACCCAGGGGGCGCGTGTAACTTGAATATAAACCACGGACACGGAGTAACAATGCCCCCGTAACGCTCTACGATCCTATTAGGACCGGAACCTACGGTTTAAAGTGGATTCCGAACCACTACAAACATCCATGGCTCAGAATCCCGTGATACCGAGCACCAGAGCGCTAGCCACTCGGTCATTCAGGCCCTTTGATTGGAAAGTTTCGGGGACAAAAAAAAATATGTAAAAACATTGATTGTTAAGATGATGTAGCTGAATCCTCACAATGTTTACACTATTGTAAACTTTACAAATATAGCATAAGGGCAATGCAAATTGCATAATAATATGCATGTGGTTCATAAAAGAAATCAAAGAGGATGTCGAAGCAATATATGAGAATGTTGCTTTGTAATGTGCAGGTTGGACAATCAGATTGTAACTGGATATCATTAAGCTGAGATACTTGAGGTGCAAGAGAACTTACAACGGTATTTGCACACGCACAAACACCACACACATACAATTAGTGACTTACAATATTCAACACATTTAAACACATAATTATAGATTCGTTTAAATACTCCATTTCTTTGCCGAAAGCCCGACACTCAGATACGCGCGAAATATACTTCTTCTCTGGGTGAGAGTCTGTAGGTCAACTAATGCGTTAAATATATTTCCTATCCTGATGAGAGACTATAAACAAAACGTTTCTCAGCAGGAACACAGAAGATGTAGTTCCTCTCTGGTGAGAATCTCAAGGCCAACTGATCATTTCTTCTGAACACCACAGAAGTATGAGTGTAGTAGGCGTTTGTAGGAGGAAGCTTGGTTGCAACAATAGAATTAAATAGATGACAACAAAATTCTGTCGCGAATTAAATTCAAGTGAACAAAGAATTAAAATTGTAAAGTTCACAGAAAGTTAATGATTTTGTAAATAATTTTTTTTTCTTAATGATCTGAAAAAAGGTTTATCCTTAAAGCCGAAAACCTGATACTCAGCTACACGCAGGATGCGCGCAAAATAATTCCTCTCCGGGTGAGAATCTATAGGCCAATCAATACGCAAGATTGATGAGTGTCTCGAGGCCTTCTGACTAATTCTCCTGAACGACCTACGGCTTAAAGGCAGAAATGTGAGGGTGGCTCATAAAAAGATTCTAAGTGGCTTGCGAAAACTCTGTAATATGTGCTCTGGGTTAGGACGGGTTTTTTTTTTTTAAATTTTATTATTATTATTATTATTATGATTATTATTATTTTTTTTTTTGTGATGAGATGTTGGTTTTTCCTTTTTTAAAAAATTAATGTCTTCATAAGAATATTTATTAAAATAACTAAATGAATCAAATAGGATAGATTTAAAACAAATTATTTTCTTTATTCTTAAATCTTAGTTTATTTATTTCCAAAATTATACTATTAATGGCTATGTTAATTATCTACATTCATGCATATTACTGTTCAAATCTAATATTTTTCGAGAACACATTTTTTAATTAATAAATTTTAAACTATTAAAATTATATTTCATTTAGACTAATTGCTTAAGAACATATTATTATTTAAATATTAAGTCTTACTATTTCCTATGCTTACAGATCAGAGCTACTTCTTGGGAAAATCCTCAAAAATAGCGGTTGGAAGTAAGTTATTTATAACTTATTCTTTTTAAATTAATTTGCACATATTTACAGTTTATTATAAATGAATTGAAATAAAAGCTTAATATTTTAATATTTAGAAATTGCCAAAAATATTTTATAAATGATTTAATACAGGAAATCATTTCTTTTTTGATCATCTTATGCATAGATAACAAAAGAAATAATTTATATAATAAGTAATTAAATAAGTAGATGCGTTAAATTTTTACTTTTTGCTAAATGTATAAATTCTTTAAAAATAAAACTGAGTTGTGTCAAATAATTTTTAACTGTTTACACTTTTAGTTTTCTTAATGATTCAATTTTAATTCTTTACGATATTTATAATGCTTCAATTCATGAATTCTTTTCAATATTTATAATGTTTCACTTTACAAATTCTTTTCAATATTTATAATGCTTCAATTTATTAATTATTTATAATATTTATAATGCTTCAGTTTTCATTCTTATAGTTTTATTTAAAAAATAAATATATATATATAGATTTTATTATTACAAAATAATATTTTTTTTGAAGAAATTATTGAACATGTCTTCCTAGTATTGTTTTTTGTGGGTTATATTTTAGTGAGAGAAAAATCTCAAGAACATAAAATTAAATTTGTGCAAAATATGACAATAGAACAAAAGAGTTGCCAAAAATTCCTATAATTTTTGGAATAAAATACTTTTACTATTCAAATTTTATTCTACGCGAAGTTTACAATTTTTTCTTGATGTATATTGAAAAGATTACATTTACAAAATAAATACATTTATCTTCACAAAAACGGTTTTTTTTATTTGGAAAAATGAAAAAACTTTGTTTATGATGTAAAAGCAATTTAAAGAAATATAAATAATTCGAAGCATTCAACTATTTGCACATACAATATTTTGCTATATACTACTGTGCTCAAAAAGTAAGACAAATTATTTTTTTTTCAAGAACTCTTTATTTATTCTTAAAAAATTTATTTCATCGCCTTCAAAGTAATCCCTCCAGACACACTTATGCCAACTTTTTTTTCCAATCCTCAATGCATGCTAAAAAGTCATCGGCAGGGATGGCTTTCAAAGCGTGCGGCGATTCACATTGAATCTCTTCAATCGACTTAAAAAGATGTCCCCGGAGTAGTCTTTTGTGTTTAGATAACATCCAGAAGTCGAACGTGTGAATACGGTGATTGGGAACGATATGGGTGTTCATTTTTGGCGAAAAAGTCACGAAGAATTAGTGCAGTATGAGCTGTCGCATTCAGTGTTATCGGTACAAATCGAGATTTGACGCGTTTGAGGTTCAAAATGGAATGGACCGATCCTATTGAAATTACAACATCATCAGCAAGGTATCTAATGGTAAATCGACAGTTTGCAAGCACAAATCTTTAATTCTTTGGACGTGAGTTTCGTCGGTTGAGCTTGATGGTCGACTAAAGGGCTCTTTGTCTTCAACGCGTTCTCTGCCTTCTTTGTACTGTTTATACCACTTCTAAACATTTCTTTCCGATATAGGAATGCTCACCGAATGCCTTCTGCAACATTCTATACGTTTCCGCAAACAAAATTGAGTACAATTTCTTTGCTCAATTCATTCAGACCTTTCAAAAATCGCCGGAATCAGTTGTAGCGTCTCGCAAATGCAAGTGTCACTCAAACACTAATGAATATTTTGACGTCAAATGTCACACAGATGTCGAAGACAGTGCCAGCAACCTAAAAAAGAAAACAAATTCAAATTCCTTATGTGCTGGGAATTTTAAATTGAAAATGGGTCTTACTTTTTGGACACAGTAGTATTAATAATATTGAAAATTAGAATTTTAGTAATAATCTTGAAGTCGTGTGAAAGAAAAGCTTCTTTCTAAATATTTTTCAGGAACAATTTATTTCAACTATTCATGGCTTTATAAATTACGATTTTGACCATTCAAATTTTATTCTACGTGAAGTTTACCAACTTTTTTTCTTGTATATTTAATATATATCATTTACAAAATAAATACATCTATCTTCAGTGAAATGATGTTTCTGTTATTTTTTGAAAAATTAAAAAAAAAAAAAATTATGATGTAAAAGCAACTTAAAGAAATATAAAATATTTTGACAAATTCATCTATTTGCATATACAATCTTTTGAGACGCATTAATAATATTGAAATTAGAATTTTATTGATAATCTTGAGGTCTTTTGAACTAAATATTTCTAAATATTTGTGAGAAACAATTTATTTCAATTATTCATAGCTTTACAAATTACCATTTTGAGTCCCCGATATATTTACATAGCATTTTCCCCGTTTAGTTGCAAACAAATAGTAATTCCAGAAAACCATTCAATTCTTCATACTGATTAATCAAACCCATAATACCCCAATTTTCACATGAAATAATAATGAAACCTTTATTTAGTCAGCAATATAAATCACACCTCAAAACTTTATTCATTTCTTTACTACATACCAACATCTTAAAAATCTCTATAAAATATATTGAAAGTTTAACTATTTGCATATACAATCTATTCATACGTATTAAAAATATTGAAAATTAGAATTTTATTGATAATCTTGAAGTATGGTGAAATAAATACTTTCTAAATATTTTTCATCAAAAATTTATTCCAACTATTCATCGTCTTACAAATTACCATTTTGAGTCACCAATTTATTTACATAACATTTCACCGTTTAATTGCAAACAAATAGCAATTCCAGAAAACCATTCAATTCCTCACACTGATTAAACAAACCATAATATCACAAATTTCACATGAAATAATAATGAGACCTTTATTTAGTCAGCAATATTAATCGCACCTCAAATCTTTATTCATTTCTTTACTGCATACCAACATCTTAAAAATCTCTATAAAATGTATTGAAAGTTTAACTATTTACACATATACAGTCTTTTCATATGTATTAATAATATTGAAAACTTGAGTTGTATTGATAATCTTTCAGATCTTTTAGAATAATAACTTCTTTCTAAATATTTTTCAGAAACAATTTATTTCAACTATTCATCGTTGTATAAATTATCATTTTGAGTCACCAATTTATTTACATAACATTTTCACCGTTTAATTGCAGTAAATAGTAATCCTAGAAACCTATTCAATTCTTCATACTGATTAAACAAACCATCATACCACAGTTATTCATCAATATTCACACGAAATAATAATAAAACCTTTATTTAGCTAGCAATACTAATCACACCTCAAATCTTTATTCATTTCTTTACTACATGCCAACATCTTAAAAATCCCTACAGAAAAGTCAATTCCGCATTTAATTAAAACTTTCGATACACAAGATGAATTTATGTTGTTTTTTTTAACTCATTTGAGAATATCGAAACAACAACTTGAACCATTCGCGAAATTGCCTCGATCATTTTTCATTCATAACTACTCAAAAACAGTTTGTCAAAGCTTTCTGTTGGCTCTAGTGCGCTTTCTTTTCAGCTGCCTTTAATTTTCTTTCCATATTTCAGGCGTTCCAGCTACATTGTGGCAACGAAGCTGGTGTGGGGCAGCAAGTAAGTTCATTATGCATGTTTATTTACATAACGTTTTCAGTTGTGATCATTGACGTCATATATTCCCATGGAAACCAAAAAGGCCCTTTTATTGGACAGCGCTTTTCTAGAACCGTATATATTGTTTTCTTTTCATTCTTTTGTTCGAAAAATTCTTTAGTAACCGTTTTCGAGTTCCCCCCTTGTAAAATACGGTGGAAGTTAATTGTTCGTCTTTTTTTTTTCAAATCAAGTTAGCTGTGTTCTTTTGTTAAAGGTGGCTTTTCGAACTTTGAAAGAGAAGTCATGGCGTGTCAACAAAAGAGTATGAGTTTTCTCTTTTGAAGAATATTTGTTGGGATTGCTAGAAATTTTTATTTTAATTCAGGGAAAGGTTGAATATTTAACAAACAAGGAAGGTTTTTTGGGGGGTTTTTATTTTTACTGTTTATTGTACTTTCATAATTGCTCACAAGAAATTATAGTATTTTTATATATGAATAAATTTTAACGGTAAATTATTTTTTTTTTTTTTTTAAATTACAAATTTCTACAATTGTTTTGCACATCAATCACCTGATGATTAAAAAGGACACCAAATGATTATATTGGAGTTAATTTACATTAAAAATGCTTCGTCTATTAAAATGAAAAATGTCTACTGTTTTAAATACTTCTTTTATTCACTAAAATCAATTACTTTTTTATTTTAAATAATAAGAAAAAAGTAGCATAAACATATTACACACTAACATATATATATATATATATACACGCAATGAGCAAGATAAAAAAAAGTTAACTACATTAAAAGAATGTGTAGTATTATTTAATTAAAAGGAAAATTAGTAAATTTCATTGAATCTTTAAGAAACAAACAAAACAGTATCGAATAAAAACAGCCATTCGTCAATAAAATTTTAATTTCATTAAACGATTTATTTTCCATCTTTGATTGTAAACTTTTTATTTTGTTTATGGTGTGTGTGTGTGTGTGTGTCTGTATGTATGTATGTATGTATGTGTATGCATGTATGTATATGTATGTGACTGTGTATATAATACATGTATATATATATATATATAAAGTGTGTGTGTGTGAGTGTATGCATATGTATGTGTATATGTATGCGGTGTGTATATATATGTATGTGTAGTGTGTGTGGATAATTTGCTATAATAATTTATTTAACTAAACTAAAAATTGATAAATTATACTTAATTTTATAAATTATTAAAAAGTACCACCAAAATAAGTAAATTCGCTACCATCGAATAGATCTCGCTTCCAAAAAAGAGCTGAATTAATTTATCCAAATGGAATTATTTATTTATTTAATTTTTTATTTTGATCAGTTAATTAAATGGCTTTATCTATTGCATAATAACATGTTTTTATTCCGTATAATTTAATTAAAATGAAAATTAGCAAATTTTTTATTGAATCTTTTTTTAACAAACAAAATAGTGTCAAAAATTAAATCAGCCATTCATCAATTCAACTTTATTTTCATTAAAAAGATTTATTTTCCATCTTTGATTATTTTTAACCTTTTTTATTTTATTCTTTTTATAGAAATTATTTAATATTTAATGCATTAGATTAAACTCGTATGTTTAATTATAACATTTAAACAAAACATTATTCAATCATCAATTAAAAAGGATTTAATAGTTAATTATAACAAAAGATAATATCAAATGATTTTATTCTAACGTTAAAAATTCTAACTAAAAATATTTTTTGCATAGCAACATGTTTTTATTCCCTATTATTTAATTAAAATGAAATTAGTAATATTTTTATTCAATCTTTTGGTAACGAACAAATCAATAACATTAAATAGCCATTCAACTATTCAATTTTAATTTCATTAAAACGAGAATTAGAGTAAAATAATTAAATTAGAATAAATTCGTATGTTTGAATTCTTCTTTTATTTAACTGTTATTGTTAATCATTAATTAAAACGGATTTAAATCATTTTAATTTTGGCGAAAGATAATAGAGAGTTTTTGCATACCGTACGTTAGTTACCATAGGACGTCCATTAGCTTTTTCTCCCTAGCGTGCATGCTCAGTTTCCTATGAGCATGCGCGCTAGGCAGAAAAAGCTAATGGACGTCCTACGGTAACTAACGTACGGTATGCAAAAACTCTCTATTATCGAAAGACTTCATTCTAACGATAAAGATTCTAATTAAGATCTCGTGATTAACTAAAGAATTTTTTTTTTCGGAATATAATTCAGAATTGTTCAATAAATCTAAAATTCTCCAAATCCATGTAGCTTTAAAAAACTTGTTATATATTTCATTTAATATATTTAAGATAAGTCTATGATAATTACAAAATCAAAAAAAAAGAAACATGTATTGTAAAGATTTGAGATTTAGATTTCAAAAAGAAAGAAAGCCATTTTCTTCCTGATTTTTTTCTCGTTTTAAAATCATGAAATAAGAGAATTTTTGTTATTATCTCAATATTATTTCTTTCTTAAAAACGCAAATAACAAACGTAATTTTTGTAACTGACATAATTGCTTGTTATATTATATTTATGGAAATTATAAAATTCTGTGTCAGAAATACTTTACAAAGCTTTATTCCACTTAGAATAAATTTAAAAAAAATCATTTTCATCAAAATGTTTCATCGCAGATTATAATTCTATGTTCTTTGATTCTATAATTGAGTAAATACACTTGATATTTTTGGAAATTTATTGCTTTAAATAACTTCAAAGTTAAAAATTAATTTATGCTCAAATTTTTCAAAGCAATTTCTTTAAATCCACTTATATCAAATTACATTTGATTTTATAAGCTTACAATTTAATTATTGGTGATTTAAAAAAACATTTTTTAAGCAAATTTGATTAATCTGCATAAATTGTTTTAATTTTTTGTATTTATTACTCTTTTACTAGAATTAAAAAAGTAAATATAACAATATTTTGATAACGAAAATTTGCTTTTTAAAATTTTTCTTACGAGGGTGAAAATTATATGTTTGTTAAAATATTCTGAAGAACGAGTTAATTATTTTTTAAAGTATTTTAATCATTTTAACATGTTTATAACATTTTTAACTTTTTTTTATTCTGTTCTTTTTGTAGAACTTAATTAATATTTAATATATTAGATTAAATTCCTATGTTCGTACCTGAAATTCCTACGATAATTCCAAATTCAAAAGAAGAAACATGTTCTTTGAAGATTTGAGATTTAAATTTCAAAAAGAAAGAAATCTATTTTGTTTCTAATTAATTTCTCATTTTTAAATCATGAATTTTTGTTATTATCTCAATATTCTTTTCCATTAGAAAACGTAAATAATGAATATAATTTGTGTAATTGATATAATTGATAGTTACGTTGTATTTATGGAAATTCTTTGTCAGAAATACTTTGCAAAATTTTGTTCCATTTAGAATATTTTTTTAAAATCATTTTTCTTAAAAATATTTCAACGCAGGTTATAATTTCATATTCTTTGATTTAATTATTGAGGAAATACTTGAGATTTTTGAGAATTTATCACATAAAATAGCTTTGAAATTAAAACTGAATTTATGAGCACATTTTTCAAAGCAATTTCTTTAAATCTACTTATATCAAATTACATTTAATTTTATAAGCTTACTATTAATAATTGGTGACTTACAAAAAAACATTTTTTAAAGCAAACAAATGTTAAAATTTTTTTTGTATTTATGATTATTTTGAGGGTTTAAAATGTTTAAATATAATACTATTTTGATAACGAAAATGTAGTTTTTTAAATTTTTCTTACGAGGGTGATAATTATATGTTCGTTAAAATATTCTAAAGAACAAGTTATTTATTTTTTAAAAATATTTTAATCATTTTATCATTTTTATAACATTTTTAACTTCTTTTTTATTCTGTTTTTTTTTTTTTTTGTAGAAATTAATTAATATTTAATATATTAGAGTAATTTCGTATGTTTTATTCAATTCCTTCTGTTAGCTTACAAGCTCCCTATATATATCTTGTTCAAATGTTTAATCGTTCATAAAATACTTTTTATTCATTCCCTCAACTTCAAATATATTTCTTTTGAACTTGTAGTGGATGACACTTGATGTTAATGCAGTTTTTTGAAATATTAATTATTCAGTAATTAAATTTTATTATTAGTAAATAAATTTAAAATTAAAATTTAATTAAATTAAATTAAATTTTAGTTTTTTTTAGATTTAAGTTGCATATATCTACGAATAGATGGCGCCAAATAAACTTAAAAAAATGAATGAAAAATATTTATAAAGAACTTTTCTGCAATATAGTGAAAAAAAGTAGGAATCGACTTTAAAAAGTTTTTTTTTTTTGTATTACTTGTTCTAACATTTAAATAAAACATTATTCAATCGTCAATTAAAAAGGATTTAAATAATTTTATTTATTTCGAAATATATTATCAAATGATAACTATTCTAATTAAAAATATTTTTTGCATAGCAGCATGTTTTTATTCCTTATTATTTAATTAAAATGAAAGTTACTAAATTTTATTCAAGCTTTTGGTAACAAACAAAATAGTAACAAATTAAAATAGTCATTCATCAATTTTAATTTCATTAAAAATATTTATTTTCCATTTTTGATAGCTTCTAACTTTTTATTTTATACTTTTTGTGGAACTTAATTTTTTATATATTAGAATAAATTAGTATGTTTGAATTATTCTTTTATTTAAATGTCATTAGTAATCATCAATTAAAAAGGATTTAAATCATTTATCGAAAGATAATAATTAATAATGAGAATAATTAGCGAAAGATAATATCAAAAAGACTTCATTCTAACAATAAAGATTCTAATTAAGGTCACGTGATTAACCAAAGATTTTTTTTTTTATTTTTTCAGATAATAATTTAGAATTGCACAATAAATTTAACATTTTCTAGACCTATGCATATTCAAAAAACTTGTTACATATTTCATTAAAAATTTTAAAGATAATTCAATGATAATAATTCAAAAATTAATAGAATAAACATGTGTTTTGAAGATTTGATATATAGATTTCAAAAAGAAAAAAAATCCTTTTTGTTCTTAATTAATTTCTCGTTTACAAATCATGAAGTATGAGAAATTTTGTTATTAACTCAATAATCTTTCCTTCTTTAAAAAAACATAAATAATAAATATAATTTGTGTAATTGATATAATTGCTTGTGATGATATATTTTTGGAAATTAAAGAATTATGTGTCAGAAATACCTTACAAAGCTTTATTCCGCTTAAAATATTTTTTTTTAAAAAATCATTTTTCATAAAAAGTATTTCAACACAGGTTATAATATTATGTTTTTTGATTCAATAATTGATGGAATACACTTGATATTTTTACAGAATTTATTGCGTAAATTAACTTCAAAGTTAAAACTTAATTTATGAGCAGATTTTTCAAAGCAATTTCTTTAAATCTACTTATATCAAATTACATTTGATTTTAAAAGACATTTATTACATTGAATATTATTATACATTTATTACTATTAATAATTGGTGACTTAAAAAACATTTTTTAAGCAAATCTGATTAACCTGCATCAAATGTTTTAATTTTTTTTGTATTTATTATTATTTTGACGGATTAAAATGTTTAAATATAACACTATTTTGATAACGAAAATTTACTTCTTAAAATTTTTCTTATGAGGGTGATAATTATATGTTTGTTAAAATATTCTAAAGGACAAGCTATTTATTTTTTTCAAGTATTTTAATCATTTTAACATTTTTATAACATTTAAAAAAAAATTTTATTTTATTCTTTTTGTAGAAATTAATTAATATTTAATACATTAGAGAAAAATCGTAAGTTTAATTATACCATTTTAATAAAACCTAATTCAATTATGGATTAAAAAGGATTTAAAACATTTTAATTATAGCGAAATATAATACCAAACGATTTCATTCAAACGATAAATATTCTAACAAAAGAATTTTTACTTTCAGAATATAATATGGAAGTACAGAATTGCGCAATGAACTTAATATCTTTTAGATTCATGTAGCATTCAAAAATTTGTTTTATATTTTATTTAAAAACTTTAAGATAACTCTATGATAATTCCAATATATAAAAATCCATTTTGTTCATAATTATTTTACCATTTTCAAATCATGGATTATGAGAATTTCTGTTATTAGAGAGTTTTGTACCGTACGTTAGTTACCGTAGGACTTCCGTTAGCTTTTTCACCCTAGCGCGCATGCTCATTGGCAACATAATTTCCTATGAGCATGCGCTAAGAAAAAGCTAACGGAAGTCCTACGGTAACTAACGTAATAAAACTCTATTATCTCAATATTCTTTCTTTCTTAGAAAACGTAAATAACAAATGTAATTTGTGTAATTGATATAATTGCTAGTTACTTTGAATTTATTTAATTTATAAAATTCTGCGGTAGAAATATTTTTCAAAGATTTATTCCATTTAAAATATTTTTTAAGAATTCAATTTTCATAAAAATATTTCAATATAGATTATAATTTTAGGTGTTTTTATTCCATAATTGAGGAAACAGATTTTATATTTTTTTAGAATTTATTGCGTATGAGGTTAAAACTGAATTGAGTAGAAGTAATTACTTTAAATCTACTTATATCAAATTGCATTTGATTTTATAAGCTTGCAATGAATAATTATTGAGTTAAAAAAAAACCATTTTTTAAGGAAATTTGATTGACCTACATAAATTTGTACATAATAATAATAATTTTTTTGTATTTATTGTTATTCTGACGCATTAACATGTTAAATATAACAATATTTTGATAACGGTAATTTACTTCTTCAATATTTTTTGCAAAAATTTCAAATATTTTTTGCATAGCAACGTTTTTAATACGCTTTTATTAGCTTCACCTGTATGTTTGTATGTAACTCACTTTTTGGGCTCGATTTGGGACTGATGGCGACATCTACTGGCGAGTCAGTCAACTAATCCGCGATCGAATTGCGCTCTTCCTATTGGCCGAAAATCGCGGTGGGTAAAAAGTATGTAAACTTAGCGGATAACCGGCCAAGTGGAAAACAAAGTAAAAACAATTATAGTTTAAAAACTAAAAAAAATATAAAATAAATTAATAGTTTAAAAAAACTAAAAAATACGCTTTTAGAGTTAATCAATCTAAAAAGTAAAAAATAATTGTAGAACATAAGAATAAAATGACTGACGAGAAAATGAATGTCTCTGTTCTAAAAGCGTGGGGTGCTTTTGTATGACATTTTTAAACTAACTCTGCATTTCGGAATGAAACTAGTGAAAATTATAACGATTGATATCGAGCACCCCACGCTTTTAGAACAGTGACATTCATTTTCTCGTCAGTCATTTTATTCTTATGTTAACAATTATTCTTTACTTTTTAGATTGATTGATTCTAAAAGCGTATTTTTTAGTTTTTTTTAAACTATTAATTTATTATTCTGTATTATTTAATTAAAATGAAAATTACTAAATTTTATTCAATCTTTTGCTAACAAACGAAATAGTAACAAATTAAAATAGCCATTCATCAATTCAATTTTATTTCCCTTTAATTGCTTTTAACTTTTTTATTTTGTTCTTTTTGTAGAACTTAATTAATAATAGAACTAATATGTTACTGTAAATTCGTATGTTTAATAATAGCATTTAAATAAAACATAATTCAATCATCGATTAAAAAATATTTAAATCATTTTAATTAATAGAGAAAGATAATACCAAACGATTTCATTCAAACGATAAATATTCTAACAAAAGAGTTTTTACTTTCAGAATATAATATGGAAGTACAGAATTGCGCATTGAACTTAATATCTTTTAGATCCATGTAGCATTCAAAAATTTGTTTTATATTTTATTTAAAAACTTTAAGATAACTCTATGATAATTCCAATATATAAAAATCCATTTTGTTCATAATTATTTTACCATTTTCAAATCATGGATTATGAGAATTTCTGTTATTAGAGAGTTTTTGCATACCGTACGTTAGTTACCGTAGGACTTCCGTTAGCTTTTTCACCCTAGCGCGCATGCTCATTGGCAACATAATTTCCTATGAGCATGCGCGCTAGGGAGAAAAAGCTAACGGAAGTCCTACGGTAACTAACGTACGGTATGCAAAAACTCTCTATTATCTCAATATTCTTTCTTTCTTAGAAAACGTAAATAACAAATGTAATTTGTGTAATTGATATAATTGCTAGTTACTTTGAATTTATTTAATTTATAAAATTCTGCGGTAGAAATATTTTTCAAAGATTTATTCCATTTAAAATATTTTTTAAGAATTCAATTTTCATAAAAATATTTCAATATAGATTATAATTTTAGGTGTTTTTATTCCATAATTGAGGAAACAGATTTTATATTTTTTTAGAATTTATTGCGTATGAGGTTAAAACTGAATTGAATAGAAGTAATTACTTTAAATCTACTTATATCAAATTGCATTTGATTTTATAAGCTTGCAATGAATAATTATTGAGTTAAAAAAAAACCATTTTTTAAGGAAATTTGATTGACCTACATAAATTTGTACATAATAATAATAATTTTTTGTATTTATTGTTATTCTGACGCATTAACATGCTTAAATATAACAATATTTTGATAACGGTAATTTACTTCTTCAATATTTTTTGCAAAAATTTCAAATATTTTTTGCATAGCAACGTTTTTAATACGCTTTTATTAGCTTCACCTGTATGTTTGTATGTAACTCACTTTTTGGGCTCGATTTGGGACTGATGGCGACATCTACTGGCGAGTCAGTCAACTGATCCGCGATCGAATTGCGCTCTTCCTATTGGCCGAAAATCGCGGTGGGTAAAAAGTATGTAAACTTAGCGGATAACCGGCCAAGTGGAAAACAAAGTAAAAACAATTATAGTTTAAAAAAACTAAAAAAAAATATAAAATAAATTAATAGTTTAAAAAAAACTAAAAAATACGCTTTTAGAGTTAATCAATCTAAAAAGTAAAAAATAATTGTTAACATAAGAATAAAATGACTGACGAGAAAATGAATGTCACTGTTCTAAAAGCGTGGGTGCTTTGTATGACATTTTTAAACTAACTCTGCATTTCGGAATGAAACTAGTGAAAAATTATAACGATTGATATCGAGCACCCCACGCTTTTAGAACAGTGACATTCATTTTCTCGTCAGTCATTTTATTCTTATGTTAACAATTATTCTTTACTTTTTAGATTGATTGATTCTAAAAGCGTATTTTTTAGTTTTTTTTAAACTATTAATTTATTATTCTGTATTATTTAATTAAAATGAAAATTACTAAATTTTATTCAATCTTTTGCTAACAAACGAAATAGTAACAAATTAAAATAGCCATTCATCAATTCAATTTTATTTCCCTTTAATTGCTTTTAACTTTTTTATTTTGTTCTTTTTGTAGAACTTAATTAATAATAGAACTAATATGTTACTGTAAATTCGTATGTTTAATAATAGCATTTAAATAAAACATAATTCAATCATCGATTAAAAAATATTTAAATCATTTTAATTATAAAGAAAGATAATATCAAACGATTTTATTCAAACGATAAATATTCTAACAAAAGAGTTTTTACTTTCAGAATATAATATGGAAGTACAGAATTGTGCAATGAACTTAATATCTTTTAGATCCATGTAGCATTAAAAAATTTGTTTTATATTTTATTTAAAAGCTTTAAGATAACTCCAATGATAATTCCAATATAAAAAAAACACGTGTTTTGAAGATTTGAGGTTTTGATTTCAAAAAGAAAGAAAGCCATTTTGTTTCTAATTATTTTCTCATTTTCAAATCATGAAATATGGGAATTTTTTTCTTATCTCAATATTCCTTCTTCCTTAAAAAAAGGAAATAACAGATTTAATTTGTGTAATTGGTATAATTGCTTGTTACGATAATTTATGAAAATTATGAAATTCTGTGTTTACGAAACTTTATTCCACTTAGAATAATTTTTAAAAAACTACCTTTCATAAAAACAACACAGATTATAATTTTATGTTATTTAATTCAATAATTGAGGAAATACACTTGATATTTTTCACAATTTATTGCTTAAATTAACTTCAAAGTTAAAACTTAATTTATGAGCAGATTTTTCAAAACAATTTCTTATAATCTACTTATATCAAATTACATTTGATTTTATAAGCTTACTATTAATAATTGATGACTTAGAAAAAACATTTTTTTAAGCAAATTTGATTAACCTGCATCAAATGTTTTAATTTTTTTTTTGTATTTATTGCTATTTTAATGGATTAAAAATGTTTAAATATAACACTATTTTGATAACGAAAGTTTACTTTTTAAATTTTTCTTACGAGGTTGACAATTATATGTTTGTTAAAATATTCTGAAGAACAAGTTATTTATTTTTTAAAGTATTTTAATCATTTCAACATATTTATAAAATTTTTTATTTTTTTTATTCTGTTCTTTTTATAGAAATTAATTCGTATTTAATATATTAGAGTAAATTCGTGTGTTTAATAATAGAGAAGTTTTTGCATACCGTACGTTAGTTAAATAGGACGTCCGTTATCTTTTCTCCCTGATTAATGTTCAGGAAACTGCGCATGCGTATCTGTAATAATGTTTCCTATGAGCATGCGCGCTAGGGAGAAAAAGCTAACGGACGTCCTACGGTAACTAACGTACGGTATGCAAAAACTCTCTAATGGCATTTAAATGAAACATAAACATAATTCAATCATCAATTAAAAAGGATATAAATAATTTTAATTACAGCAAAATATAATATCAAACGATTTCATTCAAACGATAAATATTCGAATTTAAAATATTTTTTTTCATGGCAGCATGCATTTATTTCGTATTATTTAATTAAAATGAAAATTACTAAATTTTATTCAATCTTTTGGTAACAAGCAAAACAGTAACAAATTAAAATAGTCATTCCTCAATTCAATTTTATTTTCCTTTAAAAGTAATTATTTTTCATCTTTAATTGCTTTTAACTTTTTTACATTGTTTTTCTTTTGTAGAATTTAATCGAAGAAGAATTGTATAGAATTTTGTAGAATTTTTTGCTATTTAGATATCGTTTTAGAAACCCGGACCACAGCTCAGTATTCCGCTCAGAATTAACTGCTATAAGCGAAGCTCTGAATCTAGCTTTAGACTTTAAAGTACCTGATGTTTGGATTCTGACTGATAGTAAGAGCTCAATACAGTATTTGAAAGATTGGCCAAGCATCTTGAACAAATTGGGGTAGGATATAGTTTCCAAACTAGCTGTTTTGGACCAGATCGGATCGATGTGCTGGCAGTGGATTCCCTCCCATGTGGGCATCTACGGAAATGAAATTGCTGATCTGCTCGCAAGGGAAGGTTGCGAACTTCCCAAAGCTTCTTCTTCCAATCTGTTAGCTTCAGAGGTTCATTCCATGACTTTAGCCAGAGTGAATACCTCTTGGAGGTCGCCACCCATTCATGCATGGTACGCCGCTAAATATCCTGGTATGTCCATGCAGTGCTCCTGTCCTAGACCTGCTCAGACGGTTTTAGCCAGACTAAGGACTGGCCACATTAAGAGTTTGACCTTCAATGGAGACGAGAAGACATTTGTCCTTTGTCATTGTTCGACCATCGCATCTCCCTCTCATCTCATCGTTTTTTGGTGCCTCTGTGAGGCAACTGTTGAATGAGGAGGACAGTTTTACATCTATTGATGCAGCATGATCTACTGGACTTGGTTTAGGATTCTAAATCAAGGGGATAAGCTTCAACAACAACAACAACAGAATTTAATTAATATTTAATATATTAGATTAAATTCGTATGTTTAATAATAGCATTTAAATAAAACATAATTCAATCATCGATTAAAAAATATTTAAATCATTTTAATTATAAAGAATGATAATATCAAACGATTTTATTCAAACGATAAATATTCTAACAAAAGAGTTTTTACTTTCACAATATAATATGGAAGTACAGAATTGTGCAACGAACTAAATATCTTTTAGATCCATGCAGCTTTAAAAATTTTATTTTATATTTTATTTAAAAGCTTTAAGATAACTCCAATGATAATTCCAATATAAAAAAAACACGTGTTTTGAAGATTTGAGGTTTTGATTTCAAAAAGAAAGAAAGCCATTTTGTTTCTGATTATTTTCTCATTTTCAAATCATGAAATATGGGAATTTTTTTTCTTATCTCAATATTCTTTCTTCCTTAAAAAAAGGAAATAACAGATTTAATTTGTGTAATTGGTATAATTGCTTGTTACGATAATTTATGAAAATGATGAAATTCTGTGTTTACGAAACTTTATTCCATTTAGAATATTTTTTTAAAAACCACCTTTCATAAAAACAAATAACACAGATTATAATTTTATGTTATTCAATTCAATAATTGAGGAAATACACTTGATATTTTTGAGAATTTATCGCTTAAATTAACTTCAAAGTTAAAACTTAATTTATGAGCAGATTTTTCAAAGCAATTTCTTATAATCTACTTATATCAAATTACATTTGATTTTATAAGCTTACTATTGAATAATTGATGACTATTAGGTGAAAAAAACATTTTTTTAAGCAAATTTGATTAACCTGCATCAAATGTTTTAATTTTTTTTTGTATTTATTGCTATTTTAATGGATTAAAATGTTTAAATATAACACTATTTTGATAACGAAAGTTTACTTTTTAAAATTTTTCTTACGAGGGTGACAATTATATGTTTGTTAAAATATTCTGAAGAACAAGTTATTTATTTTTTAAAGTATTTTAATCATTTCAACATATTTATAACATTTTTTATTTTTTTTATTCTGTTCTTTTTATAGAAATTAATTCATATTTAATATATTAGAGTAAATTCGTGTGTTTAATAATAGAGAGTTTTTGCATACCGTACGTTAGTTACCGTAGGACGTCCGTTAGCTTTTTCTCCCTAGCGCGCATGTTCATAGGAAACTGCTAAATATTTTTTTTGCATGATTATCTGTAATAATGTTTCCTATGAGCATGCGCGCTAGGGAGAAAAAGCTAACGGACGTCCTTCGGTTATTTCCTTTAATTGCTTTTATCTTTTATTTTGTTCTTTTTGCAAAAATTAATATCTAATATGTTACGTATGTTTAATATGAAAATAAACATAATTCAATCATCAATTAAAAAGGATATAAATAATTTTAATTACAGCAAAATATAATATCAAACGATTTCATTCAAACGATAAATATTCGAATTTAAAATATTTTTTTTCATGGCAGCATGCATTTATTTCGTATTATTTAATTAAAATGAAAATTACTAAATTTTATTCAAGCTTTTGGTAACAAGCAAAACAGTAACAAATTAAAATAGTCATTCCTCAATTCAATTTTATTTTCCTTTAAAAGTAATTATTTTTCATCTTTAATTGCTTTTAACTTTTTTACATTGTTTTTCTTTTGTAGAATTTAATCGAAGAAGAATTGTATAGAATTTTGTAGAATTTTTTGCTATTTAGATATCGTTTTAGAAACCCGGACCACAGCTCAGTATTCCGCTCAAAATTAACTGCTATAAGCGAAGCTCTGAATCTAGCTTTAGACTTTAAAGTACCTGATGTTTGGATTCTGACTGATAGTAAGAGCTCAACACAGTATTTGAAAAATTGGCCAAGCATCTTGGACAAATTGGGGCAGGATATAGTTTCCAAACTAGCTGTTTTGGACCAGATCGGATCGGTGTGCTTGCAGTGGATTCCCTCCCATGTGTTCATCTATGGAAATGAAATTGCTGATCTGCTCGCTAGGGAAGGTTGCGAACTTCCCAAAGCTTCTTCTTCAATCTGTTAGCTTCAGAGGTTCATTCCATGACTTTAGCCAGAGTGAATATCTCTTGGAGGTCGCCACCAATTCATGCATGGTACGCCGCTAAATATCCTGGTATGTCCATACAGTGCTCCTGTCCTAGACCTGCTCAGACGGTTTTAGCTAGACTAAGGACTGGCCACATTAAGAGTTTGACCTTCAATGGAGACGAGAAGACATTTGCCCTTTGTCATTGTTCGACCATCGCATCTCCCTCTCATCTCATAGATTGTATTGGTGCCTCTGTGAGGCAACTGTTGAATGAGGGGAGGACAGTTTACGATCTATTGATGCAGCATGATCTACTGGACTTGGTTTAGGATTCTAAATCAAGGGGATAAGCAACAACAACAACAACAACAGAATTTAATTAATATTTAATATATTAGATTAAATTCGTATGTTTAATAATAGCATTTAAATAAAACATTCAATCATCGATTAAAAAATATTTAAATCATTTTAATTAATAGAGAAAGATAATATCAAACGATTTTATTCAAACGATAAATATTCTAACAAAGGGGTTTTTACTTTCAGAATATAATATGGAAGTACAGAATTGTGCAATGAACTTAATATCTTTTAGATCCATGTAGCATTAAAAAATTTGTTTTATATTTTATTTAAAAACTTTAAGATAACTCTATGATAATTCCAATGTATAAAAATCCATTTTGTTCATAATTATTTTACCATTTTCAAATCATGGATTATGAGAATTTCTGTTATTATCTCAATATTCTTTCTTTCTTAGAAAACGTAAATAACAAATGTAATTTGTGTAATTGATATAATTGCTAGTTACTTTGAATTTATTTAAATTATAAAATTCTGCGGTAGAAATATTTTTCAAAGATTTATTCCATTTAAAATATTTTTTAAGAATTCAATTTTCATAAAAATATTTCAATATAGATTATAATTTTAGGTTTTTTTATTCCATAATTGAGGAAACAGATTTAATATTTTTGAGAATTTATTGCGTAGGAGGTTAAAACTGAATTGAATAGAAGTAATTACTTTAAATCTACTTATATCAAATTGCATTTGATTTTATAAGCTTGCAATGAATAATTATTGAATTAAAAAAAACATTTCTTAAGGAAATTTGATTGACCTACATAAATTTGTACATAATAATAATAATTTTTTGTATTTATTGTTATTCTGACGCATTAAAAAGTTTAAATTTAACAATATTTTGATAACGGTAATTTACTTCTTCAATTTTTTCTTCTTACGGTTAACTATATGTTTGTTAAATTATTTTGAAGAACAAGTAATTAGGGTTTTTAAGTATTTTAATTATTGTATATATACATAACATTAAACATTTTAAAAGTTATCGAAATAAAATTTATTATTACCTTTATTTATTACAGTGTATTTAATAATCCTAATTCTAAAATTAAATTAATCGTTAGATTTATATTAATCTATCAAAAACTTCTTTTATTTAAAGGTGATATTGATAGGTGATACAAAATGAATTAAATAAATGTTTTGTATTTGGCTCGACTTTTGGAATAATCTATCTCGGAAGTGATTACTCATATCGCTTTGATATATGATACAATTAATCGCTAAGAAAAAAATCTAAATGTCTCATGCGATTTTTATGCAACAGTGCAATTAACTGTAACTGTAATTATAATTGATTTAGAAATAATTTTAATTTGTTCTAATGCAATATACAGAGACATTATAATTAAAATCCCACATTCAAAATGCTGTAAAAAAAAAACACTCATCACAGTGAGTTCAAATTTAAACTGAAGATACTTGAAGAAGGGGGAAGCGGTATGGCTTCAAAAAAAAGTTCCAAAACAAATTCCACCTATTTTTCCCGTACAATTTGGTATGATATTGCAGTGGTGGGTGGGCATTTCACTAACAGTGTCACAACTGTTGAATGACTTGGAAGTCATTTGTTTCCGTCAAAAAAACATTGAACATTACTGTTGGTTTAATGTGCAACTCATACGAAATACGTTATCATTTCGATTCAAAATACCACTAGCAGCCGAATTCCCTTTCCTTACCCCGCTTACAGGACTATCTATTTACACACTTTGGAACGATTTTGATGTCGTACCGTTCCCTCCTTCTTCAAGTATCTTCAGTTCAAATTTGAACTCATTGTGTTGAGTGTTTTTTTTTTTACAGCATTTTGAAAGTGAGACTTCAGTTATAATCATAATGTATAAAACAACTTATCACTAAGAAAATATATAAATGGCTTATGGGATTTTCATGCAACAATGCAATTCAGTGTAACTGTAATTATAATTTGATTTAGGAATAATTTTAATTTGTTCTAGTGTAACATATTTCTAACACATTCACATTTATAAACCTGTAATTCCCCTTTGGCTGTCCTATCCTTGACATATTTATTTCACTTTCCCTTTTAATAAATTGTGGCAATCACACACGCACTTAGTCACATACGCAATTAACTGTAACTGTAATTATAGTTTGATTTAGAAATAAATTTAATTTGTTCTAAAGTAATATATTTCAAACACATTCGCATTTCAAAACATATAATTCCGATCCGGCTCTCCTATCCAAGGCATATTAATTTCGCTTCCACTTTTAATATAATGTTGAAATCACACAAGCACTTAGTCTATGACCGCTGTTCTAAAGGGTCCATTTCCTGCCATGACAAAAATGATATAATAAAAGTCATAAATTAAGCCTTTTAATTAACAATAAACGCCATTGGGTAATTCCGCAGAATTGTTTGTTTGAAATATTTTGCTCTGCCTCTGAGCTGTATGCAGTATCTATTTAATATATTTTAATTTAGTATTGCATTTGCGTTTCCTCAATTGCGTGCAGAGTTGAGTGATTCATGAGTCTGTTTCGAGTTGCAGAAAATATCATTTTGCAAATTAAAATTGTCCAGATGGCTCTTCTACGTTGACTCGCGTATTCAATTTGAGCGTGAATAGATCATCATTAAATGAAAGTTTGTTTAGTTGCTTTATGTTGCATTATTTATTACTTTTATATAAAGATCATAGGTGACTAGTTAATGTGCATGAAGAAAAGGTATAGAATTAATTTCTTTAGAAAAATTGCCAAGATTGTACGAGAAATATTAATAGGAATATATTCATGGAATTTACACAATATGATTGAGTATAGATAAAAAAAATTTCCCGTCTATAATAAATGGTTAGATCTTTAGATATCATTTATAAATAATAATACAACACCAAGCATATACTATTTAAGATATGGGGGCCGACTCGTTGCTCAGAGACAACGTGCGGCGCTCGTGAGCATTAGAGCGGAAATTAAATCTACTGGCGGCTTTGTTTTAGACGCTATTTAAAAAGTCGAGGAGACTTTATGGCGTTTGGGATGTTCAACATCGTGAGTCGGTCTACCTAGTGGGAGTTTTCCGGGTTTTCTCCCACACGATGCGTACTACCCATCATTATGGCTCAGGTTCTGTCCGCTGGTGGCATTGTTGAAAACACAGTTTGAAGAAACGAGGAGCCTCGATGGCGTTTGGGATGTTCAGCATCTGGCCTAGTAAGTCGTACTATTTACCTTTCTGGGGTTTCTCCCATAATCTACGCAAATGCGGGGTAGTTCTCCCTAAAGGTCCTCCCGGAAGGCACTGCGCTCCTTCTTCAGCGTCATGGAGCCAAGTCAGATTTCTACCTACAGGTGCTTCAATAGAAGTTGCCTTCTCCTTTCCCACCTTCCATGAGACCACAAAGGTTCTTGGACTTGTTCTAGACGTTGCTGTCTATCAAGTGGGATAAGAAACAACCAAATATCATTGGGAATCGAATTATAAAGAAAAAAGTACGTATTTCCAGCACTTAGACAAAAGTCTACCATATCTGCTACTAAAATCTCACAGCTATATCTTGAGATATTTAACTCTTCAGACTATTACTTACAGACGGCGGAGACTCATAGGTTGCAATGGAAATGATTTTATCAGTGAAAATAGCATAGATGCTAATTACAAAAAGTAAATAATTTGATAAGCGATATTTAGTTAATTAAATAAATGTTTTGTAATTGGTTCGACGTTTGTAGCAATCTAACTTAGAAATGATTAGTCATATCGCTTTCATATATGATACAATTTATCACTAAGAAAAAATTTAAATGGCTTACGCGATTTTTTTACAATTAACTATAACTGTAATTAAAATCTGATTTAGAAATTATTTTAATTTGTTCTTATGTAACATATTTCACACACATTCAGATTTATAAACCTCTAATTCCTGAAAACCTATCCTTGACATATTTACTTCCGTTCCATTTTTAATACATTGTGGCAATCACACACGCACTTAGTCTATGACCGCTATTCG
This sequence comes from Caerostris darwini, assembly GCA_021605075.1. Lineage (NCBI taxonomy): Eukaryota > Metazoa > Arthropoda > Arachnida > Araneae > Araneidae > Caerostris > Caerostris darwini. The sequence goes on along the minus strand of BPLQ01011606.1, from coordinate 220,331 downwards.
AAAGGTTCCATTTCCTGCCATGACAAAAATGATGTAATAAAAGTCGTAAATTAAGCCTTTTAATGAACCCTAAATGCCATTGGGCAATTCCGTTAGAATTGTTTGTTTGAAATATTTTGCGCTGCCTCTGAGCTGTATGCAGTATCTATTTAATATATTTTAATTTGGATTGCATTTGCGTTTCCTGAATTGCGTGTGGAGCTGAGTGATTCATGAGTCTGCTTCAAGTTGGAGAAATATCATTTTCCCCATTAAAATTGTCCACATGGCTCTTCAATGTTGAGTCGGGTATTCAATTGCAGCGTGAATAGATCATCATTAAATGAAAGCTGACTCTGTTGCTTTATGTTGCACCATTTATGAAGCTTATATATACATTATAGACGACTAGTTAATGTGCTTGAATAAACGGTATATACTTAAATACTCATTTAAAAAAATTGTCAAGACAGTATCAAACATATAAATGTGAATATTTTTATAGAATTTATACAAATTGAAAGTCATCATCATCAATGGTTTCATAATCATAATAAGTTTCACCGATTTTTGCGATCCAATTTGGTATGAAATCCCCGTAGTGGATGGGATTTCCACTCCGTCAAAAAAAAACGAAACAATCAAGTACATTGAACACTGCAGTTGGTTTAAGGTTCAACTCATGCCAAATACGTTGTCATTTTGATTCAAAATATCACTGGTAGCCGAATTCACTTTCTTTATGGCGTTTGGAGCACCATCTATTAATGCACTTTGGAATTTTTGTTTTTGATGCCGAACAGTTTCCCCTTTCTTCAAGAATCTTCAGTTAAAATTTGAACTCACTGTGACGAGTGGTTCTTTTTTACAGCATTTTGAAAGTGGTACTTTAATTACAATCATCCTATATAAAACGAATTAGTCATATTATTATACAAATTAATCATTAGTCATATCGCTATGATATATGATACAATTTATCACTAAGAAAAATATATAAGTGGCTCATGTGATTTTCCTGCAACACTGCAATTAACTGTAACTGTAATTATAGTTTGATTTAGAAATAGTTTTAAATTGTTTTAATGTAACATATTTCAAACACAATCACATTTCTAAACCTATAATTTCGCTCAGGCTATCCTATCCTTGATATATATATTTCCCTTCCACTTTTAATGCATTGTGGCAATCACACACGCACTTATTCTATGGCCGCTATTCGAAAGGGTCCATTTTCTAAATGACAAAAATGATATGAAAAAAGTCATAAATTAAGCCTTTTAATTAACCCTAAGCGCCAATGGGTAATTCCGCAGAATTGCTTATTTGAAATATTTTGCCCTGCCTCTGAGCTCTATGTAGTATCTATTTAATATATTTTAATTTGAATTGCATTTGCGTTTCCTCTATTGTACGGCTGAGTGATTCATGAGTCTGTTTCAAGTTGCTGAAAATATCATTTTGCAAATTAAAATTGTCCAGATGGCTCTTCAATGTTGCCTCGGGTATTAAATTGGAGCGTGAATAGATCATCATTAAATGGAAAGCTTAATCAGCTGCTTTATGTTGCATTATTTATTATGTTTATATATACTTTATAGGCGACTAGTAAATGTACCTGAAACATGATATAGGATTAAATACTCAAATAAAATTGTCAAGATTGTATCAAACATGTAAATACGAATATATTCATAGAATTTATGTAATATGATTGTGAACATTATCATCACTAGTGGCGTAACAGCACCTTGGTGGGCCAAGGCAGTCAGCCGTTTGATAAATTTCTAGACAGTTGAAGTTTTCTTTTTTATGGTTTAGGATGGCAGTCCTTTGCCCAACGCTCCACAGTCAAATAAAACTGGGAACTACGATTTTAAGTGGATTCTGACGGGACCAGAACACGAAAAATGTAGCACAGAGCTGCAACGCGTTAGTCACTCAGCCATCAAGCCTTATGATAGAAATGATAGAAGGCCCCATAGATAAAAAATTCTGTTTTACGTGCATAATTAAAGCTTAGGTCTTTAGACCTCGTTTGTAAAGAATAATGTAATACCACTTGGTATATACTATATGAATCATAGGGACTTGACTCGTTGTTCAATGGTGAGCATTAGGACTGAGATTCAATCCACTGGCGGCTTTGTTGTAGACACTGTTAAAAAAAAACGAGAATCTTTGACGTTTTTGATGTTCAGCATCTTGCCCCGTTAGCCGGGACTACCTGGTGGGAGTACTTATTACGGAATTTCTTCCATACGATTTGGAAATGGGGTATAGTTCCATCTAAAAGCCCTCCCAGAAGATACTACCCTCCTTCATCATAATCAAACCCAAGTCAGACTTCAACCCACGGGTGTTCCATCACAACAGAGGCAGTAATCCACTCATGGATGGAGGGAGGGGGGGCAGTTTCTGTTGTGATGGAGCACCCGTAGGTTGAAGGCTCCGATTGGCTGAAGAAGGAGGGGCCTAGGGAAGACTCCCTCCTTGTAGTCTTACTAACACTGCAAGATGCTGAGCATAACCAGTGACATTGAGCCTTCTCGTTTTTTGAAACAGTGTCTACAACAAAGCTGCCAGTGGATTAAACTTCCCTCTCTAAGCCACTAAGCCACGAGTCGGTTTCGCATGATTTAAATGGTGTTGCTTTATTATTTATAAATAAAGTCTAAAGATTTAAGCTTTAATTATGCACGGAAAATAAATTATAGTTATCTATTCTCAATCCTATTGTATAAATTATATGAATATATTCATATTTATATGTTTGATACAATCTTGACAATTTTTATGAGTATTTCATTGTATACCATTTTTTCAATTCATATTAACTAGTCGTCTATAATATACATATAAACATAGTAAATAATGCAACGTAAGGAAACTGAATAAGCTTTTATTTAATGATGATCTATTCACGCTCAAACTTAATGCCCAAGTCAACATTCAAGAGCCATCTGGACAATTTTAACCGGTTGAACTTTTATGGGGAACTACCCAACATTTGCGTATAGTATTTGAGAAAATCTGGAAAAATACAACAAGATAGTCCGACTCACGAGGCAAGAGGCTATTCATCACAAATGGCATCGAGTCTCTCTGTTTCTTGAAACAGTGTCTACAACAATGCCGCCAGCGGATTAAAACTCAGCCATATTGCTCACCAACGGATTTCGTTGCCACTAAGCCACAAGTCGGACCTCCATTATTTAAATAGTATATGCAAAATGGTGTTGCGTTATTATTTATAAGGGAGGTCTAAAGACCTAAGGATTAATTATGCATGGAAAATATAATTTTTATTATCTATCCTCAATCATGGGGCCTGATGACTGAGTGACTATCTCTCTGGCGCTCGGTGTCACAGGTTTCGGGTTCGAGTCCTAGTGGTTCCATGGATGTTTATAGTGGTTCGGATTCCCTTTCAACTGTAGATCCTGGTTTAATATGACTGTAGAACTCAGGGCTGAAAACTCTACCCCATAAAAAGAAAACAACTCCTGTCTAGAAATCTGCCAGGGAGCTGTCGGCCTTGACCCTATTACGTACCCCTTGGACTATTACGTCACAGACGATGATGATATTCACAGTTATATTGTATAAATTCTATGAAAATATTCGTATTTATATGTTCGATACAATCTTGACATTTCTATGAGTATTTAATTCTATATCTTTTGTTTTCCATGCGCATTAACTAGTCGTATACAATGTATATATAAACGTAGTAAATAATGCAATATAAAGCAGCTGATTAAGCTTTCCGTTTAATGATGATCTATTCACGCTGAAATTGAATACCCGAGTCAACATTGAAGAGCCATCTGGACAATTTTAATTTGCAAAATGATATTTTCTGCAACTTGAAACAGACTCATGAATCACTCAACACCACGCGCAATTCATGAAACGCAAATTGCAATTCAAATAAAAATATATTAAACGGATACCACATACAGCTTAGAGGCAGACAAAAATATTTCAAACAAACAATTGTAACGGAATTGCCCGTAAACTCAATGGCGTTTAGGGTTAATTAAAAGGCTTAATTTATGACATTTTTGTCATGGCAGGAAATGGACCTTTTCGAATTCCGTTCGAATAGCGGTCCTAGACTAAGTGGGTGGGGATTTCCACAATTTATTAAAAGTGGAATGGAAATAAATATGTCAAGGATTGGGTAGCCGAAATTAGAGGTTTATAAATGTGAATGCATTTAAAATGTATTACATTAGAACAAATTAAAATTATTTCAAAATCAAATTATAATTACAGTTACAGTTAATTGCGCTGAACATCACAAACGCCATCGAGTCTCCACGGTTTTGGAACAGTGAAGTCGCCAGTAGATGGAACCTCCGCTCTAATGCTCAACAGTGGCGCACGTTGCTACTGAGTCACGAGTCGGACACGGATTTAAATTAAACGTTATATATATACACTGAAGTGACAAAAGTCATGGGATACCTCTTAATATCGTGTCGGCCCTCCTTTCGCCCGGCGAAGTGCAGCAACTCGACGTGGCATGGACTCAACAAGTCGTTGGAAGTCTTCTGCAGGAATATTGAGCCATGCTGTCTCGATAGACGTCCATAATTGTGAAAGCGTTGATGGTGCAGGATTTTGGGCACGAACAGACCTCTCGATGATGTCCCATAAATGCTCGATGGGATTCATGTCGGGCGATCTAGGTGGCCAGATCATTCGTTGGAATTGTCCAGAATGTTCTTCAAACCAATCGCGAACAGTTGTGGCCCGGTGACATGGCGCATTGTCATCCATAAAAATCCCATCGTTGTTTGGGTACATGAAGTCCATGAATGGCTGCAAGTGATCTTCAAGTAGCTGAACATAAGCATTTCCAGTCAATGTTCGGCCCAGTCGCACCACAGGACCAAGTCCATGACATGAAAAAACAGCCCACATCATTACGGATTCACCACCAGCTTGAACAGTGCCTTGCTGATAGTTTGGGTCCATGGCTTCGTGGGGTCTGTGCCACACTCGAACCCTACCATCAGCTTTTACCAACTGAAATCGTGACTCATCGGACCAGGCCACGGTTTTCCATTCATCTAGGGACCAACCGATATGCTCACGTGCCCACGAGAGTCGCTGCAAGCGATGTCGTTCTGTCAGTAAAGGCACTCGAGTCGGTCTTCTGCTGGAATAGCCCAAGAAAGCCAAATTTCTCCGCACAGTTCTAACAGACAAGTCCCTTGTACGTCCCACATTGATTTCTGCGGTTATTTGACGCAGTGTTGCTTGTCTGTTAGAATTTACGACTCTTTGCAGACGTCGCCGGTCTCGGTCGTTAAGTGCAGGCGGTCGACCACTGCGCTGTCAATGGTGGGATGTTATGCCTGAAATTTCATACTCTCGGCACACTATTGACACAGTGGATCTGGGAATGTTGAATTCCCTAACGATTTCCGAAATGGCATGACCCATGCGTCCAGTTCCAACTAACATTCCGCGTTCAAAGTCTGTTAATTCCCGTCGTGCGGTCATCATCACGTCAAAACCTCTTCACATGAATAACTTGAACAGAAATGAAAGCTCTGCGAAAGCACTGCGCATTTATACCTGTTCTACGCGATGCTACTGCCACCTGAAAATTTGCATATTGCTATCCCATGACTTTTGTCACTTCAGTGTATAGAGAGAGAGAGACCATATTTTTTTATACTAAAATTTAACTTCTTCATCTTCATTGGCACAACAGCCCTATGATGGACCAAGTCCGTCTGCCTACTGGCAGACTTTTAGACAGGAGAAGATTTATTTTTACGGAGAGGGTTGTCAGCCTTACGCCAAACGCTCAACACTCATATTAGACTGGGACCTACGATTTAAAGTGGAAAAGCCCATTAGAATTAGAGTTACATTAGAACAGATTAAAAAAAGTTACATTAAAACAGATTAAAATTATGTTTAAATCCAGTTATAATTACAGTTACAGTTAATTGCATATGTGATTTTGTGTATTTGACTAAGTGCGTGTGTGATTTCCACAATTTAATAAAAGTGAAAGCGAAATAAATATATCAATGACAGGATGGCCAGAATTAGAGGTTTATAAATATAAATGCGTATGAAATATGTTACATTAAAGCAAATTAAAATTACTTCTAAATCAAATTATAATTTCAGTTGCAGTTAATTGCATTGTTGAATGAAAATCGGAAGACCCAATTATATATTTTATTATTGATAAGTTGTTTTATACAGTGTGATTATAATTAAAGTCCCACTTTCAAAATGCTGTAAAAAAAAGAACCACTCGTCACAATGAGTTCAAATTTGAACTGAAGATACTTGAAGAAGGGGGAAACGGTTCTGCATCAACAAAAGTTTCAAAGTGTATTAATAGATGGCGCTTTAACCGGCATAAAGAATTGGATTCGACTGCCAGTGATAATTTGAATCGAAATGACAACGTAGTTGGCATGAGTTTCACATTAAACCACCTGTAGTGTTCAATGTGCTTGATTATTTCGGTTTTTGAAGGAAAAATAATGACTTACATATCATTCAACAGTTGTGACACTGTGAGTGGAAAACTTATCCACCGATCCAAACTTATTTCCCATCCAATTTGTTATGACAGCAAGGTCATAGCAAATTGGATGAGAAAAATCGATGGCACTTTTTTTTGATGCCATACCGTTTCCCCCTTCTTCAAGTATCTTCAATTCAAATGTGAACTCATTGTGACGAGTGGTTCTATTTATTTACAGCTTTTTGAAAGTGGGACTTTAATTATAATCACCCTGTATATTAATTCATTAAAAAGTTCTTTTATTTAAAGGTGATATTGATAGGTGATACAAAATTAATTAAATAAATGTTTTGTATTTGATTCGGCTTTTGTAAGAATCTAACTCAGAAGTGATTAGTTATATCGCTTTAATATATGACACAATTTATCATTAAGAAAAATCTAAGTGGTATGTATGTAACGATTAATTTAATTTTAAATATATGATTATTAAATATACTGCGACTAATTAAGGTTATAATAATTTTTATTTTGATGACTTTTACAATTTTTAATTTTACGTATATATAAAAATGTTAAAATAATTAAAATACTTAAATAAACATAACAAATTGTATCATATATCAAAACGATATGACTCATCACTTCTGAGTTAGATTACTTGAAAAGTCGAACCAGGTATAAAACATTTATTTAGCCCTCCTTTAGTAATTGCAATTGCAATTAACGAAAATTTGAGCGATTCACATTAAAATACTTGTTTTTAACAAAATAAAATATACAAAACTAAGATAAATGTCGTCGTAAATTAAGAATGAAGTATTCCAAATTCTACAAGAAACGTTATCACATTCAATAGTCAAAAGAGTCCAGCAAAGTTTGAAAATATTAATCGTGTTGTTGTTGTTGTTTCTTATCCCACTTGGCTGGCCAAGCCCACGAGCCCATACGTACTCATGATTGAAGGGGAAGGAAGCAGCTTCTGTTGGGATGGAGCACCCGTAGGTTGAAGCCTGACTTTTGCTCCGTGACGCTCTTACAGTCATAGGAGACCGGGACCTACGTCTTAAAGTGGATTCCGAACCACTACAAACATCCATGGCACCGCCGGGATTCGAACCCGAAACCTGTGGCACCAAGCGCCAGTGCGCTAGACACTCGGCCATTCAGGTCCCAAATTTGCCAACGGCACGCAGTGTTCCCAGGTGGTCACCCACCCAAGTACTGACCGCGCCCAATGATGCTTGACTTCGGTGATCTAACGAGAACCGGTATATTCAGCATGGTACGGCCGTTGGACAGTACATGGCCATGGATGTTTGTACGGCCATGGCCATGGTACGGCCGTTAATCGTAAATGAAGAATGAAGTATTCCCAATTCTAGAAGAAACATTGATATATTCTTTTGGCTATTGTATGGGATGAAGTTCGAAAATTCTAGTCGTAAATGAAGAATGCAGTGTTCCAAATACAATAAGAAGCCCTATACAGCTCAATAGGGATAAGAAAATGCCAAAAGTAATAAATATGAAACTTCAAGAAGAAGGAATTGATCAACGCACTACGAGTACTTATAGCCATTGGAACTACAAATGTTTAAAATCCCAACACCAACCGTGAAAACTGCTTCAAAACCATACTACAAAACACTTCAAGCAAAAGTCAAATTCTCTCAAGACTACATTATTTATGAAGCATTTCAAGAATTAAAGAGGCCGAACTACCATTTACCGCCAAAATTTGCACATTTGGAATGGATCTTTATTTGCTGCACTTTTTGGATGGCTCCACGAACCCGTAACCAAGACAACATCATATTCACACATGATTAAAAGTTTTCTGAAATAATTATGAAGAAATATTTCTTTGTTAACACATCCGTTAAATGTTAATTAATCATGAAATAAGTTTCTTTTAAACACAATCATAATTTTTGTCACAATTCAGATATTTGCAGTACTGAAAGATATATTTGATTAATAACATCATCATCATCATCATCATCAATGGTGCGACAGCCCCATGGTGGCCCAAGGGCTTCTGTCTACTAGCAGATTTCGATATAGAAGAGGTTTTTCTTTTGGAGGGGTAGGGTTATCATATTAGACCGGAACCTATGTTTTAAAGTAATTTCCAAACCACTGTAATCCACTACTACTACACCACACCACATCACTCTGCCTAGAGTTGAGTTGCACCTATACAGTTTGGGAATGATGTGGGGGAGAAGTCTGATTGGAGGGTCTCTAAATATGAGAACGGAATAAAGAGTAATATATAAGCATTTGTATATTTTTTTGTTTGTCGTTTATATTTAAATTTTTACGTACAAAATGCTTATTGCCGTATTTTTACAAGAATTTTTCGTTGTGAATTATATTAGTTACATCAAAAAAACTATTAATTATTTAAAATAAGCAATGATTTGCATATTTTTTTTCTCATGCAGCTGGCAAACACTAGACAGTTGTCTTTCATGCCTTAAGGCAAGCGCTGCACCTATGATACTTACTTGTACTACTCAGGAGGTGCTTGTAGCTTGAAGATAAGCTACGGACCAATACCCCCTGCAACGCTCTATGATCATGTTAGACCGGGACCTACAGCTTAAAGTGGATTCTGAACCACTACAAACATTCATGGGTCTTCCCGGACTTGAACCCGAAAAGTGTGGGACCGAGCGCCAGAATGTTAGTCACTCGGCCATCAGGCCATAATAAGAGTATGGAAAAAATATGCGAACATCTACAATAATATGCACTATTTTAGAAAGCAAACGTATGTTTTATAACACAATAATAATGCAACACCATTTCGTATATACTATTTAAATCACGGGGGCCCGACTCGTGGCTCAGTGGTGAGCATTAGAGCGGAGGTTCAATCCACTAGCGACTTTGTTGTAGACACTGTTTCAAAAAAAACGGGGAGACGCGATGGCGTTTGTGATGTTCAGCATCTTGCCTACTGTGTCGGACTACCGGATTTGAGTTTTCCTGGTTTTCCCCCATACGATACGCAAATGCGAGGTACATCCTCCTAAAAGTCTTCCGGTAGGCACTGCCATCCTTCTTCAGCATCACGGAGCTAAGTCAGACTTCTACCTACGGGTGCTCCACCACAAAAGAATCTCCCCCCCCTTTCCCTTCTTCCATGAGACCACATGGTTTCTTGGACTTGATGTAGAAGTTGCGATGTTGCTTGGTCTACAATATCTACAACTACAACTATATTTTAGCTTAAGGGAGGAATTATACAGAATGGAGTAATATTTAATTAACTATAAAAAATAACCGATACTCCATTGTAAATACAAAATAATACAAATTCAACTTAATTAATGTTAAATCGTGTATACTCTCATCGATAAACGAATGTATTAACTTCGTTACATTAATTTCACATATAATATTCGTTAACCAACGGTAAAATTTGGTATATCAACAGCAAGTGTTTAAGTTTGATACCCCTCAGGGCCGTCCACAACAGTTGCTCGCATGGAAATCATGTCAATGTGGATTGTGATAACGTGCCTCACATAGACAATCGGACTGACTGGTTACAATTTGCCGAGTTTTCCTAACACAAATATACAAATACAAGACAATTACCTTTGAAACTGAATAGTTACTCACGTCGACCATCCCTTTAGATCCTTTAGAGAACAATGTTAACAGATCGAATTAGTATCCAGCATTATAAATATATAAAGAGGTTAAAATTTCTTCAATCTTCTCCCTATTTTCTCAAATTTGAGCCGCATTTTCACTACTAACTAATAATGTAATTAAATTAATAGCAGTTTAATGCAAAATTGAAATTAAATCTTGTTGTGTATTAATAACGTCTTAAAATGCATCTATATTATAAAATATGCATCTTATATTATATCTAATTACATATATATGTATATAGTTATTAAACAAACTAAATTTATTATCGTCGCATAAATTAAATCATTATCAACGCGTGACATAGCCAATTTATACTCAAGAGCCAAAACATTATGACCACCTGTCAATAACGAGTTGGCCCACCTTTGGCGCGTTACAAAGCTTCAACCCGCCTTGGCATGGATGCCACAAGTCCTTGGTAGATGGCCGGAGACAGATTGTACCAGATGTTTAAGCAACGGTCACGGAAATCCGAGATATTGCGAATTGGTGGTCTTTGAACTCTGAGCTGCCATTCCAGGACATCCCAAATGTGTTCTATCGGATTGCGATCCGGTGACTTAGGCGGCCAGGACATTAACTGGAATTCAGAATCATGTTCCTGGAACCACACCAACACAATTTTAGCCTTGCGACAAGGGGCGTTGTCCTGTTGGAACATTCCATTTCCAGCTGGAAAAACAGAGGCCATGTAAGGGTGCAACTGGACCGCAATGATGTTCAGATACCCTGTAGCATTCATGGTCTGCTCTACCACAACTACGGGTCCCAGAGACGCCCAAGAGAACGTCCCCAAAGCATAATACCGCCACCACCGGCCTGTGTATGACCTACTATACATTGAGGGAGCAACTGTTCGCCTGGAAGACGGCGTATCCTGACACGGCCATCGGCGTGATGAATGACAAACCGTGATTCATCTGACCAGGTAACTCTCTCCCACTGATCCATGGACCTGTCACGATGTTCCCAGGCCCAGCGCAGGCGCAGTTGGCGATGATGCTTGGTCAGCAAAGGCACACGAGTGGGACGTTTGCTGCGCAGCCCCATATCCAACAGTGTCCGCTGAACAGTGTGTTCCGATACTATTCTACTTGGCCCTGCATTGTATTGGGCTGTCAGCTGTGCCACTGTCTGGCTCCGGTTTTGCTTCACCATGCGAGAAAGCCTCCAACGACCTTTTTCTTTGATAGCGTGTGGACGTCCAACACCATGTCGTCTACTGCTGGTTTCACCGTCATTCATCCACTTTGCATAAGTACTAATAACTGTAGATCGCGAACAACCCACGAGTCGTGCAGTTTCGGAAATACTTGTTCCGAGCCTTCGAGCCATTACAATCTGCCCTCTATCAAAGTCGCTTAGATCCGCAGCCTTTACCATCGCACACACAGAAGTAAGTGAAAGAATGATTCTTCAGACTTTCCAGCAGCAGTTAAATACCACTTCCACCTGATCACGTGCCTTCCACGTCATCCAGGCGCGTTCATTGCAAAATGTAGGGGTGGTCATAATGTTTTGGCTCTTGAGTGTATGTTATCGCATAATCATTTTAATCAAAACTATATCAAGATTTATCAAAGCTAATCATTATCATCGCATAATCATTTTAATCAAAACTATATCAAGATTTATCAATGCTAATCATTATCATCGCATAATCATACTAATTTATTATAATCACCAAACTAAATTTATTATCATCGTCAAACTAAATTTATTATCATCGTCAAACTAAATGTATTATAATCACCAAACTAAATTTATTATCATCGCCAAACTAAATTTATTATCATAGCATAACTAAATTTATTATCATCGCCAAACTAAATTTATTATCATCGTATAACTAAATTTATTATCATCGCATAAACTAAATCATTACAATCGCATAATCACACTAATTTATTATCATCGCATAATCATACTCATTTATTAACATCGCATAATCATACTCATTTATTAACATCGCATAATCATACTAATTTATTAACATCGCATAATCATACTCATTTATTAACATCGCATAATCATACTAATTTATTAACATCGCATAACTGAATTTATTAACAATTAATTAACAACGCATAGCTAAATTTATTATTATTGCATATTTATTGGTACAATACTCCCATGGTGGGTCAAGGCCGTTTGCCTACTGGCAGATCTGTAGACAGGAGTTCTCTTTTTATGGGGTACATTTGTCAGCATTGCGCCCAACGCTCTACAGCCATATTAGGCCAGGACCTACGATTCGAAGTAGATTCCGAAGATCTATAAGCATCCATGGTACCGCCATTACTCGAACTCGAAACCTGTTTCATCAAGTGCTAGAGAATTAATCACTCGACCGTCGGGTCCCTAAATTTATTACGATGAAGCTAAACTGTTCCGAATAAACAATATAATGCGTATTTCATTTTAAGCTTCACTGTATGTGAAAATACTTATTTATTTTTTATACACAAATTCTAAATAATAAACTGCATATTCTCATAGCTGAATTAATAGTCATAGCTGTAAGAAATATCTAAGACTTCTTTCAACGTATTTTCGCCGTGAATCATATTATTACGGTGGCCTACTTCCTGTCTAACTAACAATTGCTTTCATATTTCTTGTAAAAGAATATGCAAGCAACTTTTTCGGAAAGAATATGGTTTATTATTACTGGGTTACAAAGAAATTCTATCTCGTCATAGCAAGAAAATGAATAGTTGCAATTTAAGTTCAGGCTATGTTTTTCCTTTTTCACAAAGATCAAATATATTTTATTGCAGATATTTTGTTTGGTGTATATAGTAATATATATATTTACTAGATAGTGTATATATTACGGTCTATATCATTTGTGTAATAAGTATGCTTCCTATAATAAACACATATTTGTTTCGATTTTTTTTGTTTATATTTAAATTTTTACATAAAAGTGCTTATTTTTTTTAAAAAATGTTCATTTTGAGGCATGTAAATTAAATAAAATAAAAGCTAAAAATTGTTTAAAATAAGCAATTCAAGTACAAAGTTCTTACTAGCGTATTTTAAAAAATAATTTTCTTTATGAATCATATAAATTAAATAAAACAAAAACTAATAATTGTTTAAAATAAGCAATTCAAGTACAAAGTTCTTACTAGCGTATTTTAAAAATAATTTTTCTTTATGAATCATATAAATTAAATAAAACAAAAACTAATAATTATTTAAAATAATTTTTTAAAATAAGCAATTCAAATACAAAAACTAATAATTGTTTAAAATAAGCAATTCACGTTCTTACTAGCGTATTTTAAAAATAATTTTTCTTTATGAATCATATAAATTAAATAAAACAAAAACTAATAATTGTTTAAAATAAGCAATTCAAGTACAAAGTTCTTACTAGCGTATTTTAAAAATAATTTTTCTTTATGAATCATATAAATTAAATAAAACAAAAACTAATAATTATTTAAAATAAGCAGTTTTTTGTTAAAATAAGCAATTCAAGTACAAAGTTCTTACTAGCGTATTTTAAAAATAATTTTTCTTTATGAATCATATAAATTAAATAAAACAAAAACTAATAATTGTTTAAAATAAGCAATTTATGAAAATAAGCAATTCAAGTATTCTTAAAAAAAATAATTTTTCTTTATGAATCATATAAATTAAATAAAACAAAAACTAATAATTGTTTAAAATAAGCAATTCAAGTACAAAGTTCTTACTAGCGTATTTTAAAAATAATTTTTCTTTATGAATCATATAAATTAAATAAAACAAAAACTAATAATTGTTTAAAATAAGCAATTCAAGTTTTGTTTAAAATAAGCAAACAAAGTTCTTACTAGCGTATTTTAAAAATAATTTTTCTTTATGAATCATATAAATTAAATAAAACAAAAACTAATAATTGTTTAAAATAAGCAATTCATGTACCAAGTTCTTACCAGTCTATTTCAGAATTATTAAAATCTTAAATGCTTGTTCTAAATTCAATGAATTTCATCAGGATTGAAAATTTAAAATTTTAAAAATTAAATCAAAATCGCAATCTAAAATTAAAAAGAAACATGAAATTTAATTAATTTAAACTAAATTAATTTATTAAAATAATACTTTACTGTTGGCTTGCTTAATTATCACAAAAGGGTATCATTTCAGTTTTATAGAAGACTCGATAAATATTCAAAAGCTTTAAAAAAAAACTGTTATTCTATTATATTACTCTAAGAAAAAAATACTTATTCGAGATTTTTCGAAACTGATATATTTTCTAAGAATTTAACAACTTGAAACTCAAGTTTAAGTGCTTAAATTAAGATATTATTAAAAATTAATCTGAAATAATTAATTCCGCTGTTTAAAAAAAGAATTTCGTAGAAATTAAGTGAGAAAAAGTATTCTAAAAGAAGCTTAAAGTATTATTATTCCCTAAACTATTTGAAATTTGTTTGAATAACATGGAAATTTCATTAAAATGTCTAAATAAAACTAAAAAGACTATTTGCTTAAAACTCTCACTTGTATAAAATTTTGGTCACAGTTCTCCAAAGTGCTAAATTGAAAAAAGTTATGGAATTTAATAGTTTAATAATTATTTTAAGCTTTATTATCATTTAAAGAACACTTGCTCTAATGCTTCTTAAACATGATAAATTCCTATTGTATATTCTTAAATTAATTTTTATTTATTATTTTATATTAATTTTAAATTTTATGTTATATATTTATATATTTTTAACATTATTTAACTAGATTTTATATTTTATTTTAATTGTAAAAGTGTTATATTTATAAAACGCTTATCTAAGCAATCATTTAATATTAACAAGAAATGACAACAAAATTTCTGTTCAAATATTATGATTTAAAAAATAATTTATGCATAAAAAATATTTAGAAAATATTTTTAAATGTTTAATGTTAATTAAAAATTAAAATGTTTAATGTTTTATGTTTTATTAATGTTCTAAATGTTAAAATGTTTTTAATATTAAATAGTGTTAAAAAATGCATGTGAAATATACAACAGAAAATTTCAAATTAATATAAAATTATTAGAAGAAAATTAGAAAAAAAAGTATTAGCAAAAGAACAAGTGTTCTTCTTGTTAAAAGAATTAGAACAAGTGTTCTTTCAATGATAATAAAGCTTAAGAAAATTTAGAACTAGTGTTCTTTAAATGGCAATAAAGATTAAATATTTAACATATAATAAAAAATAATATTTAACAAATAGTTACAGCAACTTGAAAATACAGATAATCGATTGTAAAAATAGCAATATTTTATATTTAGTACAATCGTATTTTATGTTTAAATACCTTAAATTATAAAACAAATATCTTAATTTAAGAAAAACCAATTATAAAACAAAACTTTTAATTTAAGAAAAAACCAATTATAAAACAAATATTTTTAATTTAAGAAAAAAATAATTATGAAACGCTTATCTAAAAAATCGTTTAATGTTAATAACAAATGATAAAAAAATTTTGTTTGAAATATTATGATTTCAGAAATAATTTATGCATAAAAAATAATTAAAAGGAAAATTAATTAAATAAAAAACTCAAATATTTGTAACAAAAATTTTTGAATTGTTTTTAATATTAAAATGTTAATAATAAAAAAACGTGAAATTTTATTTCAAAAAAGACATCGTTAGTCGTAAAAATAAAACTTTTTTTTTAATTCTTTGAACATTTTTATATTTTTAATTAAAATTGAAACAATTATTTATAAATATGTTTTCATAGGTGAATTAATTATTCTTTTTATATGTGTTTTGTAAAAAAGTAACAACGTACTTCTCATAATTTAATCAAAATTTTTGTGAACATATAGATAATTTTTTCCCTACTGTACTTAAATATATTGTATTTAAATTTCAAACGCAAACTAGTTTTGCATCATAAATTAATATGAAACGCTTTTTTTATTTAACATATTTTTAAGAAAATGTGATTAATTTAACAACTACTGTAACGAAATATTTATAATCTTTAAATGATACGAATTCATATTGAAATAATTCTTTCCATTCTATATTTCAGATTGGATTCTGACAGAGGCTTATCTAGGAAATTTATTCTTGAAGGTACGGAATATTTTCAGCATTTGATTATTATTTTGTTTGTTAAATATTATTTTTGTTTGTTTAGTTTTTTGACAATTTTTTATGTAATGATTACGTCAATATATATATATAAATTCTAGCATTTAAAAAAAAATACTTTAATTACAGTGTCACGTAAATATCAATTCATTTGATCAATAAAATAATTATTTTAATAAAATATTTATTTAATAAAATTATTGCTTAATGTCTTAGTGGCCAACCCGCAGCCAGCCTTGAATATTTTTGCGGCTCATGAGATTTATCACACTTTTACAAAATATATTTATTTTATAATGGCCAAAGTAGTGAAAACCAATGTATTAAAAAAAATACATTTATACATTTATGTGTGCATCCCTATATTCAAAAATTAAATGTCGAAATTATGAGAAAAAACTAACTTTGATTTTAAAATAATATTCTTGCGAATATAGGACAGATATTGCCTGTTTTATTTATTTGTTCACAGAATAATTAAATTATTTATTTTTGAAACTAAGGAATATTTTCAGCATTTGAAGTTGTTAAATATTATTTTTGTTTGTTTAGTTTTTTGACAATTTTTTATGTAATGGTTACGTCAATATATATATATATATATATAAATTCTAGCATTTAAAAAATACTTTAATTACAGTGTCACGTAAATATCAATTCATTTAATCAATAAAATAATTATTTTAATAAAATATTTATTTAAAAAACTTATTGTTAAATGCAGGGGTGGCCAACCCGCAGCCCTCCTTGAATATTTTTCTAGCCCAAGAGTTATATCACACTTTTACAAAATATATTTATTTTATGGTGGCCAACGTAGTGAAAACCAATGTATTAAAAAAAATACATTATGTGTGCGTCCGTATATCCAAAAACGAAATGTTGAAATTAATAGAAAAAATAAATTTTGATTTTAAAATAATATTCTTGCGAATACATGACAGACATTGCCGGTTTGAGTTATGAGTTTACAGTTACGAGTTCGCAGAATAATTAAATTATATTCTGCGAACTCATGGTGCACGCGCAGCTTAGAGCATCTAATATAACAGGTCCTATGTTTCACTTTAAGTGACCTCAATGACGCAGTGACAATCCCCAGATACACATAGTTGATAGCAGAACAAACTAGAGTCTTAGTTCAAGTTATTAGCGCTTTTTGTTCAACTTACACATGCGAATCGTTTTTTTCTAAAATGAAGATCAAACGCAAAACACGCTCAAACATAACGTACGCAAACCTGCAACACCCATTACGATGTGCAAATACCCAAAATGAGATCGAGATCGATCCAAAATGAGAAAGAGTAGAGAAACAAATATCGCTCCAATAAAATAAATATTTTTTAATGATTTCCTTTTTTATTTCGTTTATATTTTATATTTCATTTTTAGTGTTACATATTTCTTTACAATGTGCGTTTTGTATCATTATTATTCTATTATATATGTTTACATGTAAAAATAATAATGAACACAATAATAATAACTCATTCTATTTCAATTTTTCACTCCAAAAAATGTCTATAATGAGTCTAAATCTACTACATAATTTTATATGCGGCCTTCGGAGTTAGGATGTAGTTCTAAAGTGATCCGTAAGATCATTTGGGTTGGCCACCACTAATGTTTAATGTTTGCATATATGTTAGTCTTATTGTAATCATAATCCTTTCTCATTATTTCAGAAGTACAAAATATCTTCGTCTTAAATATAAAAAAAAAATTTTTAATAATAATGTAATATTAGAGCACTGAAATTTTAAAGTAGATGAGTTTTTAGTTTTTTGTAAAATGAACATATGTACAATATGATATGTTTAACGTATGTAAAGTATGTTATGAGGAACATATGATAAAATCGTATTTCGCGAAGAAGAACACTTACAAAAATTTCTGAAACAATTTGCTCGTTTAGATAACTATATTTCTAAAAGGCAATCAATAATTACATACATCTTACCACTTATATCGTCATTGTATCTGTTCCATAACGGTAAAACATTTTTGTTTTATAATGGTAACATCATTTCATAGATGTCCTACATTAGAGTTAGATAATGCCTTCCCATGTGGATCCTGGTTAGAATAGCCCTACTGTAGCCCATGCATATAGTAAAAGACGACTAAAATGGGTACCCAGTGCCCGGGGGTATAAACGGATGGGGTAAAGTCAGACTTCTCCCTTTGGGTGTCCCATGTCTTTGTACCGCAAGATCAGAGACAAAAAGAAGCTGCATTTTTTTACCCTTTAATCATAACTTGACGTTTTAATACACGTGTTCTTGGACTTGGTCTAGATGTTGCTGTCGGCCAAGTGGGATTAGAAACAACAGGAAATATCACATACCTATCTTTGACTATTATAGTTTATATCTATTATAGTTTGTGATCTGTCGTGCATGTGAGACTTTTTTTTGCCAAGATATTTCACTCTGTCTTGGTCCTGTCACTTCACACTCATATTTATTTAAAAAATGAAGCCTTGAATAAAAGCCGAAAATAAATAAGTTTCATATAAAATTAAATTCTGAATAAGACTTTTCATTATTTTACGGTATTTTATAGCTGTTTACGCTATTTTAAAGTTTGATAGGTTTGTGTGTTAAATATCTTGAACTTTGATTAAATAAATGATTTTTAGCATATCGAATTTATTTTATAAATTGCAAAACTTGTATTACGCTCCCGTAAATCTATAATAAGAGTCAGTCGTAAATATTGTTCACCATTTAAAATGAACCAGGAAACAAAAAATATTCAATAATTACTTTCAGCATGAGAATCTCCACATTTGGTCGGCGATTGCTTTTCAAGAACCTTAAAAGACACCATCTACATCTATCATCACTGGTTCATGATGCTTTTCAATTTGTAATTGAAAATTATTTCAGTTCCCATTCATTTTCATTTTTAATACGCTTTTATTAGCTTCACCTGTATGTTTGTATGTATGTATGTTTGTATGTAACTCACATTTTGGGACTGATGGCGCCATCTACTGGCGAGTCAGTCAACTGATCCGCGATCGAATTGCGCTCTTCCTATTGGCCGAAAATTTCGGTGGGTAAAAAGTATGTAAACTTAGCGGATAACCGGCCAAGTGGAAAACAAAGTAAAAACAATTATACTTTAAAAAAATAAAAAAAAAAATATGCTTTTTTTTAGAGTTCATCAGACTAAAAGTAAAAAATAAATTAATAGTTTAAAAAACTAAAAAATACGCTTTTAGAGTTAATCAATCTAAAAAGTAAAAAAATAATTGTTAACATAAGAATAAAATGACTGACGAGAAAATGAATGTCACTGTTCTAAAAGCGTGGGGTGCTTTGTATGACATTTTTAAACTAACTCTGCATTTCGGAATGAAACTAGTGAAAAATTATAACGATTGATATCGAGCACCCCACGCTTTTAGAACAGTGACAATCATTTTCTCGTCAGTCATTTTATTCTTATGTTAACAATTATTTTTTACTTTTTAGATTGATTAACTCTAAAAGCGTATTTTTTAGTTTTTTTAAACTATTAATTTTTATATAGACATATGGAGGTATTAGATAAAAGTTTGTTTTGAAAGAAATATCCAATAGCATAAATGTTTTCTAAGTCTGGTAATCACATTCCTTTGCTACATAACGTCGCTAATATGTTAAATAAATTAGCAAAATGAGGCTATGTATGTCCATGTATAATTATGGAATTAAACACGCACTTTATTTCATTGGTTCCACGAAAGTGATTTCGTAATTGCTGTGTAACGTCTCGGCCTATACTAGATCTATGATAGCTTCATGAAGACGCACACGTTCAGATTCATGGGAACATTTTAAGTTTTATTTACAAGCACAGTATGCATATATACAAATACAGAACACTGAGTTATTATACAAAGAAATGAAAATTAAAAATATATATTTGATCACAAGTACACAATTGAATGGCAAGAGCAATTCACACGAAGATCGGGGATTTTCAGAATTCTCGAGTCTGCACGAATCTAATTGCCTGGTCTGCGGCAGACATTAGTTATCACAAGTCATGATTTATGAAACCTCAAGGTGCTCACTTTGCAACGGGAGGAAACTCCAACCTTACTCAGTCACTTCAGAGAAAAACAGAAAAACAACATTTTTGGTCGACTCGTTGCAGAGACTCTTTCTATTCTTCTCCAAAAACCGCCCTTTAAGAAAAACCGAAAATCAGATTCCTCACTTTTCATTGGAGTAGTCATTTCCACAGTTCACTCTGAAAACAGGCGGAAACTCCGGCCTATTAAGTCACTTCGGAAAAAAAAACGAAATAACACTTCTGGACGAATCCTTGCAGAACTCTTCTTTTTTTTTTCCAGAACATTCTGTCAGGTGGTTAGCTTTTTTCACTTCTTATTGGAGTAGACATTTCTCAGCTCGTGGTCGATCATCAATTACGATGGAATAACTCATGGCGTATCCATATTTCATCTGCAATTGTTTCGTCCTGTGAAGATCGCCCAGATATTCGCTAATTTCATGAGTTTCATTTTACATGACACCGAATATCTGCTATCCTATTTGAGTGACAGGTTGTTCTCATGAGTACAAAACACTAATTGCATGTAATATAACTAATCGCAACATTGCTTATATGATGCCAAATTAGAGTGAAAGGGTTGTTATTATGTAATTATGTTTAAAAAAATATATATTTCCTCTCTCCTGGGAATGAAATGCCACAACTCTTCCCGTGAGAAAAAAATGATACAAAATTAAAATCTCTGACAACATAGTTACTGTTTGAAATTATTAAAGTGCGAATAAAAATTTTTTTTTCCTGCTCCTATTTTTAAAAAAGGGAATTTAATTTTCTTCAACTCTGTTGCATTATTTAAATCTAACGAATCTTTATTAAAATCTAATGAAACTTTATTAAAATTTTTTTAAACAACAGCTTTGAAAATAAAACGCAAGTAAACATTTTTCAATTCCTACAATTGACTCACACACTCCCTATATATATCTTGTTCAAATTTTTAATAAAGTACTTCTTATACATCTACTCAAGTTCAAATACATTTTTTTAAACTTGTAGTGGATGATACTTGATGTTAATACAGTTTTTTCAAATATTAATTCATTAATTAAATTTAAATTAATTAATTTTAGTTTTTTTTTTAGATTTAAGTTGCATATATCTACTAATAGATGGCGCCAGATAAACTTAAAAAAAATAAATGAAAATTATTTATAAAGGATTTTCTGCATTATAGTGAAAAGAAAAGTAGGAGTTGACTTTAAAAAATTTCTTTTTATATTACTTGTCGTAAAGTAAAACAATGATGTCAAAAGATTAGAATAAATTTCTTTGAAGTAGCCTCATTATTTTAAAGAAAATTATTCGGGATAATTCAGAAAAAAGGGAGTGATTATTTCTTTAAAAATTGTGTTCTTTGATTATTTTTTAAAACAGCAAATATACATGACTTTTCTATTTGAGAACCAAAAAAGAAAGAAAAGAAAAAACATTTTTCGTTAAAAATTAATAAGTTTAGACGCTGGAGAGGAGAATATAACGGCAGAATGAGGTATTAAGCCAACAAACTTTGGCCCATTCGTACTTTCCTTGGGGATATCACTTGAGGTATAAGAATTTAAAATTTGGTTTTCTTTGGCCCCATAACCTAAAAAGAACCCATAACATAAACATAAAAAGGCCCCACAATTGGCAAACACATTGGCCCCATTTAAAAAGAACTTGCAAAAAAAACAACTGTTTGTTCTTTCGGCCACTGCAGTTTTATGGAGTTGAAAATAAAATGTCTTGTCACGAAATTAAACAATATAGAGAAAAACAATGTTTTCTTCTTTATCTGTAACAAGGTTAACTGTATTTCTCTACTACAGTTGTTCAAAATGTATGCTTGAGTTTTATTATAATTCAGCTTAAAGATTTCATAGTATAGAAATAATGTACTACTGCGCCCAAAATGTAAGACCAATTATTTTTTTTCATCGCCTTCAAAGTAATACCCCTCCGGACACCATGCACTTATGCCAACTTTTGTTCCAATCCTCAATGCATGCCGAAAAGTCATCGGCAGGGATGGCCTTCAAAGCGCGCGGCGATTCACGGTGAATGTCTTCAATCGACTCAAAACGGTATCCCCGGAATGGTCTTTTGAGTTTAGGGAATAGCCAGAAGTCGCACGATGTGAAAACGGTGGTTGTGGAACGATACGGGTTTCATTTTGGGCGAAACAGTCACGAAGAATCAATGCACTGTGAGCTGGCGCATTCAGTGTTTTCAATACCAATCCAGTTTTGACGCTTTAGAGGCCAAAAATGGAACTCAGGGATCCTTTTGAAATTCCAACATCAGCAGCAATGTCTGTTATTGTAAATCGACATTTTGCAAGCACTGAATCTTTAATTTTTTAGACGTGAGCTTCGTCGGTTGAGGTTGAGGGTCGACCAGACGGTTCTTCGTCTTCAACGCGTTCTCTGCCTTCTTTGAACTGTTATTACCACTGCCTTCTGCAACATTCTATACGTTTCTGCAAACAAAATGTAATGCATGTTCTTTGCTCAATTCATTCAGACATTTCAAATTCGCCGGAATCAGTTTTAGCGTCTCCCAAAACCAAGCTTAACTCAAACACTAAAGAATATTTTGACGTCAAAGTTCGCACAGATGTCAAGGATAGTGCCAGCAACCTATAAGAGAAAAAAAATGAAATTCCACAATCCCCGGGAATTATAAATTGAAAATCGGCTTTATTTTTTGAACACAGTTATACATTCCGGTTTTCTGGGAATGAAATGCCACAACTCTTCCCGTGAGAAAAAGTTCCTTCAAATTTAAAATCTTTGGCAACATATTTACTGTTTGAAGCTATTAAAGTGCGAATAAAAAAAAATTTCAGCTCTTATTTTAAAAAAGAGAATTGAATATTCTTCAACGTCTATTGTATTATTTAAATCTAACAAAACTTAATTAAATCTTTTTTTTAAACAACGATTTTAAAAATAAAATACAACTAAACTTTTTTTTTATACAGTAAGACACTAATGTCAAAAGATTAAAATAAATTTCTTTGAAGTAGCCTCATTACTTAAAGAAAAATTATTCGAAAAATTCAGAAAAAAGGGAGTGATTATTTCTTTTAAAAATTTGTTCTTTGAATTATTTTTTAAAACAGCAAATATACTTGAATTTTCTATTTGAAAACAAAAAAGAAAGAAAGAAAAAAGCATTTTTCGTTAAAAATAAATAAGTTTAGACACTGGAGTAGAAAAGATAACGGCAGAATGAGGTATTAAGCCAACAAAGTTTGGCCCACTCGTACTTTCCTTGGGGATATCACTTGAGGTAGAAGAATTTAAAATTTGGTTTTCTTTGGCCCTAACATAAAAATAGCTTGTAAAAAAAAAAACTACAGTTTTGTTCTTTCGGTCACTGCAGTTTTATGGAGTTGAAAATAAGAGGTCTTGTCACGAAAAGAAACAATGTAAAAAGAACAATTTTTTCTTCTTTATCTGTAACACGGTTAACTCTATTTCTCTACTGCAGTTGTTCAAAATGTATGCTTGAGTTTTATGGTAATTTAACTTGAAAATTTCAAAGTATAGAGATTATGTATATTTAATGTAAATTTTTTTAAATGTATCAAATGTAAACAAATTTAACTTACACATACTATATATATTAACTAATTTCTTCTAAATTTAGAAGAAAAAAATAAGATCATAAGAAGGGTAAATAAGAAGCCCTTTATAAAGTTGTACTTTAGCATATACTGTAGCATTATTTCTCAAGGGAATAGTTGTGGCATTTCATTCTCAGGAAAGAGGCGTGATTCACTAAAGCGCATGGGGCTTACTTTGAATACAAGCGGAAATTCCGACCTATTAAGTCACTTCAGAGAAAAAAAGAAAACACAACACTTCTGGTCAACTCGTCGCAGAACTCTTCATTTTTTCTCCAAAAAATCTGTCAACGGGTGAGCTTTCCTCACTTCTCATTGCAGTACACATTTCTCAGCTCATGGTCGATCATCAATCATGATAGAATAACTCATAGTGTAGTCCATATTACATTTGTAATTGTTTCATCCTGTGAAGATCGCCCAGATTTTCGCTAATTTCATGAGTCTCATTTTACATGACACCAAATCTGCTATCAGATTTGAGTGACAGGTTGTTCTCATTAGTACAAAACACTAATTGCATGTAATATAACAACCCACAATACTGCTTATCTGCTGACAAATTTGAGTGATAGGTTGTTATTATGTACTTGTTATGTTAAAAAAATATACATTCCTCTCTCTTGGGAATGAAATGCCACAACTATTCCTGTGGGAAAAAAATGCCACAAAATAAAAATCTTTGACAACATAGTTACTGTTTGAAATTATTAAAGTGCGAATAAGTTTTTTTTTTTCCCGCTCCTATTTTTAAAAAAGGAAATTTAATATTCTTTAACGTCTGTTGCATTATTTAAATCTAACGAAACTTTATTAAATTTTGTTTTATACATCAGTTTTGAAAATAAAATGCAAGTAAGCGTTTTTTTTTTTTTTTACAATCCCTATTATTAGGTCACACTCTTCCTATATATATCTTGTTCAAATTTTTAATCGTTCATAAAATACTTTTTATTCATTCACTCAAGTTCAAATACATTTTTTAAAACTCGTAGTGGATGACACTGGATGTGAATACAGTTTCTTCAAATATTAATTCATTAATTGCACTTAATTAATTTCAGTTTTTTTTAGATTTAAGTTGCATATAGATGCCGCTATATGGTTATATAGATGATATACCAATAGATGCCGCCAGATAAACTTAAAAAAATGAATGAAAATTATTTATAAAGGACTTTCTGCATTATAGTGAAAGAAAAGTAGGAATTGACTTTAATTTTTTTTTTATATTACTTGTTGTAAAGTAAAACAATGATGTCAAAAGATTAAAATAAATTTCTTTGAAGTAGCCTCATTATTTAAAGAAAACTTATTCGGAAAATTCAGAAAAAGGGAGTGATTATTTCTTTAAAAATTTTTTCTTTGATTCTTTTTTTAAAACAGCAAATATACTTGACTTTTCTATTTGAGAACAAAAAAAAGAAAGAAAAAACATTTTTCGTTAAAAATAAATAAGTTTAGACGCTGGAGAAGAAAAAGATAACGTCAGAATGAGGTATTAAGCCAACAAACTTTGGCCCACTCGTACTTTCCTTGGGGATATCACTTGAGGTAGAAGAATTTAAAATTTGCTTTTCTTTGGCCCATAACATTAAAAGAACTTGTAAAAAAAAAAACCAGTTTGTTCTTTCGGTCACTGCAGTTTTATGGAGTTGAAAATAAAATGTCTTGTCACGAAATTAAACAATGTAGAGAATAACAATGTTTTCTTCTTTATCTGTAACAAGGTTAACTCTATTTCTATACTACAGTTGTTCAAAATGTATGCTTGAGTTTTATTGTAATTTAGCTTGAAGAGTTCAAGGTATAGAGATAATGTATACTACTGTGCCCAAAAAGTAAAACCAATTATATTTTTTTTTCCAAAAACTCTTTGTTTATTCTTCCAAACTTATTTCATCGCTTTCAAAGTAATCCCCTCCGGACACAATGCACTTGTGCCAATTTTTTCTAACCCTCAATGCATGCTAAAAAGTCATTGGCAGGGATGGCCTTCAAAGCGCTCAGCGATTCACGTTGAATCTCTTCAATCGACTCAAAACGGTGTCCCCGGAGTGGTATTTTGAGTTTAGGGAATAGCCAGAAGTCCTACGGTGTGAATGCGGTGGTTGTGGAACGATAGGGGTTTCATTTTTGGCGAAAAGGTCATGAAGAATCAATGCAGTGTGAGCTGGTGCATTGAGCGTTTTCGGTATTAATCGAGATTTGACGCGTTTGAGGCCCAAATGGAATGGACCGTTCCTTTTGAAGTTCCAACATCATCAGCAAGGTCTCTAATTGTAAATAAACGGTTTGCAAGCATCAAATCTTTAATTTTTTGGACGTGAGCTTCGTCGCATGAGGTGGAGGGTCGACCATAGGACTCCTCGTCTTCAAGGCGTTCTCTGACTTCTTTGAACTGTTTACACAACTTCTAAACATCTTTTTCTGATAGAATAATGCCTTCTACAACATTCTATAAGTTTACGCAAACAAGATTTAACACAAGTTCTTTGCTCAATTAATTCGGACATTTTGAAAAATGGCCGGAATCAGCTTTAGTGTCACAAAGCCAAGCGTAACTCAAACACTAACGAATATTTTGATGTGAAATTTCACATAGATGTCAAGGACAGTGCCAGCAACCCCCAAAAAAAAAAAATTAATTCCATAAGCCCCGGGCATTTTAAATTGGAAATTGGTCTTACTTTTGACGCACTATTATTTAATGTAATTTTTTTAAATATATCAAACGTAAACAAATTTAATTTACACATATTATATTTATTAACTAATTTCTTTTGAATTCAGAAAAAAACAAAAAAAAAAGAAAGAAAAATAAGGTCATAAGAAGGGTAAATAAAAAACACTTTATAAAGTTGTACTATATAAAGTATACTGTAGCATTATTTCACACGGGAATAGTTTTGGCATTTCATTCTCAGTAGAGAGGAATGTATCTGAAGGCACTTCCATTTATTTTGCAATCCACTACTATCCACATTTTAATTGCCTCTACATCCCATTAGAGATAACCTATTATGAAGAGACTAGTTTTATGCAATTGAAATACATTTATTTAACATATCGAAGGGGTGTGAAAAAAATTGAAATTAAAGAAACTTAAATAATAATAATAATAATATATAACATTATTTATTCCTAATAATTTAGAGATTGAGAATTATAAATATCCCAAATCAGCAGTTTTTTGTAGTTGCAGAAAGTTTGCTTTCCATCAATCTACAAGCATACTTTTCTTTTCTGCTACTTGTCACTGGATTAGATTAAATTTTCTCCAGTCAGAAAACTTAAGTCACTATTAATGACTTTCTGTTGTAATTCGTTTTACAAGTCTTTTACTTTTGTAGTCTTATTAATGCATGAGTTTTTCTACTTGTTCTGATCAACGGAAAACTAAATTATTTTTAACAGAACTTAGCAAATTGTTTTTAAAGTTAATTAATTAATTTTTATTATTTTCCTTGATAAAAATTTCAGGCGTTTTTCTCCCTTTGGAGAACTTCCTAGGGCAGACATATGTTTGTTAGAACTAGTATTTATATTTATTTAAAATTCGTTAAATAAAATTAACATAATGTTAAATGTGTTAATTATTATAAACATTATATATTGTTATTAGTTTTGCACCTTTTGCAATTCCACCATTTTTTCCAAACCACTTACAAAAAAAGGAACAAAAATGCAAATGTTTAATTTATAGAAATGATTGGATTTTCAGAGTCCAAAATAAGTAGTAATATTTTGGGCGAATGTACAACGAATGCATAAAATAATTTTTCAGGTAAAATATATCCAAATGTTTTTAATTAAATTTATAAAACAGAATTAATTTTATTTTATGTACCACTGTTTTAAAATTAACCAGATTAATTTTTTTCACTTAAAAATACTTTAAATGACATTAATTCCTTCATTTAAAAAAATTCAGTTCAAAGTGGGCCCGGTTTAGAATAGAACCACTGTAGCCCATGCATGTCGTAAAAGGCGACTAAAATGGGTATCCAGTGCCCGGGGGTATAACAGAGTGGGGTAAAGTCCGTCGTCTCCCTTTGGGTGCCCGAAGCTATATTTTTTACCCTTTATCATGTCTTGTCAACAGGTTCATGGACTTGTCTAAATGTTGCTGTCGACCAAGTGGGATAAGAAACAATAACAAAATTTATTTAATATATATGCAATGTATTAATTTTTAATCAATAAATTTTTGAAATAAAAAATTCATTTCTTTATTAAGCATTTATTTTATATAGAAACGGATATATTAATAATAATAGTTACATGATTATTAACTCATCTCTATGTATATAATTTTTCTGTGTAACAGGTGGAATGAAAGGTTCATAGGCTGACACATAGATGGCGTTACTAGTATTAAATGCATATGATTCTTAGTTAGCCCTAATCTTCAAAAGACACGTGTATAAATTTTACAGCTGTTGCACTATTAGTATGTGAGTTATAGCATTTTTAGTGAAGCAACTTTTGTTAGTTTGAAAAAATGGATAAAAAGGAATTTCGTGTGTTAATAAAGCATTGCCTTTTTGGCGAAAAAAAATAATCCACAAATGAGTCCATAAAATAATTTCTGATAACCGTAAAGTGAAGTTGGTTGAGATAGCTGAGACCCTAAAGATATCAAAGGAACGTGTTGGACATATCATGAAGGAATATTTGGATATGCGAAAGCTCTGTTCAAAGTGGGTGCCGCGCGAGTTCACAATCGTCCCAAAACAACAACGAATGGATGATTCTAAGCAGTGTTTGGAGCTGTTCCATCGTAATAAACCCGAATTTTTGCGTCGATATGGGACAATGGATGAAACATGGCTCCATCATTTCACACCGGAGTCCAATCGACGGTCAGCCTAGTGGACTGCACATGATGAACACTAAAAATGCTATAACTTCACAAAAAATGCTATAACTCACATACTAATCGTGCAACAGCGTATCTTTTGAAGGTTCGAGCTAACTAAAAATGATATGGATTTAATACTAGTAGCGCCATCTACGTGTCAGCCTACGAACTTTTCATCCCACCTATTATGTGTTTGCTACTGAACAACTAATAAACGGCTAGACCGATTTTGAATGAATTTTTTTGTGTTGCGTGTGAGTGGGTCCTTTGATGGTTTAGATTCATAATTGGACCGTTATATGGCGTTGCAATCGGTTTTTCTGTACGTGTGTTTTTTCTGAACTTCTAAAAGGCCTGATCGTTTTTGATGAAATTTTGTGTGTGTGTTTGATAAAACATGGAGAATGTTTTTATGCTATCCTTTTTTTGCAAGTTGTCACCAGATGGTGCTTCTATACCGTTCAACCAATCGCTATAAAAATTGGTAATAATATGTATTTGAGTATGGAAAATATGTTTGCGCTATCCACTTTATTGTTACTTGCCACCAGAGGGTGCTGCAGCATTTCATCTTATATACCGTTCAAACGATATCCAGGAAAAACAGTATGCACATATATTGGAACATGGAGAATAGATTCGCGATATGTAATTTTCTACAATGCAGTTTTTTTTCGCAGGACAATGTTTAACAGGTTCTGCTAGTTGAATACAAATGAAAAGGATTTAGCAATATTAAACAATAGAAAAACATCAACACAAAGCGAATATTCATTTTATATTCTAATCATATTTTAGTCTGATTGTGAATCTTTCTTTTAATACACTGATTTTTCTTTTATGAATATATAAATAGATTTTAAATGATTAAGAATTATGTTTTTAAAATATTTTATTGGTACTTACAAAAAGAAATAAACTGAAATGAGCCAAATTGCTTAAGAGTTTAAGTAAAAATGCAAGTACTGAATTCTAAAATAGCAGTCTATCAATTTAGGCTATATATTTTCGAAATAAGAGAAAAATGCATAAAGCACGTATGACAATATATTTCAATTTTTAAGAAAATCTCAATAAATAAATAAGAAAATAACGCAAATTCTTTGAATTCCCTGTTGTGCTTCGAAATAAAAACCTCAACAACCATCTTTAGTTTTTATTAGGCGGAAAAAACCAAACAAACAAGGCGGAAAAATGACGGGAAAGCATGTAAAACGTTGACAGCACCAGGTGGTGCAATTTTGTCTCATCTAAAAGGTTTTTTTTTTTTTTTCTAATGCAGCTGGCAAATAAACAGTGGTCTTTCGCCATAACGGCTGCACCGATGTTACTCACTTTGAATTACCCAGGAGGCGCGTGTAACTCGATGGTAAGCCACGGAAGCGGAGCAACAATGCCCACGCAGCGCTCTACGATCGTATTAGGACCAGGACCTACGGCTTAAAGTGGATTCCGAACCCCTACAAACACTCATGGCAAAGCCAGGATTTGAACCCGGTACCTGTGGTACCGAACACCAGAACTCTAGCCGTTCGGCCATCAGACCCCTCTCATCTGAAAGGTAAAGAAAAACAAAACAAAAAACAAAAAATAAAAAACACGAAAGAAAAATGACAAGAATAAAAGCTGGGAGAAATAACAGAAAACATAAAAAGCGCGGGAAAACGAGTTTATCGGTCCAATAGCCGTTAAACAGATTTGTTCCACGGTCCGTTGTTTCTCTAACCATTCCAAAGATTCTCTATGTTCTACTTTTATGATTTCTGTCGATCCTGCTATATATTTTTGCTACTTAAAGTACAGCGAGTTTATGAAACAAATTGATGTTTGTGAGTACCCGACAGGGTATTTAAACCTTTTTACTGACTTTTCAAAAACGACACCCGATAAAAAAGAATTCCTGGCTGTAACGCCATTTAATAGCGCCATCTTGGAATGTGCTTTGGGATTTTGGAATCCATGCCGTAATTGTTGGAAAGAAATTTCAGATCAAATCGCCACTCAAGTTAAGCATTGGGAAATATACCCCAAAACATATTTCTCAAATGGTCAATCTTTAGATTATTTAGTTTATCTTATTTATTATTGTTATTATTTTTTGGCAAAAAAGGAATTATTTGTATTTGAGTTAAATCTGTAAATGTGTCAGTATAGATTCGGTAAAATTTTGTGTATTAATTTTTTAGTATTTTTATTTTGGATATTTTACAATTATGTTGGTTTGTTATTGTTTTTTAATGTAGCTGACAATAATCTTTAACAGTTAATATTTATGCCATAGTCAAGGGCTTCGCCGCTGTTACTCATTTAGCAATATCCAGGGGGCGCATGTAGCTTGCAAATATGCTATGGAGGCGAATAACACTGTCCCAACAACGCTCTGCGATCGTATTTGACCGGGAATAACGGTTTAAGGTGGATTCCGAACCACAACAAAGATCCATGGCACCGACGGGGCTTGAACTCAAATCCTGTCGAACTGAGAGACAGAGCGTGAATCACTAGTCACTCAAATTGAATATTGATTTTATATTCTTTCAATAACATTGCCTGATTAGGATTTCTAGTATACGGATTTTTTCTTTTATGAATATATAAATAGACTTCAAAAGAATAAAAATTAAGTTTTTAAAGTATTTTACAGATACTTACAAATAAAAACATCTTAAATGAGCTAAAATTCTTCAGCAAAAATACAAGCTCTGAATTCAAAATAGCATTATTAAAATATGGATTTATATTTTCGAAATAAGTAAAAAAACGTAAACAATATATGACAATCTATTTCAATTTTTAAAAAAAATAATAATAAATAAGAAAGTTACGTAATTTCTTTGAATTCCCCTGTTGTGCTTCGAAATAAGTACATCAACAGCCATCTTTAGTTTTTATTAGGCGGAAAAATGGCGGAAGAGCATGTAAAACGTCAACGGCACCTCACGGCGCAGTCGTGTCTCATCTAAAAGATAAAGAAAAACACACAAAAAAAAAAAGGAAAAAAAAACTGACAAAAATAAAAGCTGGGAGAAATAAAAGAAAACATAAAAAGCGCGAGAAAACGAGTTCATCGGTCCAATAGCCGTTAAACAGATTTGTTCCACGGTCTGTTGTGTTTCTAACCATCGCCAAGATTCTCTATGTTTTACTTTTATGATCTTTCCCGAATCTGAGAAACTACTGTGCCCAAAAAGTAAGACCAATTTTTTTTCAGAAATTCTTTATTTACTCTTCCATATTTATTTCATCGTCTTTAAAGAATATTCCCTCCGGACACAATGCATTTACGCCAATGTTTTTTCCAATCCTCAATGCATGCTTAGAAATCATCGGCAGCGATGGCGTTCAATGCCCAAGGCGATTCACATTGAATCTCTTCAATCGACTCAAAACAGTATCCCTGAAGTGGTATTTTGATTTTAGGGAATAGCCAGAAATCGTACGGTGGGAATACGGTGGTTGTGGAACGATATGGGTTTCATTTTTGGCGAAAAAGTCACGAAGAATCAAGGCAGTGTGAGCTGGCGCATTCAGTGTTTTCAGTACCGATCGACAATTGACGCATTTGAGGGCCAAAATGAAATTAACCGATCCTTTTGAAATTCCAACATCATCAGCAAGGTCTTTAATTGTAAATCGACAGGTTTGCAATTGTTAAATATTTATTTTTTTTTGGACGTCAGCTTCGTCGGTTGAGGTTGAGGGTCGGCCAGATGGCTCTTCGTCTTCAACGCGTTTTCCGCATTCTTTGAACTGTTTTATACCACTTCTAAACATTTCTTTCAGATATAGAAATGCTCACCGAATGCCTTCTGCAGGATTCTAGACGTTTCCGCAAACAAACTTGAATGCAAATTCGTTGCTCAATGAATTCAGACATTTCAAAAATCGCCCGAATCAGTTTTAGTGTCTCACAAAGCACGCGTAACTCAAACACTCATGAATATTTAGGCGTCAAATTTCACACAGATGTCAAGGAAAGTGCCAGCAACCTAAAAAAGAAAAACAAATGAAATTCCATAAACTCCAGGAATTTTAAATTGAAAATTGGTCTTACTTTTGGACACAGTAGTTTTTTTGATACTTAAAGTAGAGCAGCACGTCAACAGCACCTGATGGTGCAGTCTTGTCTCATCTAAAAGATAAGAAAAAGAAACCCCAAAAATAAAAGCTGGGAGAAATAACAGAAAACATAAAAAGCGCGGAAAACGAGTTTATCGGCCCAATAGCCGTTAAACAGATTTGTTCCACATGGTCTGTGGTGTTTCTAATCATCCAAAGATTCTCTATGTTCAACTTTTATGATTTCTGTCGATCCTGCTATATATTTTTGCTACTTAAAGTAGAGCGAGTTTATGAAACAAATTGGTGTTTGTGAGTACTCTGCAGGGTATTTAAACCTTTTCGCTGACTTTTCAAAAATGACACTCGATAAAAAAAGGATTTCTGGCTGTAACGCCATTTAATAGCACCATCTTGGATTGTGCTGCGTTGTTTCTGGAATCCATGCTGTTATTGCTGGAAAGAATTTTCAGCTCAAATCACCACTCAAGATAAGCATTGGGAAATATCCAACAAAATGTATTTCTCAAATGGTCAAT
This sequence comes from Caerostris darwini, assembly GCA_021605075.1. Taxonomy (NCBI): domain Eukaryota; kingdom Metazoa; phylum Arthropoda; class Arachnida; order Araneae; family Araneidae; genus Caerostris; species Caerostris darwini. The sequence goes on along the minus strand of BPLQ01011606.1, from coordinate 186,918 downwards.
CTTTAGTTTATTTACTTTAGCTTATTTATTATTGTTATCCTTCTTTGAAAAAAAAATTATTTGTATAAGAACTTGTAAAATATGAATATCGATAAGTGTAATATATTTAATATAAAAGCACTGAATAATTCATGCACTTGATTTTACATAATCAATACCGAGTCATTCACGGATTTAAATTAAATACAAATAATTTCGTTTTTGCCAAAACGTCATAACAATAATAAATAAGATGAACTAATAAGAACTTTTACAATTATCAATATCGTATTTTACATACATTTAATATAAAAGCACTGAAAATTTATGCACTTAATTTTTAATCGATACCGAAACATTGACAGATTTAAATTAAATACAAATAATTTGGTTTTTGTCAAAATAATAATAAAAATAATAATAAAAGAACTACTGTAAAATATGAATACCGATAATTATAATATATTTAATAAATAAGCATTGAAAAATTCATGCATTTGATTTTACGTAATCAATACCGAAATATTAAATTAACAGATTTAAATTAAATACAAATAAATGATTTTTTTGAAAAAAAAAATAATAACAATAATAAATAATATCAACTAATAAAAACTATTATAAGATCCGAATATCTATAGTTGTAATATATTTAATAAAATAATCACTGAAAATCTCACTTGATTCTACATAATCAATACCGAATCATTTACAGATTTAAATTAAACACAAATAATTTCGTTTTTGCTAAAAAATAATAACAAAAATAAATAATATAAACTAATAAAAGCTATTGTAAAACATAAATATCGATAATTGTACGATATTTAATAAAACAGCATCGAAAAATTCGTGCACTTGATTTTACGTAATCAATATCGAAACATTAATTTAATAGTTAATATTGTTTAATTTACATTAAATACAAATAATTTCGTTTTTTGCCAGAAAATAATAACAATAAAGATAAAACTAAATAAACTACAGATTGGCCATTTGAGAAATATGTTTGGGGGGATATTTCAAAATGCTTAACTTGAGTGGTGATTTGATTTGACATTTCTTTCCAGCAATTACAGCATGGATTCCAAAAAACGCAGCACAATCCAAGATAGCATTATTAAATGGCGTTACTACTAGAAATCCTTTTTTATCGAGGGTCATCTTTGAAAAGTCAGCGAAAAGGTTTGAATACCCTGTAGGGTACTCACAAACACCAATTTGTTTCATAAACTCACTCTACTTTAAGTAGCAAAAATATAGCAGGATCGATGGAGATCGTAAAAGTAGAACATAGAAGATTTTGGGGGAGGGTTAGAACAACAACTCAGTGGAACAAATCTGTTTAACGGCTATTGGAGTGAGAAACTCGTTTTCCCGAGCTTTTTATGTTTTTCTGTTATTTCTGCCAGCTTTTATTCTTGTCGTTTTTCTTTCCTTTTTTTTTTTTTTTTTTTTTTTCTTTATCTTTTAGATGAGACAAGACTGCATCATCAAGTGCTGTTGACGTTTTACATGCTCTTCGGTCATTTTTCCGCCTTGTTTATTTGGTTTTTCACTCGTAATAAAAACTAAAGATGGTTCTTGAGCTTTTTAATTCGAAGCACAACGGGAAATTCAAAGAAATTACGTTATTTTCACATTTATTTATTTATTGAAATTTTTTTAAAAATTGAAATAGATTTCTATACATGTTTTGTGCTTTTTTTTATTTCGAAAATATAAATCCTAAATTTATATAATGCCTTTTTCAATTCAGAATCTGCATTTTTATTGTTGTTGCTTCTTTTCCCAATTGGAGGACATCTAGACCAAGCCCACGAACTCGTATGGACTCACGGTTGAAGGGAAATTGGGCAGCTTCTGTTGTGTTGGAGCAAACGTCGATAGATATCTGACTTGGCTACATGACACTCTACAGTCATATGAAACATGGACCTACAGGTTAAAGTGGATTCCGAACCACTACTAACATCCATGGCACCCTGAGACTCGAACTTGAAATTGTGGCACCGAACGCCAGAGCGCTAGACACTCGGCCCTATCTCTTTACTTAAAAGACTCTTAAGTCTTTTGGCTCATATACGTTGATTTTATTTGCAAGTGCCTATGAAATAGTTTAAAAACGTAATTCTTATTCATTTGAAGTCTATTTATATATTCATACAAGAAAACCTCAGTATAGAAAAAGAAAATGTTATCTGAAAAAGTTATTGCGAGAATAGAAAATCAATATTCGCTTTGTGTTGATGTTTTCCTATTGTTTAATATAGCGAAACCATTTTAATTTATATTTAACTAGCAGAACCCGGCAAACGTTATCCACCTCCCCCCCCTCAAAAAAAAAATGCAAAGTAGAAAATTACTTATCGCGAATATATTCTCCATGTTGCAATATATATGCATACTAACTTTCAAGGAAATTGTTTTTAGGGATATATAAGATGACATGCTGTAGCACCCCCTGGTGGCAAGTAACAATAAAGTGGATAACGCGTTTTCTGTTTCTATTAAAACAGAAGTACGTACTAATAAACTCAAGGCCTATTAGTAAGGCAATATTTTTAAAAAATTGTAAATATAATTTCAATTAAAACTATTAACACTGAAAGATACATGGACTTGATTTTTTTCCGTAATCAATACCGAAACATTTACAGATTTAAATTAAATACAAATAATTCCTTTTAGGGAAAGAAATAATAACATTAATAAATAAGATAAAGTAAATAAACTACAGATTGACGATTTGAGAAACATGTTTTGTGGGATATTTCCCAATGCTTAACTTCAGTGGTGATTTAATCTAAAATTTCTTTCCAGCAATTACAGCATGGTTTACAAAAAAAAAAGCACAATCCAAGATTGCGCTATTAAATGGCGTTACTAAAAGAAATCCTTTTTTATCGGGTGTCATTTTTGAAAAGTCAGCGAAAAGGTTTAAATACCCTCCAGAGTACTCACGAACACCAATTTGTTTCATAACCTTGCACTACTCTAAGTAGCGAAAATATAGCCGGATCGACGGAGATCATAAAACGGAACATAGAAAATCTTGGGATGGTAAGAAAAACAACAGAACTATGGAACAAATCTGTTTAACGGCTATTGGAACGAAAAACTCGTTTTCCCGCGCTTTTTATGTTTTTCTGTTATTTCTCCCAGCTTTTATTCTTGTCGTTTTTCTTTCCTTTTTTTTTTTCGTTTTTCTTTATCTTTTAGATGAGACAAGACTGCACCATCAGGTGCTGTTGACGTTTTACATGCTCTTCCATCAATTTTCTGCGTTGTTTATTTGGTTTTTCACGCCTAATAAAAACTAAAGATGGTTGTTGAGGTTTTTATTTCGAAGCACAACGGGGAACTCGAAGAAATTACGTTACTTTCTCATTTATTTATTTATTGAGATTTTTTTAAAATTGAAATAGATTGCCATACATGTTTTATGCCTTTTTTCTTATTTCAAAAATGGTTATCCTAATTTTATATAATGCTATTTTTCAGAATTTTCATTTTTACTTAACGGACTCTTAAGCATTTTAGCTCATTTTAGTTTATTTCTTTGTGTAAGTACATATAAAATACTTTAAAAACATAATTCTTATTCTTTTGAAGTCTATTTATGTATTTATAAAAAAAAAACGCCAGAGCGCTAGACACTCGGCCCTATCTCTTTACTTAAAAGACTCTTAAGTCTTTTGGCTCATATACGTTGATTTTATTTGCAAGTGCCTATGAAATAGTTTAAAAACGTAATTCTTATTCATTTGAAGTCTATTTATATATTCATACAAGAAAACCTCAGTATAGAAAAATAAAATGTTACCTGAAAAAGTTATTGCGAGAATAGAAAATGAATATTCGCTTTGTGTTGATGTTTTCCTGTTGTTTAATATTGCTAAACCATTTTAATTTATATTTAACTAGCAGAACCCGGCAAACGTTATCCAGCCCCCAAAAAAAAAATGCAATGTAGAAAATTACATATCGCGAATATATTCTTCATGTCAAAATATATGTGCTTACTAATTTTCAAGGATATCGTTTGAACGGTATATAAGAAGAAATGATGCAACACCGTTTGGTGGCAAGTAACACTTAAGTGGATAGCGTGTTTTCTGTTTCTATTAAAACAAAAGTACGTTATTAATAACATATAGCAATATTTTTAAAAAATGTACATATAATGTCAATTAAGACTATTGTAATATATTAACATCGGTATTGTAATATATATTTAATAAAAAAACCGCTGAAGGATAAATGGGCTTGATTTTAGGTAATCAATAACAAAGCATTTACAGATTTAAATTAAATATAAATATTTACTTTTAGGAAAAAAAATAATAACAATAATAAATAAGATAAGATAAATAAACTACAGATTGGCCATTTGAGACATATGTTTTGGGAGGATATTTCCCAATGCTTAACTTGAGTGGTGATTTGATCTGGAATTTCTTTCCAGCAATTACTATAACATGGATTCCAAACATAAAACACAGCACAATCCAAGATGGCGCTATTAAATGGCCTTACAGCCAGAAATCCTTTTTCATCGAGTGTCATTTTTGAAAAGTCAGCGAAAAGGTTTAAATACCCTGTAGGGTACTCACAAACACCAATTTGCTTCATAAACTTGCTCTAGTTTAAGTAGCAAAAATACAGCAGGATCTACAGAGATCATAAATGTAGAACATAGAGAATCTTGGGATGGTTAGAAGCACAACGGACCGTGGAACAAATCTATTTAACGGCTAATTTACCGATGAACTCGATTTCCCGCGCTTTTTATGTGTTCTGTTATTTCTGCCAGCTTTTATTCTTGTCGTTTTTCTTTCACTTTTTTTTTTTTTAAGTCTTTTAAATGAGACAAGACTGCACCATCAGGTGTTGTTGACGTTTTACATGCTCTACCGTCATTTTTCCGCCTTGTTTATTTGATTTTTCCCGCCTAATAAAAACTAAAGGTGGTTGTTGAGGTTTTTATTTCGAAGCACAGTGGGGAATTCAAAGAAATTACGTTACTTTCTCATTTGTTTATTTATTGAGACTTTTTTTTAAAACTAAAATAGATTGTCATACATGTTTTATGCTTTTTTTTCTTATTTCAAAAATGTAAATCCTAAATTTATATAATGCTATTTTTCAAAATTTTCATTTTTCCTTAACGGATTCTTAAGCATTTTAGCTCATTTCAGTTTATTTCTTGTGTAAATATCTATAAAATACATTAAAAACATAATTCATATTCATTTGAAGTCTTTTTATATATTCATCTAAGTAAAACTCAGTATATTAAAAGAAAATGTCACAATCTAACAAAGTTAATTCTAGAATATAAAATCAATGTTCGATTTGTGTTGAAGTTTTCTATTGTTAAATATTGTTAAATCATTTTAATTTATATTTAAGTCGCTGAACTCAGTATATGTTGTCTTAAAAAAAATTCAATGTAGAAAATTACATATATATTTTACTTTATTATAATAACATATCTATAATTATATATATATCTATATATATATATATATATATTACTTTTATATAAAACATATTACAATTATCGATATTTGTATTTTACAATAGTTCTTATTAATTATAGTCATTAAACTCATGTTTGTGAAAATTACAACACCATGAAGGACTTACGTGAGTGAGCTGAAATTTTCAGGAAATGCAAATTAGCGCATGATAAGCAAATGATTAGAATTTCAAATCCGTAGTGCATGCGTATGCTGAGCAGCGCCCTCTGAACGGCGAAGGGATCCGAATAAATAGATGGCTGTAGCGAGGCGTGTATGGTTATCGGTGGTTATCTGCTAGTGGTAAACTTTAGCTCAATCGTTACTTATGCCTCTTCGACGAAAGAGAGCGAGATTTGAACAACTTACAGAGTTTGAACGGGGGAGAATCATCGGCCTTCGTGAAGCTGGATTGTCTTATCGTGCAGTAGCCGCTCGTGTGCAGCGTAACAGCAGCACAGTGATGCGTCTTTGGAAGCAGTGGACGGACGAGTGTCGGACAACTCGGAAATCCGGGAGTGGACCCCGAAATGTGACGTCAGCTCGCGATGATAGACACCTTGTCCGCATGGCGCTGACGGACCGTACAGCTTCCTCTAGACAATTGGCAGCACAGTGGTCAATAGCTACAGGTGTTTCATTGTGTGCTTCATCAATTCGTAGACGTCTGCTGCAGCGTGGACTGCGCGCAAGGACTCCTTTATACAGAATCCCTCTCACGCTAAACCATCGCCGCCTGCGGCTACAATGGGCCGCTCAGCATAGAGACTGGCGTGCTGATTGGCAGCATGTCGTGTTTTCTGACGAATCCCGCTTTAATTTGTGGTACCATGATGGCACATTCATGTCAGGCGCTATGCCGGTGAACGCCACCTTCCGGAGTGCATTATCGAACGCCACAGTGGACGAACACCCGGAGTTATGGTCTGGGGGTGCCATAGCATATCATGGACGATCTCAATTGCTAAGAATTGTGGGCACTCTGAACAGCAACCGGTACATCAGTGAAGTTCTACAGCCCCAAGCTGTTCCCTTCCTTCAAAGCTTACCAGGCGCTGTATTTCAACAGGACAATGCCCGCCCTCATATCGCTAGGACTGTTCAATCCTTCTTTGCAACGCGGCAGGTACAGCTTCTTCCTTGGCCTGCGTATTCCCGGATATGTCGCCGATTGAACATGTGTGGGATTTCTTTGCCCGGCGTCTCGCTCGTGATCCTCGTCCTGTTGCTTCTGTAGACGAACTTTGGGTGCTCATACAAACAATATGGAATGCTCTTCCTCAGGCAGACATTCAAAATTTGTTTGACTCCATGCCACGTCGTGTAGCAGCACTTATTGTGACGCCTGGTGGCTACACAAAATACTGATTCCGATCTCTTGTTATTGTTTGTTTGCTTTGAACATTTAATCATTTATTTGTACCACTACCACTCAACTGTGTATTAAATTTCATTCAATTATGACGATTCCTTCATGGTGTTGCAATTTTCACAAACATGAGTATATTTTTCGGCAAAAACGAAATTATTTGCATTTAATTTAAATCTGTAAATTTTTCAATATTGATTACTTAAAATCAAGTCCATGAATTTTTCAATGTTTTTTTATTAAATATATTACATTTATCGATATTCCTATTTTACAGTATATTTAATTAGTCCATTTCATTTATTAGTATTATTTAGAAAATTCGAAGTTATTTGTATTTAATTTAAATCCGTATATGATTACGAAAATTCAAGTGCATGAATTTTCCAACGTTTTTTATTAAATATGTTACATATTACAATTATCGATATTCAAGTTTTTCTATAGTTTTAATTGAACTTTTATCTACAAATTTTTAAAAATAATGTCCTACTAAACTTAACAGAAACTGAGCTACGTATTTCTAAAAAGGTTTTTCATAAATAAAAATTGCTTTAAATTATTGCGTTGGCAACTAAGAGATTGCGGATTTTGTCAATAGATGATCTTAGAACATTCTTTTGTTTTGTCAACGAGTTCAAAGCACCTAACCTATATTGTCTTCTTGTTGTTTGGACTTCCACTTTAATTTAGTAAAAAATTGTATCGATTAGTTATTTAGTTTCACTTTTATCCCAATTTCAAAATGGTGGAACAAGACGCGCATTTGAGACACATTCTATTGTATTATTTCTGAAAAGGCAAGAACTCATTGCAAGCACACAAAAAGTCTATATGGGAATGAAGCCTTGAAAGAAAGCAGTGTCAAAATTAATTTACCAAATTTCGTTCTGGTGATTTTCACTGAAAAATGTGTAATGATCTGGCCGTCCAGTTGAAGTTGAGGAGACCCATATCAAGGCAATTATCAATTCAGATCTTCATAGACAACACGTGAGATTGCAGAGATGCTCAATGTGCATGAAAATGATCGACTCATGATCGACGATTTTTTTAAATGAAACTCATGCATGCATTTAAAAAAATTAAAACGGCTTGGCCATGTCAAGAAACTCGATTTATGGATCCCACATCAGCTTAAGGAAATTCATTTGATGCAATGCATTAGCAACTGCGGTTCGCTTCTGAAACTCAACGAAATGGATCCATTTCTGTAACGAATGATAGCTGATGACGAGAAGTGGATAGTTTATAACAACGTTAATAGGAAATTCTAAAATTCAGGAGAATGTTGAAATTTCGATATTTTCTATACATTTATGTTAAAATTTGTTATTTGATAATAAATTTTTATCATCTTTTTAAACATATTTATAAACGAGTTGAAGCTTTCAAAAGTTCGTCAAAAACAGCATCCTGAGAGAGGTTTTGCAGTCGACTATTGTGCACAGCGATTGAATAATAATTTTAATTGAAATAATTATAATTATTATTCGATCGCTGTGCATTAAAATAATTTTTGTCGATCATTTTTACATTCCATTTAAAATACATACAAAAATGTAAGAGAGGTTTTTATTTAAAAGACATTGTTTTTAATAAATGTGCTGGAAAAACATTTAAGATATTCAAAGTTAATGTTATATGGCGTTCGAAATCATTGATCTGATATCACCCCTCTCTGAAACGGTAAATATATAGTACATTCAACACCACAGAGGGCTTAATACAATGTTGTCATATTGGGAAACCACAATTTTGAAATAAACTCTTTGAGGATGAAATAGGAGGTTTCGCCTCTCCATCCTCACTTCTTTTAACCTAATGGAAGGACACTCAGATACATAAATTTATCATACCCTTACTGACATGGAAAGGACAGATTTTATTTTTCAATTCCTTCTATTCGCTCACACTCTCCCTATATATATCTTGTTCAAATTTTCAATCGTTCATGAAATACTTTTTATTCATCCACTCAAGTTCAAATACATTTCTTTTGAACTTGTAGTGGAGGACACTGGATGTTAATACAGATTTCTTCAAAAATTAATTCAGTAATTAAATTTACTGAATTAATTTTAGGTTTTTTTAGATTTAAGTTGCATGTATCTACTAATAGATGGCACCAGATAAACTTTAAAAAATTATTTATAAAGGACTTTTTGCAATAGAGTGAAAAAAAAAGGAGGAATTGACTTTATTTTTTTTTTTTTTTATATTACGTGTTCAAGTTCTGAACCAAACGTCCTTGCTTTAAAATTTCGATGTTCTATCCACCAGGTCGCGCCATCCATATTCCAAGAATTTAAGCTATTTAAATTACATATTATTAGCAAAATAAATTTAATTATACAAAAGTACTAAAACACAAAAGTAATTTTATTAATACAATATTACGTGAGAATTAAATATTTTAATTCTTAGCAATAAAAAATGAATACCTATTCAATCCAATCCAATCCAATTCTATTACTTAATAACTCTGATATGATAACATTTACTAGAAAAAAAATTATCAATATGTTTATATTCCACTTTGTCCAAAATGCCTAAGTTATAAATTATTTTAAAATATTGCGTTTATAAATTGGGATTTTTTAAGCAATCGATAGAAACTTAATCTGTAATAGTTTTGCTTGTCCCTCTACCGTCATTTTGTGCACACTTTGTGCTAAATAGACCAGGACATATAGTTTAACATAGATTCCGAACCACTAACAAACATCCATAGAACTGAAGCCTTCCGATGTAAATATTGGCCATCAGGCGTCTCACGTTTAAAATACTGAAATTACTTATCAATATGGGTGCCTGGTGGGCGAGTGGCTTAGCGCTCTGGTTCTCTTGGTACCATAGATATCGGGTTCGAATCCCGGCGGTGCCATGGATGTTTGTAGTGGTCTACTCTAAGCGGTACATCCCGGTCCCATATGACCGTCAAAAGGCCCAATCAGATTTCTTTTCACCCACATCAATCCAAACTGTAAAAGGGCAACTTAGCAGTGGTGTAGTATAGTAAATAGATATTCATGGACTTTGAAAATGCCATACAGTTTAATCCTTTCCATATTTGTGATTTCTTATTCTATAAATGGAGGCTGGAGTGACTTGGCGGATAGTCGACTAAATAAAACTAGTCAGAGTCTAGACTTGCGAACTAAATAAGCTTAGTCAGAGAATGCCCCCGCCAGCATAAACATGCCGGCCTGATGGCCGAGGGGCTAGCACTCTCATTCTCGGTACCACAGGTATTGGGTTCAAATCCCGGTTGGTTCCCGTCGTTGGTCCCGGTCGAATCCCGTCATGGTTGTTTGTAGTGATTCTGAATCCACTTTAAGCCGCTATGACGGCCCGGCTCTACGGTCATGACCGTAGAGCGTCATAGAGCCCAATCATACTTCTTCTCACCTACATCATTCCCAAACTGTAAAGGGGCAACTCAGCTCTAGGTACAGGTGGCGGGGTGTGGTGTAGTAGTAGGGGATCAATATATACTGAGTTAAATATGTAAATATTGATAACTATCATACATGCTGTGATTAAATGATAAATATGTGTCTTTTAGTACTAAATTCATTAATATTAAAAATTGTATTGAAATTATTAACAATGACTAACTGTAACTACAAAGCCTATCATTAAATTATGTTTCTCTTTTGCAGCAATGGATGCCAGCTTACAACGATTGCAGATGGATTATGTAGATATTGTTTACATCAACAGAACAGATTCAATGTGCCCTATTGAAGGTAAAGGATTCAAAGTAACATAAGCATATACCCAGGTTTAAAACTGGCATTTCATAATTGATCATTAAAATAAACTTGTAATCTCTAGAATTTATTTCAACTTCCAAAATTTCAAAAGCGCTGCGGGTTTAATTAACATCAATTAGTTTAATGAAAAGCTGCCGTTTTCTATCATCGACGAAGTACGCATTCAGTTCAAAATATTGATTTGTTTCATTTTATTCCGAACGCTAATTACTGCTTAGTTTAATGAGCTAAATCTGCATTTGAATGAGATCCAACAATACGAAAAAGAATCCTCCAATCATATGTTATTCATCGGACACAGAAGTTGAAGGCGATGTTATACCTTGAATTTTAGTTATTTAATTTTGAAATACCTTTCTATATTCGCTACAGACCATTTTTAGAAATAAATCAACGAAAATAATACCCGATGGCTTGATTTTTACTTATAGTATTCACTTTTGCTTTTGCTAAAGGCGTTGTTGACAGTGAATTTTATAAATAAGAAATGCATATACATTTGCATTTGAAGACAGATGACGAAAATTCACGTCATTTGCAAATATGCCTACCATTACGGAATATACTTTTGTAAACAGTATTTTTTTTTTTAATATTTTCTTTTTTATATTATTATTTTTTCAGTTTTTATTAAATATTTATAAAAATACGCAGGAATTCATGTTATATACTTTCTACTGCATACCAATACTATACCATCTTCAATGTGAAAAGAATCTTTTGATTTCAAAATTGATTTTTTTTTTTTTTCGGCAAAACATCAAAGTCAAAATAATACTATACCATCTTCAATGTGTTAAGAATATTTTGAATTCAAAATCTTTTTTTTTTTTTTCTCCCCTTCCCCTGTCAAAGCATCAAACTAAAGCTTACCGTTGTCTGAAATTAATGTTATCTTTACCTTTATCTTAGTTATTTAATGTTATCTTTATCTTAGCTATCTAATGTTTACTTTACCGTTGTCTGAAAGAAATGTTACTACATTTAGAATCGCTTTCTAGACTAGTTTGCTTGTGTTTGTAGTTGTAAATTTCCATCATATAGTATTATTTGCACATTAATACTTTATCAAAAGTACCATGATTCATATAATAAATTATATTGAAACATTTATTAAATATTATAATCTTCAATTTGTATGTTATCTATGTATATATGTATGTATGCATGTTTTGTATGTGATGTAAGCATGTTTTGTATATGATGTATGCATGTTTTGTATGTGATGTATGCATGTTTTGTATGTGATGTATGCATGTTTTGTATGTGATGTATGAATGTTTTGTGTGTGATGTATGCATGCTTTGTGTGTGATGTATGAATGCTTTGTATGTGATGTATGAATGCTTTGTGTGTGATGTATGAATGCTTTGTGTGTGATGTATGAATGCTTTGTGTGTGATGTATGAATGCTTTGTATGTGATGATGTATGCATGAATGCCTTGTGTGTGATGTATGAATGCTTTGTGTGTGATGTATGAATGCTTTGTGTGTGATGTATGAATGCCTTGTGTGTGATGTATGCATGCCTTGTGTGTGATGTATGCATGCTTTGTGTGTGTTGTATGCATGCTTTGTGTGTGTTGTATGCATGCTTTGTGTGTGTTGTATGCATGCTTTGTGTGTGTTGTATGCATGCTTTGTGTGTGTTGTATGCATGATTTGTGTGTGTTGTATGCATGCTTTGTGTGTGTTGTATGCATGCTTTGTGTGTGTTGTATGCATGTTTTGTGTGTGGTGTATGTATGTTTTGTATATAATACAAAACATGCATGTGTTGTATGCATGCTTTGTGTGTGTTGTATGCATGTTTTGTGTGTGGTGTATGTATGTTTTGTATATAATACAAAACATGCATGTGATGTATGTATATATGTGTGTCTATGTATGTATGTTTTATATGTCATGTATGTATGTGTGTCTATGTACGTATGCATGTTTTGTTTCTGATGTTTTAATCATAGTTTTGTTAGTTTTACAGTGAAATTTAAAAAAATATTTAATTTGCATTGCAAATTCCATTTTTCAGAGGTAGTTCGCGCGTGTACGCATGCAATTAACCATGGAAAAGCTATGTATTGGGGAACATCTAGATGGACAGCTATGGAAATTATGGTTAGTATTTTCCTATGTAATTATTCAAATATGGTGAGTTAACTCACTGCACGTTCTCTATTTAATTATGATGAAAGTTTTTTATTTTCAATGGCAAGGCAATACAAAAAGGGAAAAAATACAGAATAACAAAAAAAAAAAAAAATGCACACAAAAGAATTCAACAAATTTGACCGAAGTCATTGCTTTAAGAGTTCTCTAGCTTGCCAGTATCTTGGATTTGCTATGAAGTGTCAAGCAACGATGGAGATGAGCTCTGTTCAAGAGTTCTGCTAAATCACAAAGAGGGCAATTGGGTTGGTCGAAACTTCCAATGCGATGTAGATGTTCATTAGATCAGCTCTTTTTAGTTGAGCCAAGTCACCAGCATTCTATTGCAATACACGTAGGCCAACCAGATGATCATGCCGAAACTGTAGACCACTTATCCATATAGAACGTTGCCCAGGGTTCACCACTAGGAGGTAGGTCTACATTGCACCAAATTATGACAAAAGAATTCGATGATGAATATAAGTTGTTTATCTTTGTATAATTACAACTTAAATCATGTTATAAATATGATGTGACAATAATCATGATTATTAGAAGATAAAAATAATCATGCATACAGATATTCAAATAATTTTGAAAACCACAAAAACAAATAATTTGCAGAATATTTATGTTGCATATCTACGTACATATGATACTCTAACTGAAAATATAATAAATTTAAGTGTAATCTTCCTGAAGGTTATTAGAGATCTTGACTCGACAAGGCCGAAAACTCATTTCTTAATAAACTTTAAGTACTTGGCAAAAATTAAGACATTAAAAGCTGTTCCTTCTATTCATTTGACTTTTTAACAAATCCACAATTAAACAATGAAATTAATGTACAGATTAGCAAATGCCCAATTAAGAGTAGATAAAACTAAAATAAAAGTATCAAATAGAATTAAAAATAATATAACAAAACAAAAATTAAAATTTTTTTTAATTTAAACCAAAAGTGGTTGGCGTGAAAGCTGCTTTTTATATAATCTTTCTTTTTATATCTGCAAAGTTAAAAATACATAGTATTTTATTTCTAAATTTATTATTATTTTCTAATTGTAAAATATGAGGAATTTAAATACATCCATTTCAATTCAGATGTCAATTTTTTGAAATTGCATTGTTTATAAAGGCTATATATATTGTACAGAAAATATTTAATTAAGTTGTTTATTTTCTTAGGAAGCCTACACAGTGGCAAGACAATGCCATCTAATACCACCGTCCGCAGAGCAGACTGAGTACCATATGTTCCAGAGAGAGAAAGTGGAGATCCATCTACCAGAGCTCTTCCATAAGATAGGTAAGTGATTTTTCCAAACACATTACCGCCTTTGAAAGCTACTAGTATGTCAAAAAAAACAAGGCAATTTTATTTCCAATAGGATTTGGGCGATTGTTATCAGCTTCCATTACGGTTCAGTTGATACGAGAAACGTGATTCCTTACATTAAGTAAAGTGTGCTCATGTTTTTATGAACAGAAAGAGGCTAATTAAAGGCATGCACTTTTTTGTGATTTCTTAAAGTCAAAGATAATTATAATTATTTAACAAAGGTAAAACACTTGGTAAAGATTGGCGTTAAAAATTAAAATGAATATTGAAAGCAAATCTGTAACAGTATATCTGTATTTATACTTAAAACTGAAATTTTTTTTGTCATATATCAAAGTTCAATTTTCTGTTTTTTCTTTAAAATGCTTTCCGTTACACATTACCAATTTTGAAAACTAGTAGCATGACAAAAACACTATGCAATTTGGGTGATTGTTATCAACTTCCATTACGGTTCACTTGATACGAGAAACGTGATTGCTTACATTAAGCAAAGTGTTCTGATGTTTTCATGAACAGAAAGAGGCTAATTAATATCACACTCTTTTTTGTGGGTTCTTAAAGTCAAAGATAATTATAATTATAATTATTTAACAAAGGTAAAACAATTGGAAAAGATTATCATTAAAAACAAAGTGAATATTTAGAGCATATCTGTAATAGTATATCTAAATATTAGTATTTATACTTAATGAAAATATTTGTGATATATCAAGGTTCAATTACAAAACGTTCTAGAAATTTCTTCAATACTAATGCTACTCACGAAAACCCACTCATCAAGGCACAAACTATTCAATGGAAAATACAAGTATTCTTACTCTACTTCTAAATGGAATCGAAGCCTCAAACCACAGTAATTACCTGTTTACTTATTTATTCTATTTCAGTTCGATAACTTCCAGTCTTTCTTCTAATATAATCATTCTGTACTAATTACAAATTTCATGCTACATTTTTATCGCCAATGTTTTAATTTTTCTTTCATTCGTTCCTTTTTTTTTCCAATTCATACGGTCACTATTATCTATTCATCCTGACTTTTCTTTCCTACTTTCATCACATACCATTGAATAGATGAACGCCTCGCATTCAGACACTTGACCTCTTTATTCAACTTAGAAGTAAAAAGCTTTCCATTATTGATTAAATCTTAGAATCCTGTATTCTCAAAGAAATCACAAAGGTTGCAACATGGAATATATCGCCAATTCCTTTAAGGTTACCATATTTCAATTCAAGGAATTTTTTTTTCTTTCTTTTTTAAAAACATTATAGCGAATCTCTAACGTTATTTTCAAATCCTATTTTTACAAAAAAAAAAATTCTGATTTACAGAATTAAATGAAATAACTAATTGATGTATTGTTAATGATTAATGTAAAACCATTATTTCGTGGTTTTCCAACGACTGATTGTTGTTTTTCAAATCAGTTGATGAAAATTTCTGGAATATTTTATATTTCGTGAAATTTGAATTTGTTCTACTATCAACGTTTCTTTCATTCATTTGACATGGCTGTGCAATGGTGAATGAGATGGCACTATTATCAGCCGGCAAAGTAGATAAAAGATCATTTGGTATTTATTTTTATGAATTGATGCAATACTTAAAATTGATAAGAAATAAATTGATTTCTGATAAGCATGAATGTCAAAAATGCGACTGTTACATGAAGTTTGTCAATTGTCTTGATATTTGTAATGGTAAAATATGGGCATGTAGAAAGAAAGTGCTTTATGCCATCAAACTAGAAGAAAGGGTACAGGTTTGAGGCGATAAGGAGGTCATTTGAGACAATAAAGAGATCAAAAAGAAATAAATGAAACGTAAATAATTCTCCACGCTGCTCCTTTTTTTTTTAAATTTATCACATTGCAACATCGAAAACAATATACAAATAATTGGAGCAATTGCGATGAATTCTGGCATAATAATCAAATTTTAAGCTATAGTGATAATTTTTTGAGATTTAAGGATCATTGTTTTCGTAATAGCAATTTAGCAATCCATTTTGGCGATTTAGTGATAATTTTGTCGTAATAGCAATTCAGCAATCTGTTTTGGCGGTAAAGCAATTGATTTTGGCGCAATAATTTAGCTATCCATGTTGGTTTTTTAATGATAAATTGGCCCAAAGGTACAAGATTTATTTAGTTTTTTTAAGATTGTACAGCATTAGGTTAAAATCTAGGATCCTGTACTCTTTGTGCCAAACACATCGCCAAGTTGCCAAGTCGGTAAGTAAGCATAGAAATGAATGGGCCAGGTAGTTTGCGAGATAAAATGATATTACGCCAAAATCTTTTACTGTGTTGCCAAATCGCCAAGTAAACAGACAAAAAGGTTGCCTAAGTTCAGTGTCATTGTAAAGTGCTATTTCGCCAAAATTTATAGCCAAACAGTGCTTTTACGCCACCATTAGCAGCCAAATAGCTATTACTTCAAAGTTTATTCCTGAAAAGGCTTTGAAGCCAAAGTTTATCGCTTTATAGCCATTTTTCACTAAGCAAATTTTGTTATATAACTCCTTTTAAGCCAAAAAATGCTTTAGCGCCAATATTTATCGCTTTATAACCAAATTTTTTCACTAAGTGAATCTTTTATCACTTTATAGCCACATTTTTTCACTAAGTTTTGTTTTTGAGGCGCTTTTACGCCAAAAGTTGATGCTTTATCGCCAATATTTATCACTTTACAGCCACATTTTTTCACTAAGTGAATCTTGTTTTTTGAATATATACAGAAATATATATTCTTTTAAATTATTAATCCGATAAATTATTGATTATTTTAGAACTGTTTTTATAACTTATATCGGTTGCTGATGCAGAATATTAGCAATGTTTATGAAGTTGCCATTCATAAAATTATATTTATTTTATTATTAAACTATATTTGATTATTAAATAATTATATTCTTTTTAATATTGTTGACATAGTTACAGTTATGTGACAACTGTTATGTAAATTCGCGCAAAAAAATGTTTACTTTTATTTTTAAATCTTTAGTTCTCGGCGAAAACGCCTCTCGAACGCATTAAATTTGTTTCCGGTTTTGTGATGTTTCTTTTTAATACTGTTGACAAAGTTAAGGTTTTGTGGCAACGATTATTTGAATTCCAGCGGAAAAATGTTTTTTTTTTTTTTTTTTTAAATTTTAAAACGTTAGTTCACGGAAAAAAAGCCGCCAGAACATATTAAATTTTTCTGTGGTTTTGTGATGTTGTTCTTGTTTTCTTCATTCGTGCAATGACAGATTTTAAGGAAGAAGATGTAAGCAGACAGGTTAAGTGAAACAATAAAAACATAATCTGGTTTTTTTTTTTTTCTTTTTTTTTATTAATATTGTTTCATTAATCGAATTTGGTGTTGTAAACAACATGAAATATTTTTTGCCATAATAGAAAACTTTTTGGCGTATTAACGAATAATTTTCGCGTAATTTTATCATAATAGGGATTGTTATCGTTGTTAAAATGATACATTTTTGTGAGTAAGCAAAATAAAAATCCATATAATTATTTGGTGTTAAAACGATAAAATTTGGCGTAAAAGATTTGCTTTTACGCAAGAATGCGTATTTTACGCGTGTTTATGGCAGAATTCTATAATAGTTGTAAAATTTTGGCTATAAAGCGATATAATTTGGCGTAAAGGCAATATAGGCATAAATGTTTGGGCATAGTGCTAAAATTTGGCGAAAAAGCATTTTAGGAATAAAATTTCTCTTATTGATAAACTTTGGCGTAAAAGCAATTTTAGGAATAAAATTTCTCTTATTGATAAACTTATGCGTAAAAGAAATTTAAAGAATAAAATTTGACATAATAGCTATTTGGCTACTAATATTGGCGTAATAATGATTTTTGGCGATGAATTTTGACCGATGTCACTGAACTTTGGCAGCCATTTTGTTGTTTATTTGGCGAATTGGCGTCCTAGTGATGGATTTTGGCGTAATATCGTTTTATCGCGAAAACTAACTGCGGCATTATTATTATGCTAACTTGGCCTTCTGACGATGCATTTGGCACAAAAGGTGCAGGATTCTAAATTTTTACCTTAAAATCATCTTCATCGAATAAACGATTTTGATTTTAATGAAGTTAAGTATAGAAAATAACACAAGAAAAGTAGTGTTGGAGAAAACTAATTTGGCAGAAAAATTTAATCAACTTCATATCTACAATTTCATTTATAATTTTTGTAATTTAAATTGTTTCCTGTAGTAAAAATTTAACTTATCAATCAATTTTAATGAAGGTTTTTTTTTTACTTTAATTCTGCGGGGAATAATAATTACCTATTTCAAAAATTGGATACTATTAACCAGAATACAATCCAGAAAACATTTTATTATGATTATTCAACAAATTTTATATTTTTTGTAAACCATAAGTCATTTTGAAGTTAAAAAATAAATTTCAAAACAGAATGTTATTAGGATTGTTAGTAGTTTTTTTTATAAAGTTTTTATTCACTGATTGTTGAAGCTATTTTAATTGTATAATTTAATAACAGCAGATCACTTGAGGTTTTCCTTTATGTGTTATAAAATATATAATGTTAATATCGTAAAACTAAAAACAAAAATTAATTCTCTATGTATTTTTCAAAACTTGAATTTATACTTTTAAGATGCATCTAGCTAAAATTAAATCTAGCGTTATATTTCCTATAATGCCAATGCATTTTTAAAAAGCAAAAATCTACTTTTTTTTTATTTTCCAATTTTAAAAGGATATGCTAGCACATAGGTTCCTATTTGTATAGCTTATATTACTTTTTTTGTTCAATCAAGTAATTTAAATCTTCCTTTGTTTAAATTTTTAATCTTCTAAGTGTAAGTTCCATACATGGACTAAGTACAAGGTACTATCACGATCAATTTCCTAATTGAAGCAACATGAATTAGCATTCTTTATACAGCTATCCCATATTTTTTAGATTTGATCTTCTTACCACGTGAAATCCGTTATAGTTATTTTTTGTGGTACGATATAACGTTGATTTCTGAATCTACCAATTTTTATTTTTTACAATTATAATTGTATATTATGCTGTATGCAATTCTTAAGCAAATTAATAGAGAAGGTCATTTTGACTTATCTAAAAAATGAAACTAAACAAAAAAACTTCTCATTCCTCAGCAATTTGGCTTTACTGAAAAATTATCTGCAACGCATCAATTACTTAATCTCACTGAAACTGTTTCCGAGGGATTTTCCTGGAAATTAGATACTGCTGTTGTTTTCCTTGATGTAGCAAAGGCAGTTGGTTAATCCATAAGATAATTATTTTCAACTTTTCTCCTTTTCTTATTCAAAATAATCTTACTAACAGAACTTTTGGGGTCTCCATTGGTAACACAGATTCTTCTGTTCACAAAATTCAGGCTGGTGTTCCCCAAGGTTCAATACTTGGACCATTTCTCTACAATCTTTACGTTAATGATATTCCGCAAATTTATAATGGGAAAATCATCTTTTTACAGATGATTAGCACTCCTCACTGAAGGTCGTAAACATTTTATCATTAGTAAAAACTTTCAGAATTATATTAATTATCTTGAACAATGGCTTATAAAATGTAAAATTCAATTAAACGTTGAGAAAACCGAAACAATACTATTCACGCGTAAAAGGGTTCTTAATACTTCTATCAAAATTTATAATAATCCTATTAATTGGGCTGGGCAAACTAAATATTTGGGTGTAATCTTAGATCGTAAATTAAATTATGTTCCTCACATTAACTACCTTAGCGATAAATTTAATAGATGCATTCGCGTACTGTATCCACTCATTTGTAGCAACTCTACTATGTCCTTGGAAAATAAAAAACTCATTTATCTTGCTTACTTGCGTCCAATACTTGCATATGCGAGTCCTATTTGGGGATCTACTGCTCCGTCGAATTTCGAGATCATACAAAGACCTCAAAATAAAATCCTACGTATGATTACAAATTCGCCTAATTTTTTCCAAAATGAGGATATCAGACATGCTCTTTCCCTCCCAAGTTTTAAACAATTTGTGTATAAAATTGCACAAAAAATTTTATAATTCCATTCCGAATATTAATAATTCTGTTTTGAATTATCTAAGCAACTATGATGACGACATTTCCGATTTCAAAAATCGCAAAAGATCTCGAGCTGTTATGAATATTATTCATTAACGCTTCTATAACTTCCTTTCCGAATTACCATGCAGTTTTTCCATTGAGTCCCGGTTTCCCCTCCAATCGTTTTTGTTTGTTTCTATTGCTTATCTATTTTTTTATTATTATTATTACCTTCTTGAAATTATAATAATAATATAAAAAAATTATATATGCATAATTTTTTTTAATTAATTAATAAAAAATACGAATAATTAATAAATTAATTTTTTTTAAATAAATTAATAATATATATATTATTCTTTTTCTATCTAATCAATGGGCTTAAATCTTAAGAAACTTCTCTCAGGCAGGAGGTAAAGGTTCCTAAGCAACCAAGGTTCTCCGTTAATCTGGCAAATCGTCGTCGTTGTATGCAACTTTGCCATACAGATTTCTATCTCACAACATCTAAGAACATAGGTGTATTAATTTCTAATCTTTATTCACAAAATTAGAAACTTTTATAAAAAACAAGAGAAAACCCATTTTCGAACTTACTCAAAATATTCGAATATGTGATTCATGAATTTTCGATTGCATATGCAATATCATCCTGAACTCGGTATACATATGATTTTTTTATAAATGGAAGCACATACTTGTAATTCACGGTACGTATAATTCAATTCATGTTCTAATAATAGAATCATAGTAAATGCTCAATGTGTGACCCATTCTCTTGTTTACGTAAATTAGCATGGTGACATCTTTTTGCACCTATCGAAGTAGTTAAATTTCTTAGTGTTCAATTCTTACACAACTTTCAGATTATACACATGAAATTTTAGCTTTGTCAAAATTCCGTACCTAGCATTCCCGTACCAAGCTCCAGCTTAGTCGGATAATCTTCTCATTTTCTTTAAAATTCGAACAAGCCTCAATATTTTCTACAATCTATTTTAAGCCTCCACTTTGACGTTTTTTCATTACAGCGATAGTTTAAACAAATGTGTTTACTGAAATTCGAATCATTATCTAGGTTGGTTTATTTCTCGTTGTGAATTTTTTTTCTAAACTCAATACGAATTGCGTCTTAAAAGGAAATTTTGAAAAGTGTCCATCGATGAAATTGCATTCTTCTTAAGTCAGTGATATAATAAGAAACTTTTATAAAAAAATCAGGAGAAAACCCATTTTCGAACTTAGGCAAAATATTCCAAGATGTGATTCATGAATTTTCGATTACATATGCAATATCATCTGGATGTCGGTATACATATGATTTTTTTTTATAAATGGAAGCACATACTTGTAATTCATGGTACGTATAGTTCAATTCATGTTCTAATAATAGAATCATAGTATACACATTTAATCATTTTTTTATATACACTTCAGCAGAATTGAAATTAATGCTCTAGGTTAATGTGGTAATCTCTAAAACGTGAATTGAATATGTTTATCTGTAATATAAGTAAATGTTTTCATTTGTGAAAAGTAAATTCTTTTTATATATTAAGTATTGAAGTGAATATTAAAATATAAAGGCATGTGTATATTTATCGACAATTTCTCTTATTTAATGAATATTTTCTAATGAATTTATTTATCGTTATTTCGAATTTAATAGTAATTGTACAAGTTATAAATTGATACTATGAATATTTTCAGTTTGAAATTTAGAGAATGACATGATTTAATAAATAAATAAAAATCATTTATCATTTTTATTATTTTTTCTGTAGGTACAGGCACAATTACGTGGTCACCTCAAGCCTTTGGACTACTAACTGGAAAATTTGATGAGGGAGTTCAGCTTTTGTCCAGAGGATCACTAAAAGTAAGTTTTGTTCATAACATTATTTTAATTACTATGGTACTTACATAAAATGAAGTTTGAAGTTATAGAAAAGAGCATAGTCAGCATAATAAAAAAATGTTTTTTGTCTGTACAGGATAATAGTAAAACCATTTTACTATTTCCGAATTGAAGATAACGTAACTTTGAAAAATATTGTTATCTAAAACGTTTTCATACTAGAATTTTATTTTTATGTAATCAACTGCTCACTAGTATGTTACAAGCCTACATACAATTGACAAAACAATGTATGCATAATCGTACAGATGTTGCTGTCATCTACAAGTAGAAGCTATTTGTTTATTTACACCAGAAGCCTCGAAATGGTAATAATAGATTAGCGAGCAGATTCAAATTTTCAAGGTTGGTCATAAACATGTGATGCTGATTCAACAGCTCTTGACATAGATACTTATCAGAAGTGGCAAAGTTCTGGTGAAATGATTTCTGAGGAAACCTAGCTGGAAGAAATTAGTGGAGTACAAATCGGTTGATTTTCAATGCACCAATATCGTGATTACTGGGACCTGAATTGTCGAGTGACTAGCGCTCTGGCGCTCGGTACCACAGGTTTTGGGTTCGAGTCCCGGCGGCATCATGGGATGTGTGTAGTGGTTCAGAATCCACTTTAAACCGTAGGTCCCGGTCTAACAGGATCGTAGAGCGTTGCGGGGGTATTGTTACTCCATGTCCGTTGCTTGTCTTTAAGCTACACGTACCTCCTGGGTTGTGCTAAATGAGTAACAGCGGTGCAACGCTTGCCTTAAGACCTCAAAGACAATTGTTTAAGGGTTTACCAGCTGCATTAGAACTGGCAAAATTTCATGAGTAATAACTTGCGATTGTTGAACAGAGATTACGCTCAGTTTCTTTAAAGACTTAACATTTCTATGACATGCATGATGTTCAGGTTCCAATCAAAATGAAATTCATTGTGTGAAATTTGGGAATTTTTAGGGGTAAACAATCAAACAATTCATGGAGGGACGCGTCTCTGTTCAGAAATCTTTCATGATATACGTTAATATTCACGATACACGTTACAAATCTTTCACTTTTACAAGAACTCTGCTGGTAATTTAAATTAGTTGTACCATACATTAAATATATGTTAGCTTTCTTGGTATTGTTGTACACCTTCATCTTACTTTCGCAATTTTTTTATTTCAATAATGGTAGTATGTATAGCTCAATTCTTTTTAAGCCTCTCAAACAACTCACTCTATCGCGCATGTGTGACGTTTCAATTTATCTGTTCTCATGTATAGCTGATTTGTATTGAAAGTCCTGACCTGAACTTCAAGTTAGTTGTTTACATATTACGTTGCGGTTTTCATGTCACATTTTTTTTCCTTTCAAAATTCCATGCCGTGAATTTTTTTATATATATAATTGCCATGGGGTTTCTTGGTGCTCTTTGAAAGGACTTTCTGTCAGTAGGAAAATCTGTCAATGGCATTCTGCCAGATCTAATACATTGGTGTGCAAAACTTAAGCAACATGTGGGTTTTTTGCCATAACTCCACGAGAAATCATCTGAGAGACATGACATTCAGAAATGAGGGAGAGTACTACGTACGTAAAGGACGACGAAAGCATCGGGGCTGAAAAAGGAATACAATGCATACGGTACGGAATCAAACAAAAACAAGCTTTATTGAACGCATAGTATCGAGATTTATGATTGTCTATCCAAGAGGAAGAACAACAAGCAGATGTTCCTTAATATGGGATAGGCCCTCCCCTCACTGCACATGGTTGCTTCGCACCGTCTCCGCACACTCAGAACCAGCTGGTGCAACATTTCTTGCGGTAGGAGTACCCATTCCTCAATCAGCATCTGTTTGAGTTGTTGGGTGTTCTCCGGAGGATGTAAGCGTGCTGCAATGCGTCTCCCCAAAGCATCCCACACATGTTCGAGGGGATTTAAATCTGGGGAGTACGCTGGCCAATCCATTCGAGTGATATCTTCCCTTTCCAGTAGCTCCTCAACAGCAAGAGTCCGATGTGGCCGTACATTGTCATCCATAAAAATGAAGTCTGGGTCAATGGCACCTCGAAACAAACGCACATGGGGAAGTAGTACCTCCTCACAATATCGATTCCCTGTTACAGACCCTCTGTCGAAAACGTGGAGCTCAGTTTGCCCGTTCAGCAAAATGCCTCCCCAGACAAGAACTCCAGAACCACCATAACACGGTATCTTTCCTTGAGGTTACTGGGATAAAACTGGGTCCCGACCTCTCTCCAAATCAAAAAGCGTCGAGAATCGCTTCTGGTACAGAACCGACTATCATCCGTAAAGAGGACAAGACTCCATTGATCAGTTGTCCAGTTTTTGTGCTCTCTGCACCACTGTAAATGGTGGCCAGCTTTCAACGGGAGGCAGCGTTCAGGACTGCGGGCGAATAGGCCCATTTTGTGAAGGCGTCTGGTCACAGTAAACAGCGACACTAGTCGCCCCGTTGTTGTACAGAGTTGCTGAGCAATGGCGCTTGCTGACTGCTGTCGGCCTCTTTTCGCCTGCAGGACGATATATCGGTCATCCCCTGCAGTTGTCTTCCTCGGGCGGCCACCACCAACCTTTCTAACAGCTGTACCTGTGGTTTGGAACGCTTTCCAAGCGCGCGAAATGGCACTTTTGTTGATGCCGAACTCTGCAGCTACACTGGTGACAGTACGCCCCTCCTCCAGCTTTCCGATCATTCTTCCACGTATGAAGTCGTCCAGGTGATTTCTTCTAGCCGTATTTGACGAACTGACTCACTGGCTCGTCTCTCATTGCGTCTCCGTCCTTCCTTGTATTCTACTGTTGAGCTGCACGCGCAGACATCATGCGTTTTGCATACGCTCACGTCGCCTCAGACGTTTCGTTCCTGATATTTGCATACGCATGACGTTTCTACTGACTTCCGTGTTCATTGTACTGATCTCCAGACCTCCTTTTTCTGCAATTTTGCGGCTATCTGCTAAATTTTTACATTGTTGCTTAAGTTTTGCACACCAGGTTGGTTTGATTGGGATTTTAAATTACCTCTTCAGATCTTTAAGAAAATTAGCTAGTTGAACTTTATCTAATGATGCCGCTAAACAATCATCAACATACTATAGAACTATTAAGAATAGTTCTGAGTTGTTCATTTATATAAATTAACAAGGATATTTTTCATTCCTATTGAAGCCAAGTTTAATAATTGTTCTCCAAAGTGTTTATTCCAGCACCTGAATGCTGGCTTTAGATCATATCAACTTTTATTTAGATGGAATATTCTATTAAATCCTTCTTCAAAACTTTCTGGTTGATCCATGAATTTATCACCCTCTAAACTTCCGTATAAAAAGGGCTGTTGAAACATCAAATCACATAAAAGTCGTATTTTCACTTCCAGCAATTATTAATCAAAGATCTTATGGTACTTACTCTTGCAACTGAAGTGAAAATTTTATTGTAATCGATACCTTTCCGTTGAACAAATCTATTTATCACAAATAATTCCTTAAAGTTTTCTGTTACATCTGTTTTTCTTTTCGCTATGTATACCTCACTTACATGAATATTTTAGATAATTCATCCAGTTCCCATGTATGGTATTCTTTCAATGAAGTCATTTCATTCTCATTTTCTTCAATTCTTGTGTTCTGTTGCTTCTTGTTATGTTTAAGGATTTTCTTATTGTATTTTCCTTATTATCTTTAAACTTATTGTTTTATTTTTTAAATATGTTAGATCGTACATTGTTCTTAAACGATTATTATTAAATTAATAAATTTAATTTGTCGTCAGAAGCAGATTTAATTAAATCCACTTCAACCAATTGAAAAGGTTGGACACCTCAACTAAGAGTTTTCAGAAAGCTATTTATTCCACGAAGAGTCACCTTAAAACATGTCAAGCACATATTACTGAGCAATTGTTGTTAATGTTTTCATGGAACAAATTCTTTCGGTTTCCTCTCCACCATACAAAAAAAATTGTGGAACAGATTTATCCCGCAGGTTATAAACTGAATCAGCTTTCCTAAGAGCAATCTAGAAAAACAGCTGCCCCTACCGCATATCAAACATCTGTCCTGGGAAAGAAGGCATGAAAAGGTGTTCTTTCGAATTACACTCTGCTGTGAGGGAATTCTTGGGTGGGACGCCTGCTGTGTTAGGAATGGAGTCAAGCGCGCTTGAAAACGGATTTCTTCGACATGCAATATTTATGTGAGATTTGGCACGTTGAAAATTCAATCCACATTTGTGAGGACTTTATTCTGTTACTGGACGTTTGTTATTTTTTTATTTGTTTATTTATTTATTCATTTTTTTTTTTTTCTTCGTACCATCCATTTATTTTCCTTTTAGATTTTTGTATTCGAAATTTTCTAGCCACTTTTACTTTCTGGATTATAGAAAAAAAGTTATTGTGTGGCAGGAAGTTTGATCTGAATGTATAATAAGGTCTCCTCTCTGACGTTCCTTCAGGAATCTTAGCATATAGTATAAGTGATTTTTTTGGCGTATAGTACAAGTGTTCTTTTAGGAAACAACTTAGTATTTAGAAACTAATGTTTTTTGTTTTTGTTATAGTCATTTAAATGGTCATAGGATGAGTTAAACAAAAAAGAAATTGTAAAGAATGAAGTAAATTTTTTGCATAAAAAATTTTATTGGTAACATATATTGTGTAACGTAAGATATATATGTTATAAAATATACTGTTTTATTCATCAAATACATAAAATCTGATTTTATTGCATACATGAATTATTGGGTACAATACAAAACTCCGAAAAAGAAATCGGTCCTTAAAACAATTTAACAAATTAGTGATTTTTTTTTTCCGTTGTTCTCTATACAAATGTCAAACATGCCGTAGTTACTTTTGTAGATTAAAAAAAAAAAATTATAATTATTTCCGAAATGCAATCAAAAGTCATTAAAATTAGGCTGATATTTCAATATTTTTTATACCGTCAAAGCTGCTTAATTGATATCTTAGCTGAGTTATGATTGAAGGTATACTTTTTTGCAAATTGAATATTTTTCGACGGACCAAATTTAAGAAATTTATTAAAAATAAAATCCCTTCTTGCGTGAATGAACTAATTAAATAAATAAATTCAACTTGTGGTGAGAGGCATGATTTAATGAAAGCCAGTTCGATCAATTATAAAATGTTGGACATCTAGTAAGAGTTTCGCCATAACTATTTATTTCACGAAAAGCTGCCTTAAAACATTTCAAGCACATATTACTGAGCAATTGTTATTAATGTTTTTCATGGAACAAATTCTTTCGATTTCCTCTTCACTATACAAAAAGAAAATGGTGGAATAGATTTATCCCGCAAGTTATAATCTGAATCAGCTTTCCAACCGCAATCTAGGAAAACATCTGCCCCCTGCTGCATATCAAACATCTGTCCTTGGAAAGAAAGGGTGTGTTGGCATTTAAAGGAGTTCTTTCGAATTCCACTCTGCTGTGAGGGAGTTCTTGGTGGGGACGACCATTGTAATAGGAATGGAAGTCAAGCGCGCTTGAAAATGGATTTCTTCGACATGCAATATTTATTTATTCTTCAGTAGTGAGATTTGGCACGTTGAAAATTCAATCCACATTTGGGAAGACTTTATTCTGTTACCGGACGTTTTTTTTTATTTGTTTATTTATTCACTTTTTTTTTTTGGTACCATCCGATTATATTTTATTTTTATTTATTTCGTTTTAGATTTTTGTATTCGAAATTTTGTACCCACTTTTACTTTCTGGATTTTGGGATAGTAGAAAAAAGTTATTGTGTGGGATGGAGTTTGATCCGAATGTACAATAAGCTCTCCTGTTTGACATTCCGTCAGGAATCTTAGCGTATAGTGTAAGTATTCTGTTAGGAAACAACATAGGAGTATTTAGAAACTAACGTTTTTGTTACAGAGTGATTTAAAAGGTTTTAGGATGAGTCGAATAAAAAAACTGCAAAGAAATAAGCAAATTTTTTGCATGAAATTATATATGTCACATGTATTGTGTAACATAATATATAGAAAATGTTACACAATATGGTCTGTATGTTTTATTCCCCAAATACATTATATACCGGTTTTAATTATATCCATGAATTATTGGGCATAATACAAAAATTTTGAAAAGGAAATTTGACCTAAAAAAATTTGATTAAAATAGTGATTTTTGTTGTTCGCGATATAAATATCAAACATGACGTCACAGCTATTTTTATCGAGTAATAAATAAATTAAAAAAGCAAATTCCCCGAAATTCACGTAAGAGTCATTAAATTTACTGAATCAACTCGTAATTGAATCATCAACAGGCTATTTCTCCTCATAAGAGCCTCCCTTTCATACATACAAAAACTAATCTAAGTTCAAAAGAAAATTTAATTGGGAAAAAAAGATTATAGATATTATAGAATTCTAAAATATAGTACTTAATAGGAAAAAGGTAAAAAGGCCACCTTAAATATCCTCTGCACCAGCATGACTATGCGTCTGTCAGTAGAGTGTCCTTCTTATAATGCTAATGTCGTGAAGTTGTTTAATTTTGTCGATGTCGTGATCAAGCGATGATGTTTAGCAATCTTTTTTTAATTTGAATTGAATTTTAATTGCAAATGTTTAAGTGTTGGGTCACTAATAAATTTAATTTGTCTTCAGAGGCGGATTTAATTAAATCATGTTCCCCAATATAGAAAGATGGACACTTCTGGTAAAAGTTTCTACATAAGTATTTATTCCACGAAAAGTTACCTTAAAACATTTTCACTGAGCAATAGTTATTAATGTTTTTCATGGAACACATTCTTTCGATTTCCTCTTCACTATACAAAAAAAAAATTGCGAAACAGATTTATCCCGCAGGTTATAGTAATCTGAATCAGCTTTCCGAGAGCAATCTAGGAAAACAGCTGCCCTATGCTGCATATCAAATATCTGTCCTGGGATAGAAGGGTGCGCGGGCATGAAAAGGCGTTCTTTAAAATTCCACTGTGCTGTGAGGGAATTCTTTGGTAGGTGGCCTCTTGCAATAGGAATGGAAATCAAGCGCGCTTGAAAACGGATTTCTTCGACATGCAATATTTATTTATTCTTCAGCAGTGAGATTTGGCACGTTGAAAATTCAATCCACATTTGGGAAGACTTTATTCTGTTGCCCCGTACGTTTGTTTTTTTATTTGTTCATTTATTTATTCACTTTTTTTGGTATCATCCGTTTATTTTTATTTATTTCGTTTTGGATTTTTGTATTCGAATTTTCCACCCACTTTTACTTTCTGGATTTTGGGATTGTAAAAGAAAAGTTATTGTGTGGGATGGAGTTTGATCTGAATGCACAATAAGGTCTCTTCTCTCACATTCCTTCAGGAAATATTAGCATATAGTATAAGTGATTTTTTTTTTTAACGTATAGTGTAAGTATTCTGTTAGGAAACAACATAAGAGTATTTAGAAGCTAATGTTTTTAGTATAGAGTGATTTAAAAGGTCTTAGAATGAGTCGTATAAAAAAAAAATTTTTTCAAAAAAACAAGTAAATATTTTGCATGAACATTATCTAGAATATATTGTGTAACATTATATATATGTCTGTTTTATCCACCAAATACATAAAAGCTACTTTTTATTATTGGATACAATACAAAATTTTGAAAAAGAAATTGGTATTCAAAAATTTGATTAAAATTGTGATTTTTGTTGTTAACGATATAAATGTCAAACTGACATCGCAGTTACACTGTAATTTATTTCTTATTCGACAAAAGTATCTTGAAATTAATGCAAAAGTCATTAAAATTAGGCTAATATTTCAATATTTTTATACCGTCAAAACTAACTGCTTGACTATCTTAGCTCAATTATGGTTGAAAGTATACTTTTTGCAAATTGAATATTTTTCGACGGATAAAATTTAAGAAATTTATTAAAAATAAAAACACTTCTTGCGTGATTTAATTAATTAAATTAATAAATTTAATTCGTTGTCAGAAGGCAGCTTTAATTAACTCCAGTTCGGCCAATTTTAAAATGTTGGACACCTCTAGTAAGAATTTCTCCATAACTATTTATTCCACGAAGAGTCACCTTAAAACATTTCAAGCACATATTAATGAGCAATTTCATATTAATGTTTTTCAGGGAACAAATTCTTCCGATTTCCTCTTCACTATATGTAAAAACAAGTAATATGCAATTTTTTTTTATAGTCAATTCCTACTTTTTTTCACTCTATTGCAGATAGTCATCTGGCGTCATCTATTGGTAGATATATTCAACTTAAATATAAAAAAAAACTATAATTAATTAATTAATTAAATTATATACTGAATTAATATTTTAAAAAATCTGTATTAACATCCAGTGTCATCCACTACAATTTAAAAAAAAAATGTATTCGAACTTGAGTGGATGAATGAGAAAAGTATTTTATGAACGATTGAAAATTTGAACCGGATATATATAGGGAGAGTGTGAGCTAATAGAAGGAATTGAAAAAATGGCGGAACAGATTTATCCCGCAGGTTATAATCTGAATCCGCTTTCCGAGAACAATCTAGGAAAACAGCTGTCCCTACCGCAAATCAAACATCTGTCCTGGGAAAGAACGTATGAAAAGGTGTTCTTTCGAATTCCACTCTGTTGTGAGGGAATTCTTGGTGGAGACGCCCGTTGTAGTAGGAATGGAGTCGAGCGCGCTTGAAAATGGATTTCTTCGACATGCAATATTTATGCATTCTTCAGCAGTGTGAAATTCAATCCACATTTGCGAAGACTTTATTCTGTTACCGGGCGTTTTTTTTTTATTTGTTTATTTATACACTTTTTTTTTTTTTGGTACCATCCGTTCATTTTTATTTATTTCATGTTAGATTTTTGTATTCGAAATTTTCTGCCCACTTTTACTTTCTGGATTTTGGGCTTGTAGAAAAAAGTTTATTGTGTGGGATGGAGTTTGATCTGAATATACAATAAGGTCTCCTCTCTGACATTCCTTCAGAAATCTTAGCGTATAATGTCAATATTCTTTTTGGAAATAATATAGGAGTATTTAGATACTAACGTTCTTTGTACAGAGTGATTTAAAAGGTCTTATGAGGAGTAGAATGAAAAAAATTGTAAAGAAATAAGTAAATATTTTTCATATAAATTATATGTCACTTATATTGTATAACATATTATATACATACCAGGTAATTATAATTAACTTGTCTATTTTACCTAGGTATTCTAAAATTATTAGATTTCTTTAAATTTTATTTGCTATTTGTGGAGTAAAATTGGCTCCTATTAAAAATACAATTTTATTTCCTAAAATCTGAAAACGATTTCATCTCTAGAATACCGATAAAATAATAAGGTAATAGTCTTTTAATATAATCCAATAATAATTGGTATATACAAGGTGATTAAAATAAAAGTCCCACTTTTAAAATGCTGTAAAAAAAGAACCACTCGTCACAATGATTTCAAATTTGAACTGAAGAAGGGTGAAACGGTATGGCATCAAAAAAAAAAAGTTCCACCGACTTTTCCCACCCAATTTGGTATGACCTTGCCGTGATGTATGGTCTTTCTACTAACAGTGTCACAACTGTTGGATGTAATTTTTTTCATCAAAAAACCGAAACAATCAAGCACATTGAACACTACAGTTGGTTTAATGTGCTACTCATGCCAAATATGCACTCATTTCAATTCAAAATATCACTGTCAGTCGAATTCACTTTCTTTATGCGTCTTACAACGCCATCTATTAAGACACTTTGCAACTTTTGTTTTTGATGCCGTACCGTTTCCCTCTTCTTCGAGTATCTTCAGTTCAAATTTGAACTCATTGTGACGAGTGGTTCTTTTTTACAGCATTTTGAAAGTGAGACTTTATTATAATCACCATATATATATATATTTATTATGACTAGTTTTATTCATCATAAAAACATAAAAACTAGTTTTTATTTAGCCAGGAATTGTTGTAAGCAATACAAACTTCTTTTCCCATTGCTATTTTTTTGTGTTAATTATTCACGGTATTCTATTATTATTTCTGGTGCACGTTTTGGTACTTCTTCGTTAGCCGTGACTTCGCAAACATCAGAATTTTTTGTTTTGGCAATATAAACAATTTAGAAAATAAAACAACTAATTTTCAGAAAACGAACAGTTCATTTCACTTAATTTTTTTTTCCAAAATTTTAAAAGTATTTGGTTATTTATCGCTAACGGTTAACAGAAAAGTACCTACGTTTTTTGCGATTATCAGATCTCTATATAAATCGATCCTCGTAAATTAGTTACAGTTTTAAAGTCTCTAATATTTGTCACACGTACACGTTATATCTTGGACAATTATCGAACATCATGTTTTGTGTAATTCCTCGATTCGCGAGAATTTTGAAAAAAATTGTGATTTTTGTTGTTCGCGATATAAATACCAAACATAACGTCACAGATACTTCTGTCGAGTAAGATATGAATTATAGTAAATCCTGAAATTCATGCAAAATTCATTAAAAATATATTAATATTTCAATATTTTTTGTATTGTCAAAGCCCTTACTTGATTCTCTTAGCTGAATTATGATTGAAGGTATACTTTTTTGCAAACCGAATAGTTTTCAACGGATACAATTTAAAAAAATTATTAGATGTAAAAACACTTCTTGCGTGTATTTTAGGACACCTTTTAGCGACTGTTGAATTCATAAGCTGAACGATATAAATAATTCGATTGACAATAAACAATGTAGATTCAATTATTCAATATTGCTTACTAAATGTTTGATAATCGAAACAATGCACATACCTAATGTCTGTTCATTTTTAAATTTAATTCCAAAATCATAAAGAAAGTTTCTAATGAACATTAATGAAATTTACGCAATATAGTGAACTATAAACGTAAATTAATGATCTAACTTTTATTTATTTTTATTTTAAAATACTAAAAAATTGAAATTAATTAAAAGATAATTTTATTTTTTACTACTATAGATTTTTATTTCGTTTATTAAATATTTTTTGATATTGTTAAGTATTACAATTTACTTAGCATAACTTGGCCAAAACTCCAATAAACCACACCGTTATACTTGTATAATGGTGTGGTTATTTTTTTAAATCGTCTTTAGATTTAGATTCTTTTACACATATTTGCATGTCTTCTTCTTACTTTTTTACACTTACTGGATGTCTATTGAAAATAACTCAGTACGAACTATAAAGCTTTTTCTTAAATTTCTTCCAAATAAATAATTAGGCTTAAATGCAAAAGTTTGTTTTTTTATTCAATACTTTTCCTATCTAATAGCTCATTTGTCTGCCTAAAAGCTTATCCATCGTATATTACACAAACCAATATGAATAGTTTAGCCTGATTGCAGTCTTAAACTTTAGACTTGCCCTGTTCATGTAAAATTTTAACTCAAAAACGTTTATTAAATTACCAAAATTCTGAATACAAGTTTATAAGAAAAAGAAGTTTCACGAAAAAGAATAATTCAAAAACTAACTTGTTATTCGAAATATAGTTCCTTCTACAAAGCTAGAAAAAATATTTTTTTTTCTTTTGTCAGTCGCAAAAGAATATCGAAATTAATGCTCGAAAAAAGTTTTCCTTTCTGCAGACGGTTGTAAAAAAATTTAATTTGTTCCAAAGCTAATTTAAATAAATAAAATTCTAAGAAGTGACTTATAATTTTAGCCAAAAGTGCATATCTACATCGGCGGAATAAATTTGCATCACTAAAATATTTGAATTTTTTTACTATATATTATGCTGATATATATTCCTTCTTTTTCAATTTCTTCTATTAGCTCACACTTTCCCTCTATATATCTTGTTCCAATTTTCAATCGTTCATAAAATACTTTTTATTCAAACTAGTAGTGGATGACATTGGATGTTAATGAAGTTTTTTCAAATATTAATTCAGTAATTAAATTTAATGAATTAATTTTAGTTTTTTTTAGATTTAAGTTGCATGTATCTACCAATAGATGACGCCAGATAAACTTAAAAAAATGAATGAAAATTATTTGTAAAGGACTTTTCTGCAATAGAGTGATAAAAAAGTAGGAATTCACTAAAAAAATTTTTTATATTACTTGTTTTATGTTAAATCATCTTAGTCCACAGCTAATCACAGCAAGGCATTCATATATTATATTGTAAAAATTTTAAAAATTATAGCACTAAAATTACACATTAGATCATTTATTAACTTCATTATTTTTTGTAATTTTTATAAAATTATTAAAATCCATTATTTGTATCATTTGCCAAGCAAATGATAATATTGGTGTATACATATATTGGATTATATTAAAGACTATAATCCAGAGGCCTGATGGCCGAGTGGCTAGCACTCTGGTGCTCGATACCACAGGTTTCGAGTTCGAGTCAGGCGATGCCATGGATGTTTGTATGGGTTCGGAATCCACTTTAAAGCGTAGGTCCCGGTCTAATAGGATTGTAGAGCGTTGCAGGGATAGTGTTACTCTTGTACACAGCATACCTTCAAACTGGGTAGTGGTAGCATATCTTCAAGCCCCCCTGGGCTGTGCTAAGTGAGTAACGTCGGTGCTGCCCTTGCTTATGGCATAAAAATAATTGTCTAAAACTTGCCAGCTGCATTAGAAAAAAATATTTATAATCCAATATATATACCAATGATTATTGGATTATATCAAAAGATATTGTGTCATTATTTTATTGATATTCTAGAGAAGAAACCTTTTTCAAATTTTAGGAAAGAAATTTTTTTTTTTTTTTTTAGTAGAAGCAGGGCAATCTACTCCACAAATAGCAAGGATGTTTGTGAGTGGTTCGGAATCCACATTAAACTCTAAGTTCCCGGTCTAATTAGCCTAAAGTGTGCACGAAATAACCGTAGAGCGATAAACCAAACCACTAATAGCAAATAAAAATTAATCGAAGAAATCTAATATTTTAGATTACCTAGTGAAATAGACAAATTAAATCAACTGTTGATCAAGAACAAGTTGTCGAAGAAAGACAACAGGGCGGGAAAAAAAATAGTACGACATTGCGAAATCTGCTTTCTAAATTGGTTTAGAAGGCTGCTATTGAACAAAATAATATTTTAACTTGCACAGTGTAAGCATAAACTACAAGCAACATGCCTCGAGGGATGCGAATGGGATAAACAAGTTATTATTTTTTCAAAGACAGCGAGGAAGCTAAAGAACATCAATAATAGAATGTAACAAAATGGCGCAAAATGATATTCACTCACGAAAGTGGATTTTGCCTTTTGGGAAATTAGTCGGTACCAATGTTAGACAAGAAATTTTGAAGAGATCTTCAAATGTCACTTTCAAAGCATGCAATTAAGTTGCAAGTCTGGAGCTGATTTTAACCATTTTTGTTGGGCTCTCCCACCATTGGAATGATGAACTCTGAATGGTAAATTACAATTGAAACTAAGAGAATTTCTTCAGCTAAAAAGCAACATATTTTTTGATTAATAATTTTTACTTTAATTTGTCAATACACTTCTGACAAGCTTAAAATTATAATAATGATATAAAAAATTATATATACATAATTTTTTTTATTAATTAATAAAAAATATATATAATTAATAAGTTAAATATTTAATTAATAAATTAATAATATATATATCTTACTCCTTTTCTATCTAATCAATGGGCTTAAAGCTTAAGAAACTTCTCCTATTCACAAAGCAGGAGATAGAGGTTGCTATGAAACCAAGGTTCTCTGTCAATCTGGCAAATCGTCGTCGTCGTCGCGGATCAAGCAGAAAAGCTTATAAAAAAACTGGTTGACTTAAACAATACTTAGATTTGAAACTAACTGAAAATTAATGGTATAAAATTGAATATCAAATTATAAAAAAAGAATTCAAGAAATAAATAAAAACTAATTAGAGTTCTAATCCTAGCATTGAATCAAATAACTTATCCACAACCACTAGAAAAATTGACATTTGCAATGTTTCTTAGACATGCTATTATGTTAAAACAATATCCAATGAGTTATTAATCGTATGCTTGTACTTTTGAGCTGTTCCTGATAATGGAGGGATTTTTTAATTTGAAAATATTACACACATCCCACACAAACACATACAAACATAGCAATGACGCTTATTTTCAATAAGCCAATGATGATTATAAATGATTTTAGATAATGTTTATGAAATTTTTGGTATATAATACTTTATAGTATATTCAACAATAGCATATTAATTGCTCATTTATATTTGAAGTTGTATATCAGTTTGTTCAGAATATTTTGAAAATTCAAATATGCAATTCAATTCAACCTTTACTTATTGTCGAAGTAATATCAAACATTTCGCCATTGCTGTACATTTATAAATGTGTGTGCTGTATAGTATATTCCAAGCTCTACTACTTTTTATCCAATTTTTTAATCTTGTTAAAAAAATATCTAACTTAAAACTTTTGTTCCAGAGTTTATCAGCGCTGCAAGACCGCATGAATACCGATGACGGACGGAATCCAAAGGATCAGTTGAAGATGAGAGATCTCACTCATTTGGCTGACAAATTAGGTTGCTCTATTACACAGCTCACGATAGGTAAGTGAAATTAGTAGGCCAATGCTCTTATGATGCTTATGGATAGTCCTTCTATAAGCTTTAACGTTAGTTTACAGAATATCCTAGCACTAGGTATTCAAACTTTTAGCGGAGTAAGTTCTAGACGATTCGAAATCACACAACAATGTCGTGTTGGTAATGCTTTTCAGACGTGATAAATGGAGTTGCAGGGATTCGGAAATTCCGAAAGTTCTCTAGGAGACTATTCTGCGGTAGAAATATGGCTGATAGTATGAAAGCGGAACTAGCGGATGTACAGGGTGGTTATAATTAGAGTGACCTTATTCAGGCCCCTTTAGAACCCTTTCTGCTGAACGGATTTTGATGAAACTTAGTATATACTGTATATGGACCATGGGAAAAAGATTTCTGCAATAAAAAATGGTTCAAATTTTGACCACCAGGAAGTAATTTTCAAAACTTCCTTATGCAAATTAGTCAAACCTATAAAGATATTTGCAGTCTGAAACAGAAAATCATTCGGCGTGCCTTTGTCATCGTTGATCATTCCCTTACAGAAGAAAGATCGAGCTTTACTAGTAAAACAATTTTATCAGAACGGGAGCAATAGCTTAGCTGCACTGCGTGAATATCGTCGTTTAAAGGGATTGTGAAACGGGCCCATGTCGAAAAATGGCTTGAAGAAGATGGTTATGAAATTTGAAGAAACTTGGGCATGCAGCCATGAAGAGGGCGGAAACGAGTTGGGAATGAAACTATCGAAGAAGTTGCTACTGCTGTGGCTGAAAAAGCCGCCACTCCTAGCTATTCTTCGGCAAGTGCTCGATCGGTGTCAGGTGAATTGGCGATCTCGCGGCCAACAGTACGAAAAGTTTTGCGATCCATTTCAAATTGGTATCCTTATAAAATTCACACGGTGCAAATTCAAGACCACAAAACACGCTCTGAATTTGCGTGCCTAATTTTGGCGAGAACGGAACTTGATGACACATGGCCTTGGCAAATTCTATGGTGAAATGCGTCGCACTTTTCTTTAGATGGAGCTGTGAATAATCTAAATTGCCGCATGTGCTTCACCTCCTAATGCCGGGCATTAGGAGGTGAAGCACATGCGGCAATTGTAGAGCGTTGCAGGGATAGTGTTACTCTTGTCCATAGCATATCTTCAAATTGGGTAGTGTCAAGTAGTGGTGGTAACGGTAGCATGGTAGTAGTAGCTGGGTAGTGGTAGCATATCTTCAAGCCCCCCTGGGCTGTGCTAAGTGAGTAACGTCGGTGCTAGCCCGGCATCAACAACAACTGCATTCTGGTTATGTGACTGCATGGTGTGGATTTACTGATTTTATCCTCGAACCGTATTTTTTGAAACTCCCACACCTCAAGGTCCTAAAACCTGCTCTATCACGAGTGCACGTTACATTGAACTCCTTCAACAGGCCATTCGTGTTTTACAGGAATGGCCTGTTTGCAGACCACTGTTTTCATGCAAGATGAAGCGACTCCTCACATTAGAGTCATGTCAAAGAACTCTTTCATGCTAAATTTGCCGAGAATCGTGGGATATCCAGAGTTTCTCCGGAAGCCTGGCCTTCTCATTCACCCGACTTAAACCCCTGTGATTTCTGGTTGTGGCGATTCCTAAAAGGAATCCTCCTGTGTTTATGGAGTTGAAATCCAACATTACACGCCATGTTGCTGAAAGCACTCGAGTTTCTTCGCTCTACCATTGAACACTCTGCAATGCGATTTCAATGGAAAGCACGTTTATCATATTATGTATAAATAACTTTGTCCTTCTTTAGGCGCCACAATTCCCACTGGTGGTCAAAACTTGAACTATTTTTTATTGCAGAAATCTTTTTTCCGTGCTGTATATACCAAGTGTCATCAAAATACGTTCAGCAGAACGTGTTCTAGAAGTCTGAATAGGGTCACTTGAATTATAACCACCATCTGGAGTTTGAGCTTGCAGAATGCAATGCCCCAGCTGCACAGCGTTTGTTCGCGTAATGATATCTGATGAGGTGTCGTCCAAGCCTCTTTAAACGCCTACACCATGATTATCTAACAGGGGTCATCCCAGAATGCCATTGTGAACGAATGGTAAGTACACCAGATATGGAGGAGGATATAGTGGGATCTGGTACAGAACAATTCAAGTTCTAGTTTATACGAGCTATAGTTCTGTCTGCTGCTGCTTCTAAAGGATTCTACGTGAAAATGTTGTAGATCAGATTTTAGTTTTGTTAATGTACATGAATATATTTACTAAAGTGGTGTCTATTCTTTCTGGGCATTTTCTGGGTACACCTACATCAAGGTAGCCTTTCCAACTATGTATTGCTATGTGATTTCGAACCACAGGGCAATCCTCCTAGAATGTAAAATTCTTGTTGAAACACCTTGTATAGTTCTAAGGTTGTTAACATAAGCTTTTGGGGCGTAATAATTGTGTTTATAAAGCAAGCTTGCGTGCATGATGAAGTTGGGTTCCTTTGACTAGATTGACTTACACCTGAATATGTTTATATTAATAATGATAACAAGGTAAAATCACAGGAAAGAGGCCGTTGGGATTTGGCGTCCAAAATCCTTTTCGTCAATGTCCGCCAAGTAACGGGTTAAGGTTTTAAGTGAATTACAAAAAATACAGGTAACAGGATTACATTTGGAGGCTTATCGCTTAGTTGGTTCCACAAAAAAGGACGCCAAATCCCAACAGCCCCTATTTTGCGATTTGGCCCATAACAAGACGTTAACAAAATACACGATTTTAATTTTGGATAGGGGCCCTTTTACGTTTACCTTAAAATGATAGAAATTTTGTGACACAAATTGCGGGAGTAAATATAAGTTATTCTATTTTTATACTCAAATTATTAAGTATTTATCACACTCTAAGTCAATTGCGCTAAAAACTCGGGTTAAATAATAGAAAAATTTCGAATTACCAGTTAATTAGCCATGTGAAAATCTAATAATAATTACGAAAATTATTAAAGATGTCCCCTTTTTTTGGAAGGGGGAGGTAACTATACAGTATGAACTTATAGTTACCTCCTTAATTAACTTTATATATTATGTTTAATGAAATTAAGTTATTAAGTCCTTATAATTCCATAAAAAATGCAATTTATATATCCATCATATAGCTAGCAATTTAGTCTATCTACAAAATAATTCTCGATTCTTTTTTTTTTAATTTTACAATAAACATTAGACAAGTACCACTTTTTTTAAAAAAAATTTATCAGAGACTAATTGAAGATTTTAGCTATAAATAAGAAACGCTCGATACTTACCTAAATGAAAATCAGATTTTTCTATATTTACTAAGGG
Source organism: Caerostris darwini (assembly GCA_021605075.1). Taxonomy (NCBI): domain Eukaryota; kingdom Metazoa; phylum Arthropoda; class Arachnida; order Araneae; family Araneidae; genus Caerostris; species Caerostris darwini. The sequence goes on along the minus strand of BPLQ01011606.1, from coordinate 146,902 downwards.
AAAAATGTTTATCTAAAGGCTTATAAATTATGCTGCAATATTTTCCAAGCGACGCAGCACTGATGTGGTAATTTATTAAATTCTTAAAATTAAGGGGAAAATATGCTGATTATGTATATAAAAAAAAACACCTTGGATGATATATAATTTCAAAAACTCTTATTTGTTCATAATCTTAAAAAGAATATTTTAATGACAGAATATAGCCGTACTTATAATCACTAAAACAAAGTAAATCAATATTAGCCTCTTAGCCAAAATTCCAACAAACTATATCTTATTTTGTAAATACGCTGACGGAAAAAAATCGCGAAGAAAAAATTATTGTAGAGTAATGAAATTCAAACAATGCATTTGTCTAGTTAACATGTTTAATTGATCAAATTTTAAAGTTCTCATGTTAATTTAAGATAAAGAAAATGCATTTCAAATGTAAAATGCTGTTACATTATTAGATGTTGTAATGTGCATGCATTGTGTCATGCTGGTGCCGAATGTCATTTTGTGGTATGGAGTTCAATGCTTGTTGTACTTGTTTTGTTAATAGTGGGACGGATGGAGCTGGAGTTGTCGTCCAATGATATTCCATGCATGCTGAATTGGAGACAGATCTGGTGATCTCGTAGGCCAAAGTAACATGTTGACACTCTGTAGAGCACGTTGCGTTACAACACGGGTATGAGAGCGAGCGTTATCCTGTCGGAAAACTCCCACTTGAATGTTGTTCATGAATGGCATCACTAAAGGTGGAATTAACAGTTTGACATACAAATTTGCAGGCTGTGTGTTTGGGATAACCACGACAGTGCTCCTGTTGGCATAGGAAATTGCTCCCCAGGCCATGACTCCAAGTATAGGTCCAGTGTGTCTAGCCGCAGACAGTCTGGTTGCAGGCGTTCCCCTGGCCTCCTGCTGCCCAACACACGGCCATCACTGGCAACAAGGCAGAACCTGCTTTCATCCGAAAACACAACAGATATCCACTCCGTCCTCCAATGAGCTCTGTCTTGACACCACTGGTATCGCAAACGGCAATGGCTTGGAGACAGTGGACAGGATACAGTTACAGGACGTTTACAGTGGACGTTACAGGATGCCTGGCTTGGAGCTATCCTTGAAGTAACCGATTTCTAACAGTCCGTTGTGTCATTGTGGTACCAACTGCAGCTCGAATTTCTGAAGCAGACGCAGTACGATGCGCCACAGCTGTACGCCGAATACGGCGGTCTTACCTCTCATATGTGCCACGTCGCCGCCCGAAACCCGGCCTTCTTGAGCCAGTACCATCCCTTGACCACTCCTCCCAAGAATCATGCACAGTGGACCCTTTCCGGCCAAGTCTTTTTGATATATCGCGGAAAGAAAATCCACCTCCAAGTAGTCCTATTATTCGTTCAAAATCGATTAGCTGTTGATAATGGCTTCTTAAAGGCATTCTTGGCTAACATCAACTCAATACGTCAAATTTTAAAGCTCAATAACGCTCACGAACTTTACAGCACGTATTTAAAGCAAACCTGATTTGCCTGCTCCGAGTGACTCTACTAGCGCTACACTTATGCGAAAATTGAATTGATGTCATCTTTCAAATAGATAAACGAAATTTGGTGGGCGAGTTTATACAACACCAGTCTTTCTTGGTGTTGCGATTTTTTTTCCGTCAGTGTATTTTACCGAAACATGATGCTATTTTTTCGCAGTCTACAAAATTAGATAACACCAAGAATACTTGACCCACATTTCGTGTTAACCCTGTATAAACACTGTCTCGTATCTTAAAAAATTATAACCATTTTCACCGCTTACTTTTGGGTGGCGTGATGACCAATTGGCTGGCGTTCTGGCCTTTGGTACAACAGACTTCATGTTCGGATCTTGGCGATGGCAGGAATGTATGTTACTGGTTCTGAATTCACGTTAAACTGTTGGTCCCGGTCTAATTAGCCTAAAGTGTGCACAAAATGACCGTAGAACGACAAACCAAATCAAATTCTACTTACCTTTGACCAGAAGAGCCGTAATAGTTTCTTTTAAAAAAGAGATTTTTGTCTAAATAGCCACTCTGCACACTTTGTTCCAAATTTGGAACCTTTATAGGAGTCGCACACACGTTACAGAAAATAGACATTACTTCTGTGTCAATTCAATTCTGTGACTTTTCTGGATTCACCTCCGATGAAAGTGCATACTCCTACCGAGAAATGAGACCCATTCTCCTCTTGGTCAAAATGCCAGTGTTTTAAAATTCATACCATTTTCTTTACCAGCAGTTCTTCTCATGCTCTTTGCAGCAATTTACTTTGTGACAGAAACAAGCTGAGATGTTGCGAGATGATGGATGTTTGTGAGTGCTTCGAAATCCACATTAAACCGTAAATTCCGGTCTAATTCGCCCAAAGTGCACGCAAGATTATCGTAAAGCGACAAACCAAACCTGTTAATGATGACTGGGGTATTGGATGCGGCAGGCTCATCAGCATGCAAAAAGTTTTAATGCATTGTAGTCTTGTCCAATACAACGCATTGTGAACACTAATTTATTTCTGGTGCATTTTCTTTCTTACCAACTATTTCCCAACTGGAAAAACAGCTCACAATAGCACAGTTTTCACAGTTTATTTCGATGCTTAATGATAAGTCATTATTTGACTTTTCATTATTTTTTATTTTGTCACTTACATGAAGAGCTTTAATTACTTTTGAAAACAATAGGTCAATGTCAACAATGCGATAGCCTTGAAAACCTGCGTTAATCTTTTCAAAATAATTATCCAAATATCCTTGGCAGTTTTAATTGAACTTTTATCCAAATCATCTCGAAAGAAGACATTTCAAGGTCTTTTACCAGAAACTCTCTTAGTTAATGTGGAATTCATCACAAAAAAAAATGGAAAACATAACAAAAAATAATCAAACTTTGCTACTGAAATCAAATATAAACAATGAGTGCGTTGAGTTGCTCGTGTCCTTATCGCTGCTACACAATTAAAAAACAAACCAGAAAGCTTTGCTGAAAAAGAACTGAGTCTTATCGAAAATTAAAGTGAAATAAAAACATGGGTGTGATAATAACCATTTCAAAGCTGAATTTTTGTAAAAATCGCTTTACATTTTTAAAAAAATTTATTCATAATCTTATGGCATGCATATAATAACTTAGTATCCAAACGTTGCAACGTAAACTGTAGAACAGCATATATTCTTTTCAAAAAAACCAAAAATTTTGAAATTTAACAACTTTTGTGACCCCTTAATTGTGCAATCATAAAGAAAAGGTGAATAAATTCATAACATGACGAATTCTACGTTTTTCATCACTTCATAAATAGTTTTGTATTTTTCTCACAGCGTGGTGCCTGAAAAGTGAACAAGTCCAATGTGTTCTGCTCGGTGCTCTTTCTGTGGACCACTTGTATGATCAATTACAAGCCTTGCAAGTAAGATGAGCTTACTCTCTCTCTCTCTTTTTCTCTGACACTCAAATTTAATCATTTACAAAAATATATATTTGAAATAATTTTATTGTTTAATGTTATGAACTATATTAAAAATATACATATGGGTATATGTTTTTTACGTGAAAATAGAGAAGTAAGTAATTCGCATACATACTCCTCAGTCTAAAATATTTTTTGACACTAAAAATCAATACATTTAAGAAAAATCTCCGATATTTTTAGTCGGGATAGAGAAGATATTTAAGATCAGTCACTCCTAATCTGTTTATTATAATTAAAAAGAAAATGACATACGGTAACTAAACTAAAAATTAATCAATGCACAAGTAATGTAACATAAATTTTTAAAATTAGTTTCTTCTTATTATTACAGTAGCTCTAATCTTTGAATTAAACTACTACTCAGAATATCTGATTTTATTTGATTGATAACGTCTAAACTAGCAGAATTAATATGATGAGTAAATTTCACTATAAACGTCTGCACTATAAACTGTCTGCACTATAAATATTCTCTATAAACTCCATTATATAAATAAAATTATAATCCAGTTGCATAATTAAATATAACATATGTTCAACTTTCAAACATTTATTCTCAGTAAATTCTAGCTTTTGTAGTGTTAACATATATACATGTGCTTAATGTAATTGAATTATAACATATGAAGGATTAGCTTATAAAACAGTCGATTAAATCACACCCATTGCTTGGTTAATTAGAGCATCGACTGTTATTCAAATCAAACAAGTTTGGGACTAGAAGTTACAAATCTGATTCCATTATTGATTTAACCAAAGCTAATTGAAATAATAGACCAGGAAAGGTTTATTTATTGTTTCCTCTTGTAAAAGGGAACCCCACAATTTTCTGGGGGTAGCTAAATCTGTTCAAATTTACCACATCATATTAAAGTCATAATTCTAGTACATAAAGCACATATGTGCAAACACTACAAATGCTAGAATTTACTAAGAATTAATAATCTAAAGGCAAAAAGAGTGGCACAAAATTAAGACAGAAAATCTTTAACACTAGACCACGTAAAGAGGCGGTTGCCAACTATCGATTAAGAACCGGACACGATTGTCATGCGGAACACCTTACCAGGATAAGTGTCCTCGCCTCGAACACTTGCCCAATATGTAGAGCTGGAACAATGAATTCAGAACATTTTTTTAAATGTCCAGGGCTGAAGAGAGAGACGTAGCGCCAAGGAGAAGTCTTGCAGGTGTATTGGAAGGCCAAGAGCCTCATGGAATAAAATAAAGTGCCTATCCCCTTTGACTTTTTGTTGTGTATGAGACCGACTTATTGTCGATTGCTGATTTGCCGTATGTTTGCTTTGTTCTGCTTGCTCCTTCTTTGTGTGTGATCCTTATTGTAATTTACTGATTTTCAATAAAGCCATATGTTACAACAACTAAGAGTGAATGTATGCAAGTTAGATATATGTTATATTTAATTATACAACTGGGTGATAATTTTATCTGCATAATAAAGTTTCTGCAAACTGTTATAGTGAAGTTTACTCTTCTCATTACATCTACTAGTTTCGGCATCAATTAAATAAAACCAGATATTCTGAGTAGTAATTAAATTTAAAATTTTGTGCCACTGTAGAAATAAGAAAAAATTCTATTTTTATGATATCATATTAAATAGCCCATCATTAAAAATAATAAATAAATAAATGCTCTTTACCTGAAGCAATTTGAGCTATGTTGTTTTTGTAACATATGGCTTTATTGGAAATCAATTCATTATAATAAAGGTCATACCCAAAGAAGAAACAAGCAAAACAAAGTAAACATACAGCAAGACAGCAATTGACAATAAGTCAGTCTCACACATCACAAAAAGTCAAAGGGGGAGAGAGTAAATAAAGGGGGTAGACATTTTTAGTCCCTGAGACCCATGGCTCCCCAATATAACTGCAAGACTTCTCCCTGGAGCTGAGCCCCCCAGCTCAGTCCTGGACATTTCAAAAGATTGTAGCGACACCTATTGATGTAAAATGGAATACAAATTGAACGACTTCTACTTTCACTGTTAAAAAAGGGAATTTTCCCGCTAGAATGAAAACAGAACGTAGTTGGCGTTCGAAGTAGAATAAAGATGCTGTAATTGTGAAAATTGATTATCGTCTTTTAATTTGCCGTCTGGATTTTAATAACACTACGCAACCTTTACAATACCGCCACAAGATGTTCTGAATTCATTTTTCCAGCTCTACATATTTGGGCAAGTGTTCGAGGCGAGGACACCTATCCTGGTAAGGTGTTCCGCATGACAAGTGTGTCCGACAAAGGCAAAGGTAGTTTTAATTGAAAGAGTACCTAGGGTGACAGTTTCTCCCTACACCTCCTATTACTTAATTAATTAATTTTAAATTTACATAAAAAGATTATTGCATAAAAGATAAAATTTGTAGTAATAATTGTTGTTATTGCTAAACAAGTAATTTAATTAGAGCCATAGCTCAGGAATTTAATGTCTGGCAATTTGAACTATATATAAAGCAGAATCTTATTTCATTTCAGATCATTCCCAAGCTCACGACCAACATATCGAACGAGATTGAGAAGATTCTCGACAACAAGCCGACCCGTCACCCCCTGCAGAGGTGACTGGTGCAGAGTCGGGGTCCATCCGTGGATCTCGGCTCGCCCTCTGAACAGACTCCCGAGAAGAGCAGGGACAACAACCACACGGCCTCCTCCCCTACGGAAGCACCCACTAACCAACCGGCCACCACTTTCATGGACACACTCAGATCTACCTGCGTGCTGCAGTGAATCACTGCTCAAATACAATGATGGGACTCTATCGTTTCGCTTTACCTTCGAGGTTGGCGCAGGTTTGCACATTAAGTTTCGCTGGCAAGTTACTTACTGACTTGCCTGCTCAATATGCTTGGTTTGTATCTGTTACTGTGATCGAAAATAGTATAGGGTACAACTGAAATGAACGACAAAACATCTTATTTCATGCTACAATAACACTATTTTGAGTAAAATCTAGCATTCATATAACATTTACGAGGATGTATGAATCTCGTATGAAAGCAATGCAACCTCAATATTATGGGATGAAATAATTTTACTGCTTGAGAAAGCTGTCAAACATGCATATTATGTACTAGTTAACAATTAATTATCAACTATTTAAACATTTATTATTACATTTACAATTGAATTTGACACATGCTGTCAGCCATTAAACTATGCTGCCAAGTTGTATGTCCATTCACTATGCTGGTTTATACGCACTGAGTAATTATTATGGCCGAAAATAGCACAAGGCACATTTAAGATGTAAATTCATTGTCTTTAGATTAACCTTAATTGATTAATTTACTCATCTATATTTTAAAATCGTTTCGAAGACGGATTTAAGAATAGATAGTTACGAGGATATGTAGGAAATACTTTTAATCACTTTCTTTTAAGATTCAAGTTATCCTCAAAGTTATATCAGCTAATTTGACTATCAGAATCCTGAAAATAATTTGGTTTTATTTTATCATTCAGTATAATTCAGATTGCTTCTTAATGCTCTATCCCTTATATGAAAACTGAATATATCTATAAAAAAAAGTAGCCTGTGACACAATAAAAAAATAATTTAGTATTTCTGGGATAGTAATCTCATACTAATATTAATTTAAAGAAATCATAGCACAGTCAAACCTGTTTTTATGCGGTCTTTATTGGACGATTTTTTTATACGGTATATAAAAAATGCATATTATGAATAAAAATTAATTTAAAAAGAAAACAGCAAATGGCTGTCAAAATAACATGTAAATTAAAAAAAATATCCAACACATGGCCCACCTGATATTCTATCCTCCCATTACCACGAATGTTATTAGATGCGAGGTAGTGCTACATACTGAGGTTTTGATTTACATATTTTCTATCTCGGACTTTATGTAGTCCTTATTTACAGCATAAAATTTTATTTTTTTAAAAATGTGTTGCAAACAATATATTTTTAACTACTTATGAAGTTTCAAAATAATTTTTTATGCGATTCTTTTATGTGGTCCATATTCCCCGTACATGAACAGGTTTGACTATACCGGTATTTTTAAAAGATAAGTTGAATCTCTATTACTCAGATTTCAGAAATTTTGGCATAAGTAATAAATATATTCCATTAAAAGACATTTATATCATCTTGAAAATAGTTTTTAAATAATTTTATGTATTATTTCAAACGTTAATTAATATAGATGTAAATAATCTGGTATTTAATATTATTTAAAAAGATGCTTTTACCACATATTCCTATACAATATATTCCTATACAATTATATACAATAGTGTATAAAATTTATCACTTCGTTGTAATCTGTATTCACATCTTGTGCTATTTCGGTCATGAATTTAAAGTTTCTATATAAGATTTATGTTTTTATATTTATATATAGTTTGATTACTTATAACTCTGTACTAGAGTAATTGTTTTAACAAATGTTAATATGGATACATTTTGAAATATTAACAAAATGCAATTTTATTTCAAAAGGAAACACTGCATTTGATAATAAGCATGTAATAAGTTTTGAGATAACAAAAACTGCAAAACGGCTCTTTAGTGATAGTGAATTTGAAAAGTTAATGTCATTCTGCTGATTTAAGATGTCAATATCAACTTTTTCGATGCATAAATAATAGTGTGCTTTTCTCATACAAAATCTTTTAAATTTATCACAATTCGCTCAATTTAAAAATGCATACGGTGCATATTTTTAGAAAAAATTATTAAATTATAATGAAAATTGCAATTTAAATATTTATCTTCATTCAAAAATACATTTTAAATCAGTGATTCTAAAGATTATTGTTATTCAATCTGGGATCCCTGATAAAAATCAGTACTTTCTATATTAGGCTTTATAAATATTGCAGTTGCTTAATCAGAAACTTAGTAAAAAAATTAATATCATAATTAATGAAAAAGTAATTATATTATAGTTAAATTTTCAAATAAAATTCATTGTTCACAAAGTAACCGAAATGAAACCAATTCCGATGTGAATTTAACTCTTATTAGTCTTTGTAATTAATGTAACTAATGTAATAATATTGCAAAAGTTTGAAAAAAAATTATATGCATTTTAAAAGTAAGATAAAAAATTTTATATACAAATTTATTTGTATCATTAACAAATAAATAATTCTTAAATTATTATCATTAATATATTTTCAACATAAAGGAAATTTTAATTAAAGCAATTAATTAATCTATTTTTCATAATAACAGCAATGTAGAGTTTAAAATTAAAAGAATGATTATTTGTTGTACGTAAAGAAAATAATATATATAAAAAAAAAAAAAAATTAAAGTCAATTCCTACTTTTTTTTTCACTATATTGCAGAAAGTCCTTTATAAATAAAGTTGAAATTTTCCTTTTACATCTGGCGCCATCTATTATTAGATACATGCAACTGAAATCTAAAAAAGACTCAAATTAATTAATGAATTAACATCAAATGTCAAGTTTAAAAAAAAAAAATGTATTTGAACTTGAGTGAATAAATGAAAATTTGAACAAGATATATATAGAGAGAGTGTGAACTAATAGTAGGAATTGAAAAAAAGCGTAAATCCAGAGCTTTGTAAAGTATATGTTGTGTCCTTTGTCCTTAAAATCCAAACCAAATGGGTATCTCACAGGATATTTCACAAAGAACTGTTATATGACGAAAGAGAGTAGAATTATTCTGATAAGTAATGATAGGATTTGAATAGGAGTTATGGAGAAAGTTTTGATGGAGCTTATATGAGGAGAAAACAAGACAGGGTAATATTTAATGAAGATTGAACAAAGTAGCAAAATGTTAAAGGAACATCTTTTGGATTTCTATTGTTTATCATATAATAATAAAATCTGAACCCATTCTTATCATGCAAACTTAATGAAGTAAAAAAAACAAGATTTCATGGAATATTATGAAAATTCTGTTCAAAAAAAAATAGTATAATGTACTTACCATCAAATGAAAATATTAAACCATAAACTTTACAGCAATCAATATTCCATCAAGAAATACTAACGAAAAAATTCTAAATTTGCCACTTCTGAAGGTATGGTTAACTGCGAAAGTTTCTGCAAATAAGTGATGGTTTCTTCAATGTGGTGATCTAATGATAAAATTATCGAAACATATCTGGATTTTTCTGAAAAAGAAACTATTTAAATTGTTTTGCTTTAGAAACGTAGTCAAAGTTTTTACATGGAAGCAGGTACTGTTCAATTGGCGTGAAAATTTATCTAATTCGCCAAATGATTAAAATTACATAAAATATTAAAATGGCAATGACATACCAATTATGGAATTTCTACGTGAAATAGTCCTGATCTTTAAAAACTGATGTGGCTTCATAATTAATACTAGTTAGTAAATGACAGATTTCAGCATTGTATGATCATTGGAAAGAAAAAAATAGAACCTAAATTCTTTTGTGACTTTGTGCAATTACTTCCGGTGCTGACTGAAAAATCGAGAAAGGTTTTTCCTTTACTAATGTCAGAAAGTTAAGCGATCAAAAAGTTAGTTTAAGTTGTACCAACAAGGTTCAACAAGGGACCAAACCGTTGGCTTGGAAAAGAACAACAACAGAGTTTGATAGATTTGTTTTTTTAAAGTCAATTAAATGGTCGCATCCAAGCCTGAGAAAAGGTGATTATGTGGATATCTTATTCTGCAAAAGGAGAACTGAACATATAACTATATCAATACTTAATTAACAAATATTTAAGAAGACTATTAATTTAATCATTTACATCTTTGAGAAAATAGAGATGATTTTTTATTTTATAGATATTTAAGTAATATAATAAAAAATATGTAATTAGAGTTAGAAAAACATAGTATAATCAATAATTTAAAATCGCATGCAAAATAAATATTCTTCTTCTGAATAATAGTAATATATCGGCCAAAAGTTATTTTTTTGAAGATTATGCTTACATATGGAATTTATTTTAAGTTTACATAACAATAATAAGAAATCATATTTTTATCTATGTATGAAATAATTTAATAACTATTTTTAACAATAACTACTGTTTTCTCTATACTCATGTTTAGTTTAGTTTTATATTAAAACAATATTAAAAGTTAAAATTTTATTATTTTCGAAGATCAAAATATATAAATTAATATTTGAAATTTTATATTTAAAACAATTGTACGTATAATTGCAAAACAGGGGCAGTTGGGATTTGGCGTCAAAAATTCTTTTCGCCAAAGCCTGCCAAATAACGGATTGCGTTTGTAAGTCAAATGAATTGCAAACAATACAAGAGACCCAGGTTATCATATTTAGCGACTTATCGCTTTGTTGGCGCCACAAAAATATACTAAATAACAACGGCCCTTATTCTGCGATTTGGCCCAATTGTATACTTTATAAAACTGTAAGATTATCTATATTTATTTTAAAAAGTTTAACATTTGAGAATAAATTTCCAATAAAATATAATAATCCCTATAACAAATTTTGGCATTACATGAAATTGCGATTAAGGATTTTGAATTAAAGAAGTAAGTTCTTTATTAGGATCATAGTTTCTTTATTATTTTATACGAAAATCATAATAAATCATTGCTTCAATATTTATAGTACTAACAAATACAAATTAAACTTTTTGGAATCAATAATTAAACTATCTTAAGATCAAAATATAACTTTTAATAACATTTGAAATAAATTAATTGTAATTCAAATGATATAAGTCGACTATTAAATATCGAACGAGATTAGTCATTATAAAAAGGTTTAAAGTTGAAGAGATAGCACTTTTCTCGAATTATTATACGATTCATGAACTTAGACCTTTGAATCATTTCCATTTGTTTAGGTCAAATTGAAGCGATAAAAATAACTTCGCTGATTCTTTCATAACGGCCAAGAATATTAAACTAGACTTTCTAGTACGAATAATAAAAACTCTTTCTTATTTCTCTCTCACTAAACAATTGCCTAGCGATAGTCTTTCACTTAGTGTCAATGCATCGCATCGAACAATTTAACGACTTTGACCTTTATTAGTCTCTACTCTGAACATGTATGACATATCTTTTTTAAAGAACTTCGATTCCTTTATTTATGGACAACCTCAAGTGCTGAAAAGAACGTAGTTAGTTCGGTTCTTTTTGTTGAATTCCGAGTATTTTAAACGTAAGAACATTCGTTTAAATGTTGCTATTCTTAGTAGAATAGAATATTCTTGTAAAATAATGAAACTGCTTGTATTGTACTGTTCGCTCTTCGAGATACTTTTTAGTGTTAATTTAAAATATCGAACTTCAAGGCCGTCGCCAACGGTTAATGATTGTAATATAGATTTGACTCGAATCAATTTAATACTATTCAAAAATATGACATAAATTTAAAAGACCAATTGATAACTTATTGATAGTGGTTTTAATTATTAGTTTTAGATTTTTTTCAAAATTTAAATCTTTGATGCAGATAGACAAAATTAAAATTTGTTAGTTATTCATAGTAAAGTATTTCAAAGCCATTTTTTTAAAAATTGAACTAATATTTCTATTTGTGAATTGAATGTATAAAAAATTAATCAACTGTTATTTTTTTAATAGTTGAAATTATTTTGCCTAATTAGAAATTGTTCAATTGATATATTAAATTTTTAATGACCTTAGAATTTTTTATAACAAGAATTCAGTCATTTTAATTGTTTATATTCAATTAAACAAAAAGAAATGAAATATTATTCTAAATTTTTTTCATCACATTAGACCTTGTTAATAGAATTTTCAGATTTTTTACTCATATTTCTCGTAAACAATTTTATTAGACAAAATATTCATTAATTAAAAAAAAAATACTAATAACAGCACTTTCTTTTGAATTTCAAATTAGTCCCGGTATTTTTCTTTTGTAATATAATAATTTAAAACAACAATGTCAATAATTCTTTTATGCTAATCTTATATTCATTTTCTTTATTATGCAAATTATATGAAATATTTCATTTCAAATTATTAAAAAAGAAAAATATATAAAGATGAACAAAGAAAAGAAATAAAATTTTCTTTGCTCCTCCTTATTAACAAGAATTAATTTTTTTTCAATGTTTTTTTTTTTTTTTAATTTCAAACATTGTTGCAGCACTTTTTTTAAGTATTAATAATAATAATTATATTAACTATTCTTGAGTAAAAAAATTTTTTCATTTATTTCTGAAATATTTTATACTTATTTCCTAATTTTTTAAATGATTTGCATTAAAAAAATTTCTTTAAAATTATAAAAGCGTCCTTATAAAAATGAGATAAATAAAACTCAATTATTTAAATTTTCTTTATTGCGCTTTAAGTAATAAAACGAATTAATAATTTTTTTTAAAAAATAATTATTTAAATTATCAAAACATAGAATAGTATGATAGAATCAATTAAATCAAAATCAGTGCTTATGTATAGGAATTCGCCATTATAAATTTATCAAGAATTTAAAATGTAAGACACTTTATAAAAATTGGTCGTTTAAATTTATAAGATAGACATTAAAATAAAATATTTTGATTATGACGTATATAGGGTGTACGAAAAGTATCCGTGTTTTTAATTTATATTTAACAAATAAAGTCCCCATCCTCTCTCTTTTTAAACAGCATTTCAATGGGTGATCTATTAGTAATCCGTAACACATCAAAAATTTGTGAAAAAGCCTTGTTTACAATTTCCCAATTGGCAACACTAGAGAAATAAAAATTCGAATTATATTTACCATCAATTCTCCATTTCGTACCAAATCTAGTTCAAGATATTTTAATGATGAATTAGTAGACAATGTTTCTTAAAATAAAATAATACGAGAAAATAACCCACATAAAAGAGTAAAAATAAAATAAATAAATTTAAAAATTTCAGAAGTCAATGTGATTCGTACGACTATTCGTATACGGACATGCCACAACATCAAGGTGGGGAAAAATATTTAATAGGTTTTCTTTATTCTATAGTATTTCTATATTCTATTCTTTTTTAATAAAAATTTTAAAAACGCAAGGACACTTTTTGGGTGCCCCATATATCATATAAAGCATTGTAATAATGTTATGGCTTATTAACCATTACATAGGCTGTTAAATAAAATTTGTATATTGAATTGTGCTTTTGTAAACTCTTTATGTTACAATGTTATAAAATAAAGCTTAATGAAAAGTATTTAATTTAATTACTTAGGCTTTACTTTATATTCTAGCAAATGTTTACTATTTGTGTGATTTTAAACCTCGAAATACAAAGTCGTCTGTAAAACAAAACTAAAAATGGCATTACAAGTGCAATTTTCTTCAAATTAAATTAAGATAATTACTTCATTGCATGGAAAATATTCAATACTTTTCACAAGCTTTCATTTTTTATCCGTCCATTACATGACATGTAAATAATGGACCACAGACTATTGTTTAAGTTTTTTTTTTTGTGCAGAATCACCTCTATACTCTGTATAGCACCAAAATATTTGGTTCTTGATATTTGAAATTCAGAGTAAAGTGTAACATTGAAGTTTTAGCATATCTTAACATCTGTAAAAATAATTATTATCTTGAAGTAATATCATTAATTTACAATAAATAAATTAATATTTTTTTAATACTAAATTTCTTTAATCTAAAATTATTTTTCCCCTAATGCATCTTTTGAATGAATAAGTGTTAATTTTCTATTTGGGGAAAAAACCAAATCTACAAAATTTAATTAATATTTTATTACCAATATGCATAATAAAGAAAAGTTATCTAATAAGAATTTTAAAAAAATGAACCATTGACAGACAACTATCATTATTATAAGATATGTGTGATACTGAAATTTGTTTTATAATTTCAAATATTTTTTTAAATATTTATTTTATGAATACCATTTTATAATTTTAAATATTTCAATGGTTTACTTTTTAATAATTTATTTATAATTATTATTCTTTACACATATTAGAATAAATATTGCATTTCATTTATTACTTACAATTTACTCTGAATTTATAGCAATTGCTACTTCATTAAAATATTACTATTCTATAAACTCTTTTATTAATAACAACTATTAAGAGATTCATTATGTTGTAACGTAGACTTTCTAGGTTAGATATTAGAAAATGCTGTGAAGAAAGATCAACACAGAAATGACTTATTAAACAAATTAATATTAGAATAATCTTTGTTCATTATAGGTGCCATATTCTTATGACGAATTTCAGTGAAAATAATGAATAAATATATATATATATATACATAAATATATATATCATGCTTCTGTAATAATATTTTCAATAAAACTTATTGCCAATCTTTTCTTTTACTTTGAATTGATTTAAAAAAAAATCTAGTGAAATAACAATTATAAATGTTCCTACACAAATTGCATATGAAAAAAACATGCTTAAATTTATATTCTTAAAAATACATACCTATTATTTCTATACACACATGTTCAAAACTGCAACAACAGACGATGACATATTCCCTCAAGATGAAAAAGAGCAAATAGATATTGAATGTTTTCTATGCTAGAGCTAATCAAGCAAATTGTTATTGAGCACTTAAATAAAAACGTTTCAAAATAAGAATGTTTTGATAGTATAAGATAACGTCAAATTAAACAATAAGGTATGGCAAATGAATATTATAGAAAAAAAAATCATTTTTAATTTCCCAATTCATAAGAACTTGCTTTTTACCTTCTCAAATTTGGCTACATTTTATTTTACTCCAAAACATGTTTTTTTAAAAATAAATCTCATTAAAATATTGTTTCAATATTTTTAATTATGCATACATTTTGATTCCTTCATTTGACAGATAAACCAATATCTATATAATTTTGCCTACTCATTTTGTTGAGAAATATCCACTAAAAAATAAAAGGTCTTTACTTTAATCACATAATTTTCTTTTTGCCACTGAAATGCACTTCTTTTGCTAGGTCTAATAAAAATTACAAATTAAATATGAATTATAAGAGATGATGATGAGATTAACATCATGTTAGAGCCATAGAAGTCCTAGTTATAAGAATAGTTATGAAAATCAAACAGATTTGTTGTTGTTTCTTATCCCACTTGGCTGGCCAAGCCCACGAGCCCATATGGATTCATGATTGAAGGGGAAGGAAGCAGCTTCTGTTGTGATGGAGCACCCGTAGGTAGAAGCCTGACTTTTGCTCCGTGACGCTCTTACAGTCATAGAAGACCGGGACCTACGGCTTAAAGTGGATTCCGAACCACTACAAACGCCGGGATTCGAACCCGAAACCTGTGGCACCGAGTGCCAGAGCGCTAGACACTCGGCCATTAAGGTCCCAAATTTGCCAACGGCACGCAGTGTTCCCAGGTGGTCACCCACCCAAGTACTGACCGCGCCCAATGATGCTTAACTTCGGTGATCTAACGAGAACCGGTATATTCAGCATGGTACGGCCGTTGGCTAAATTAAAGATAAGACATATATGGAAAATTTGAAAGTGTAACAAAGTTGAACTGTAAAAGTTATTGAATATTATTTGAGAATAAAAAAAATTAGGAAAAATTCGAAATAAGAAATAAAACTCGACCTAAATCAATCGATAAGATTCTAAACTGACTTTTATTTATACAAAGAATTGTAATAATTTTCAAATTCTGAATATATAATTTAACTTTCCACATTTTTTTTTTTGGAAAACGAATGAATATACATTTTTAATGTTTCATGCAATTTAAATTAAAAGCTGCAAATGTGATAAATAAAAGAAAAATTCTATACCCATTATTTTCCCCCCTCTTTTTGTTAAATGGGCAGTTCTTATTTCACACTGGAATTATGTTGTTGAGTTTTTATTTTTGTCATATTACTGTTATTTAATTTAAATCTCTTACAAATGATTTAATTATTCAAATAAGGAAAAAAATTATAAACTATAAAATAAATAATTATAGTATATATAAATGCTTAAGTTATATGAATCAAAAATATTAAATTAAACATGAGTGTAATCATCACTAATTTAAACATGGTCTTGATTAATTTTCAAATAAAAAATAAAGTTTCAACTAAGTAATTGTATTTTTTGTGATCTGTTAATTATTCGCTATAGTTATTCGCGATGTGTTCTAGATCAAGTATTCTATGTTTCCAACAATTTTCTCAAAAGAAACAAGGCACTTTTTATATTTTTAACTATTCTAAATGTGGAGAATAGGAAGTCAAGGTGTGCATGAATTCTGAAAGTAATTAAAATTGAAGAATAATAAAAGAAAAAAGTTATTTTGTTAGATAAAAAAAAAAGCAGAGTGATTTTTTTATATTAAAAAAGACAAAAGATATCCACTCTGTTTTGATCAATATATTAATTGCAAAAATGCCTAGATTGAAAAAAAAAACAACATTTTACACTATAATTCATTAAAACAACTACAAAATGGTTTTTTTAACAAGAAACAAATACTAAACACTATGATTGACCAATTTATTTTTGTGGCATTAATACACAGAAAAGCCTTTCAAAACGCAAAATCATTAACTTAACATTTAAAATGAAGCACATCAGTATATACAACTAGCAATTTACAGCACAAAGTTTTTTTTTATTTACACAACATTAAGTTCCTTGAATTATAAATAACATATTTATTTTAAATAACACAATTTTAAAACTCTAATAGGAACAGACCCAAAAAATATATTTGGTCAACCCAAAACATTAAATATACATTTTTTTTGCACCTCTTCAAATAACATATAAGTGACGTTTAAGTAAATAGAAAATAAATCTAATATTAAAATACTCTTAATAATTTAAAATATAAAAACACATATCACCCAAGAAACTAATAAGCTCAAAGTAATAAAACAAAATAAAATTTTGTTAACAGTTAGATAAAATATTTACGAAACAAATATTTAAATCAATATCACCCTAATCATGAAATGGAATGCTTTGAAATCATTAAATAATATATATTAAATAAATAATAAAAAAATATATTCTTTTTTTTTGCAATTAATTATCTTTTACAAAATTGACAAATAAATTAATGATAATTAACATTTATAGTTTTCAAATGCACCAGTACATAATAAATATTTTTTTAATTTAATTGTATAACAAAACAATAGGATATGCATACTTGAAAATATATATTTCCTCAAAAACATTAAAGACATTGTAACAAAACATCCAGTTAAATATTGCAATTCCTACCTGAAGAATGTTAAGTTAAAACTGCTGACGTAAGGAATAACAATTTACAAATACAAATCCATATTTCTTTTCATTATAATTGAATTTCAAGAGTCCAGCTCTTCACATGCATTGATAATAGCACATTTTCATTAGTACAATACACCACAAAATACATAAAAGATATTCAGTTACACTCATACAATAGCAGTTACAGTTTATTGACAAAGCATGCATTTATTGAGAAGAAAACATAAGGCAGCTTATGTACAATGTCATTAATTTAAATATATCATCTTAACACATATATGAACAAATGCAGAGCATAATAAAACTTTTTAATGGAACAAATAAAAGTAAACTAATAATCGAGCACAGACAACAACACATATTTTATACAAAACATTAATCTGTTCATTTGAAACAATTTGATTTATAAACTATGATACTTAAAAACATTTATAAGTAATAGATATATTATAATAATAATAAACTGTACACAGACTTTAATGTCTACCATAAATATATATTATTAAAAAGTTTTCTAATATCAAACTACAAAAGTCATGCAGTATATTTTGATGTTTATCTCCAGAGATTTTATAATAAACAAATTTATTAAAACTTAAGTTTTAAATATAATTAATTAGTATAAATTAATTAAAGTTTTAAATACAATTGTTTGAAAATGATTCAATAAATTTTAATTTCTCTCAGCCATTTCATGTATTTCATAACATAATACATGTACAAAAGTATTACAATGAAAGCAGTATAAAAACAAACAAATTCTGCTTTATTATAATAGTTCATTAAAATAACACTTTATATTTGTTATAATCATTCTCCAGTTTGCAATATCTTAGTATAAAATAAATTTACAAACTTGAAGTCTATAATGTTTTAAAATATATTGAATTTGTAAAAAAAATATTGAACTGAAGAATTAAACAATCTATTTTCAAATTAAAATGAAACACTAAATAATAGGGATCCCCAGTTAAGAAATTTTTACATTTATTTTCAAAACTACTTTAGCTTTATACTAATTGTCATGGAAATGGAATCGAAAACGTTACATTAAAATATTATGAAAAACTGAAGTAAAAACATTTTAAAAATAATATTTTAAAAATAAAAATTTTAAAAATAATACAAACTCAAAACTTAATAAACAAAATTTCAAAACAACAGTTTAATAAGTGTAATACATTGTTAATAGTTTATAGAACCCAATAATTAACATAAAAATTGTTAAATACATGTCAAATGTATTAAATATGTTCATAATGTATTTATATTACATGCACTCAATACATGCATATATATGACTTTAAAAAATTAAATATTGACGGAATATATCTTATCTAACCTGAAATAATATTTTATTATTTCAAGTTAGTTAAAAAAATAATAATTAATATTTTATTTATTTATTATTATTCATAACACATATCATTTTGGCAAAACAATGTAGTGAAACCATTAATCTTTTAGAAAACATAATTTTTCAAAACAGAATTATTAACATAAATAAATAAATATATCCAAACTAATTTTTAAAGGTTTAAATACATATTCAAAAAATAAAAAATGTTTTTAAGCAATGGTGGAAATTAAATATCTATAATTATTTTCTCATATTATTACTACTTTATTTTCTAAATGTTTATGCATTTCCCAGTAATATATATGTATGTATATTCATCACACTAAGTAACTCAATATCACTTTACAAATAGACAATATATTTAAAGAAAAATATAATCACATTTTCTGAATTCTACAAAGAAAATCTATATTTACTTTGTTATATTAAAGATAAAATTACAATGGCTATTCATATGCTCTGTGTAAACCACAAGTTAAAATCTAATTATCTTATATTTTACACCTGAAAGCATACTATCATGCTAACTGTACTAGTTCACATCCCAAATTACAGAATTACCACAATTTTTACATAAATCTTGGAAAAATGTCTATGCAAATGACATGCATCTATAAATCAGCTTCAAGCAACAATATTTAACTGACAAGTCTACTGCTGCTTACAGTCTAATAGATGCAATGCTGTATTTTTCTTTTTCTTTTAAATTAAACACACAAAATCTGGGGATCCCAACGTGAACATTGAGGTCTTGTTAATTCTAAAATGGACTGAGCATTCATTATTTAAGACGGAATATTGCAGCACGTTTTTTATTGTTTGCTCACAAGTCAGTTTGTTATTACTGCTCTGAAAACATTTGAGCATAACTAAGCATGCTACTTTCAGAAATTGAAACACATGTAATGTTATGGCGTTTTGTGAAAGTTGGACTGTTATCACAGGATGGGAAAGTAAGTAAAAATACATGCACTGTTTAATCCATATGAAATAGAAAGGTTGAAGTTCAGTTCACACTTTATGGAATAAATGATTGCAATGAAGTCTCATAGATATAAAAAAAATTAACCTAAGTATACTTATGCATTGTTAATATAATCAATTTGCTTGCTTGATTCCATTTATGCAAACAACATACACAGTGAATAAATATATGAACTTGGACATAATATGCTGAACCATACAAATCTTCATATAACTAACAATATACATTAATAATGTGTATAAATTTCATTTAAATAATTATTAACATTATTATTAAATTATCAAAGAAATAAGTTATAACAAACATTTAATTCACAACAAAAGTCGAAAATCAAATAGTTATAACCTGCAACACATCTATTTTTTAAAAAATAAATGTTAAGTTATTTTTTTAAATATAATTCAACATGTTTTGCAGATTAAATTTATTCGCAAGTTATTGAAAGTACATGTATTTTGATAAAATTAATGAAGTACTGTTAATTAGTTAATTGTTAGCATAGTATAGTTAATAGTTAGCTTCCTCTATATATTAACAGAACTTGCCCATTGACAAGAAATGAATTACATTGGAAATAGTATTCTTGAATTTTAATAAAATATAACCAAAAACTTTAAATCATCAACAAATTTGCATATTTAAAAACTTAATCTTTTACATGATAACAAATTATTTTAAAACAAAAACAGTAAATTTTGATAAAAGATAGAATAGTTCAAAACACAATTTAAAATTAAAACTATTCAAAACAAAACAAACACATTTTATAAGACTCTTCTACAGAACAACATGTTTTAAGATAACAATTTCTTATTTCGAAGTTTAATACAATAAATAGAATAACATAAATAAATCTACTTGAAACTTTGAGGCTTCATCACAAAATATTTTACATAAATAGGTATAACATAGATTAAGGGAAAATACCTTCTATGCAAAGCAGATCATTATGACTAGACGATTGGCTTCCATGATGATGTTAAAAAGAAGGTTATTTTAAACGTTGAGTTACATTGGCAAGAGCAACTGCAAATGCTTGGAGGGCACAAAATGGATATTGAAAATCGAGAGTATAAGCATTCCCATCAATCCTACCAAACTGCATTACCTAAAAAGAAAACAAGTAAAAAATTATGAAGTCATTAGCATATAAGATATTAAATCAGGGATGCATATACCTTGACCCACATGTAGCCTGTTGATCTTTGCTAAAGACATGCCTCGCTATTTCATTTTTATTTTAAAAAACTATGCAATAAGTAATTAAAAAAGTAACTTTAAGATTTTGACAAAGAAAATATTTAAGATACTAAGAAAGAGTTATAGTTTAAGACAGTAAATTATTAAAAAATTATTCATTTAACGATTTCTATTTTATTGCAAATTAGGAAAAGAAACTTCTCAATAATGCAATAAATTTTTATCAATAAGTCACCATTGTTTTCATCAATAACCCACTTTCTTTATAAAATAAATATAAAATTATTTGTTTATGTGCGGCCTGCGATAAAGTTATTTATGCAGTTTCATTAGCCCATGCATCCCTGATTTAATTGACAAAACAATAAGCTAAAATTGAAACATCATTTGAGTATTAATAAATAAAATGCAGTTGCATGACAAAATCAAACCAAAGCAATGGAGGCTGGATTATTCACGATGTGGGGCTGTGGCCTTGTTTCATTTAGAGTTGAGTCAAATAAATAAATAAAAACATTGTAGTTTGCTAATTATCATAAATCTTCTGTCCTTTTGTGGCATAATGGAATGAAAACAGCCTATTTGCATGGATGTGAGGTGCTTTGTGGAGACAGCAAGATGGATTTATAATGGTAAACTAAAGAGTTTTAAAGGTAATGACCAGTTACATTTTGCTACAGATCTTTTAATTGCCTGTACAATCATGTTTTATAATTTTAACTTGCCATTGGAAATAAAAATAATGGATATAATATATTTTTGGTAATGAAGGAGACTTCATAAATTATTAAATTTTCATTAAAAAATATGTAAGACAGCTGGTAAAAACACCATATTCAAATATTTGTATATCTTATATTATATATATATCTAATTATAAATAAATGGGAGATATAATGCTGCATTAAGCGTAATAAAATGTAAAATAGTTTTACATATAATAGATCTTACACGACCTGATTTTAATATTAACTGCTCCATTAAGACTCCCAGAACAAAATAATACATGCTCAATCTTATTTTTTAGAGCTACTCAACAATGTAACTTGCAGTCAAGCAGATAATTTACTATACCTCTTAAAAGAAATGTCGGTTAGGTTTTCTTAAAAGGATTACGAGAAAGGCAAAAAGTCTTCCACAAGAGGCAATGCTAGAAGAACTTAGTAGATTTCATTAATAGTAGCTGATTGAAAGTATCAATGGACAATGGGGGAAAATAAAATAACAGTTCTTACCTGTCTGCCATGAAATTCAATTTGGAAATTTTTCGCCGATTCCTGCGTCACGCGTCCACCAAAATCAAGCTGATACACTTGGCTAATGTCATTCCAGAGTGGAGCTTTGTTGTGAAGGACGAATTCACGATAAGGAGGCAAGCTGCTGTAAACCGGAACGCAATCAGAAACAGTTCTTCCCCGCTTTTTGAGCTATGAATAAAAGCGAAAATTTATTATAATAGTTAACGAACTGTTACGTCCTATCCGTAAGAGAGTTGCAAAACATCTTAAATTAAATTTAAAATAAAAACCATTTTTATGAGTACACACATTGATTTTAATCACAGTTATTTATAATTATTCTCTCAGCAGTTTAAAAAGGTATACCAGGCATAGTAATGGATGATTATTGCATTCCAATATTATTTGTAGATTTGATTTGGTTTGTCACTCTACGGCCATTTTAGGCTAATTACATCGGAGCCTACAGTTTAACGTGGATTCCGAACCACTCACAAACATCCATATTTTATTTGTAGAAGTTTTGCATATGCTTTTTTAAGCAATTTGAAAAAATATCAGTTATCCAATTAATGGAATAGAGGGTGAAATCTCAGTTTTAGTTAAGCAATAGCATCATTTTACAGGCAAATTCTGAATTAAAAGAAGCTAAAGTGGAGTTCTCTCGCTACCATGCCTTGAACGATGGTATATTCCTCAATTACATCTATTTGAAAGAAAAGTATTGTTTTCAAATTAAAAATATATATGAACAAGCATAAAGATTTGAAGATAAATTTAAAGAGAAAAGACCGTTTTTGGCGATCAAAATTATATCGCCATCTTGATTTGGCAATTTGCAAAAAAAGAGAATCGAATGATTCTAATTTTTTGGTAATGATTTCATTCTATGGTTTTCATGGTGGTAGTTTAGGGTTTACCGGTCTAATGCTGCATATCTATGGAAACTAAAATATTTACGAAATTTTCATTTCGGAATTTGAAAGTGAATTCTGGCCATATCTTATCAGTGTTCCAATCGGATGCACTATTCATTTGCCTGATGCGAGGAAATTCAAAAGATTTTCATAATTGCAAGTAATAGTTACACTTCAGCGTTATTTAAGAAAGAGAGTTATGATCCCTGTTAACTAATTGAATTTTATGTAAGACTAAAAGAAGGCATATAAGCATTGTCTGGCTAGGAAAGGCACACGGATAGTCCAACAGCCAAATACTTGCAAAGGCATTAATCACTGCTCGAGGAGCTGGAGGAACAGGGTATTTCAAACAAACCTCGTGAAAAAGCTGTTGCGGAATTTAAGACTTGCGGTGAGCCATGACTGTTTGGCGAGCCATCTGCACCGCATTGACCTTTTTCGATAGCTCTAATTAACAACTCTGTGGGAAAGATGAGATCATAGACAGGCACCATATAGTTGGATGCCCGGCCTTACATAGTAAATCCGTGGTAAAAAGATATTGGAGTTCTGAAATTTTACTAATGAGACATTGACTTTTTTCTTTTTCTTGTGTGTGCATTTACACTGTTTTGATATCATAAGAGTTTGCCATTTTTTCTTGCCATTGGAAATAATAAAAAAAAAAAAATCATGTCAGACACCTGCTAGAAGAGATATATGCCAGTTAGATGATTCGGAGACAAGATCCAAGTTAAAAGTCCACTAGAAATTAACTGGATTTCATATGCGATTGTTCATTAGGCTGAGTTGTATAAGTCTCCCTCCTCAAATCTAATACATTACAAATCCAAAGTTCGAACAAGTTGCTGGCATTCATTAGGCCAGATTTCAAATTTTCTTCCTTACAGAATTATTATATTCAATACAGATTAAATTGGGAATGATTTAAAATCACTTAAGATCCTTGGTATTTTCAAAATTATGAACCTGTGATTATTTAAGAGAATCATTTAAAACAGTTGCACAATAGCTGTAATATTCGAGTTTCATAGAGCCAAAGTTAAACAAAAAATATTCGAAATCTCATAATCATCGTCGCTAAAGTTAAGAATTATTTCTTAAGAAATCTCATAATATGACCATAGTACCACGAATAATAATATATCGCCATGAATAATCATACTTCGAAAGAAAATTACTAAGATTAAGAACATTTAAATACATTTTTTTATTAATATGTGTGCGAAAATTAAAATATTCATTATTTAATAATCACTGGATTTTAATACAGATAATAATGCATTTAACAAACTGCTTTCTTAATTTTAATTTCCTAACCTTAATTTTAGTAAGGAAACAACTGCTATTCAGAATTTAGATGCCAAACTTACTACACAATTTAGTTTAAAAGTTAGTAGAAATTTTCCCGTTTTAAGAGCGCATAAAAAAGTAAAAAGTTTGATAATACTCAGAATTACAAAAAAATTGTCTATTATATTTTAATATCCCGAAAACAAGAGCAAATTTAAAGAAGAAATTTTCATTTTACGCCATATTAATTAGAAATATCCTAACAATTTTTTTTTTTTTTTTTTTAAACGAAACAAGCCTTATTTAACATAATTTACAATAGTAATAGTACAATTTTCATTTACGTGAGGATCAAATTAAATAGAATAATATAAAGAATGAAAACTTCTAACAAAAAAAAAAATTTTAATTTAGACGTGAGCTTTAGCAAAAACGCAATCATTTTTTTTTTTTTTTTTTAAATATAACCCATAATAACATTCATTGTAATAAATTTTCATGTGCTTCATATACATACTCATAAAAATATATTAAATAAATAAATAAAAAAATAACCGAAAAAACTCAAAAAAAGGGAGGAAGGGGGAATTGAAAGTGAATTTATTTAAGGTCCGAAGTGAGCATAAACTGCAGTTACAAAATTGAAAATCATTAAGACATACACAAGCATCAGAATAAAAATAAAGCTGATGAAGAGACAAAAACTGCAGAATAGATTCAAATTAAAAAAATAAATAATAATACATATATTCAAAATATATAGAAACATGGCAATAAACAAGTTGTCCAGAAAATCAGGAAAAAAAAAAAAAAAAAAAAAAAAAAACATTAAACTAATTATAAGATAATGATAAAGCTATCAGGGAATACGTGTCAAGATAATAGAGAGTTTTTGCATACCGTATTTTGGACGTCCGTTAGCTTTTTCTCCCTATCGGGCATGCTGATAGGAAATTGCGCATGCGTATCTGTAACAATGTTTTCCTATAAGCATGCGCGCTAGGGAGAAAAAGCTAACGGACGTCCAAAATACGGTATGCAAAAACTCTCTATTATTACTCGCTGGAGGACTGGATTCAAGTGAAAAAAAAAACTGTCTTTTCATGCCGATGCACATATACTACTGTGCCCAAAAAGTAAGACCAATTATTATATTTTTTTTCAAAAACTCCTTTTTATGTATTCTTCCAAATTTATTTCATAGCCTTCAAAGTAATCCCTTCCGGACACAATGCACTTATGCCAACTTCTTTTTCAATCCTCAATGCATACTAAAAAGTCATCGGCAGGGATGGCCTTCAAAGCGCGCGGCGACTCGCGTTGAATCTCTTCAATCGACTCAAAACGGTGAATGGAATTGACCGATCCTTTTGAAATTCCAACATCATCAGCAAGATCTCTTAATTGTAAATCGACGGTTTGCAAGCACAAAATCTTTAATGTTTTGGACGTGAGCTTCGTCGGTTGAGGGTCGACCGGAGGGTTCTTCGTCTTCAACGCGTTCTCTGTCTCCTTTGAATTGTTCATACCACTTCTAAACATTTCTTTCCGATATAGGAATGCTCACCGAATGCCTTCTGCAACATTCTGTACGTTTCAGCAGACAAAATTTAATGCAAGTTCTTTCCTCAATTGATTCAGACATTTCAAAAATCGCCGGAATCAATTTTAGCGTCTCACAAAGGCAAGCGTAACTCAAACACTAATGAATATTTTGAATCAACTAAATCAATCAACCTCTGTAATTTTATTATACATTTTGCAAGTATCATGAAATGATCAACAATGTTTATCACATATGTCCATAATAAAAAGCCAAAAATGCAAGGTGTTACGAAAAGTTCAACAGTCTAATGATATACACATTGAAATCTGTATGCATCATATATATATAAAAAGATGTCGTCAGGATTTTTAATAATATAAATTTTTTAATATTATTTTTGCATATAAACTGGAGTAAGAAGGAATTTTGTATTTAATAATCAAATTAATTAATTTTATTTCTTAAAATAATGGCAAATTAACTTTGGTACAAATGGACAATATTGTCAAATATATCTCATTTCTTTACAATAAATGACGAAAATGACATAAATTTAATTATCCGATAAAAAATATTTTATAGAATATTATAATAAACTACCTGATTCATGCATGTAGTATCTCAAAACCACATTTAACTAATTTTTTTAATTAAAATACGTACTATTTACTGCTTTATTCACAAGAAAATTTTGACAAATAATAATAAAAAAAAATCCATTCTTCTTCTAAGAAGTGATTTTTATTGACTTGACAGCCCATGGTAGGCCGAGGTCTTCCCGAGAACCTTCTTCCATTCCAATCTCAGCTTTGTGACAGTTTTCCGGTTAGTAACTCCACACAATCGGTCCATCTTAACTTGGGCCAACCCCTAGTTCCAGTTCCAAAAGGTATATAGTTGAATATTCTAAATGTCAAGGATGAGGGATCCATTCGACAGATGTGGTCCGCAAACCACACACGTCCTATCTTGATGAATTTAATGTTACCTGCCTCCTTAAACAATCTATATAATCCAAAATTATGTCGTTGCATCCAAAATCCATTCTCATTCACAGCGCCAAACATTTCTAAGAGCCTTTTGCTCAAATATGGCTAAATGGTTCAGCTTGTGTTTTAGTCAAAGTCCAAATCTCAGATCCATAGGTAAGCACAGGTTTGATGATTGCATTATATAGCAATTTCTGTATATCTCTTAATTAATTTTGACTTTAAGAAATTCTTAGACCAGGAAGACAGCGATTAGCTGCAAGAATACGTCTTTTTATTTCCATACATATGCCATTTAATATTTGAACCAAGATAAGTAAAATTATCAACCACTTCAAATGCCAAAATCTTCAGTCTTCATTTACAAATTCCAGGATTTTTAGTAATTAACCTATATTTCGTTTTTGTTTTCATTAATAATTAAATGCATCACTTAAGCCGGCTTCTTAAAGGTAAGGCATGCATCTAATAAACCATTTTTAGTCCGCGCAATAACTTCTTGCTTATGCCGATGATATAGTAATCATAGGCATAAGCAAGAAGTTGCACAGTCTTGGTAAATATGGTACCCCTAGTAATAATTCCGGAATTTAGAACATCGCTGATCATTAGAACTCGCCTGTCTCCATTTCAACTTAACCCTGGAATGGAAACCCATTCCAGGGTTAAGTTGAAATGGAGACAGACGAGAGCGTCGCCCTGTCTCACACCATTTCTGATTTCAAAAAAAATTCATGTGGCATGAGCAGCTTTACACAAAAGGCTGTGTGGGCCAAAGCTGCCCCAATAAGCATTCGAAGACCTAACTCAGCAAGAGATAAGTAGAGAGTCACGGTCAACACTATCACATGCTATCTTGAAATCAATAAAAGGGCAATACAATTCAATACCGAACTGTGGTTTTTCAAGAATTTGGTGCAGATTAAAAATTTTCTCAAAGGCGGAATTCCATTTCTTAAAACCACACTGATGTTTTCCAATCACATCATTAGCCTAAGATGATAATCCGTTAAAAAGTATGGCCGAGAACACTTTATAAATGCTGTTTAAAAAACTAATATTTCGGGAGTTACAACAGTAGTAGTATAGTTTTTTTTATGAATTGGACATAAAATGTCACGAGTCCAATGTGAAGGCAGCTTTTCATCTTTCCAAATGGATAAAATGATATCATATCCTTTTTACGGTCAAAAATCCTCCGAACTTCAGGAGTTCAGCCGGAATACGATCAGAGCCTTATTTAGCTTCAGGATCTTAAGACTAATTCAGCTTCTTCCAAAATGGGTGGAGATATCAAGATGTCCATCTCATTTTGTAAGAATTCACGTAAAGAACAGGTAGAATAGCTAATATTCAGAAGTTCACTAAAATATTCCATCCATCTATCAGAAATGTCGGTGGGATCACTAAGAATTTCGCCATTGTTATTTCTACAAAATGTGACTCTGGATTTAAAATTTCTTTGACTATTATTAATCAGCTTACAGAAAGCTCAGCTTTTATAGGTTCCTCTCAGATGATCAGCATCCTTGAATAGATCTTCGTGAAATAGTAGTTTTTTCTTTTTATGGATTCTTTCCTCATTTTTTCTTGCTTTAGTTTTTTGATTCAGTTACAGATTTGCATTCCTCATCAAACCAATCTTTTTTAGTTCCCTTCTTTGCATGTCCCGGAACTTCATCAGCAGTAAGTAAAATACTTTCTCTTAAAAGCCACCATTTACCTTCTAAATCGGTGGTACTTTCAAAATCAATAACGCCAATTTTATAGCTCAGATCTTTCAGCTTATAGAGAGCTCAGTTTTTATAGATTCATCTCAGATGCTCAGCGTCCTTGAATAGATCTTCGTGAAATAGTAGTTTTTTTCTTTTTATGGATTCTGTTTTCATTTTTTCTTGCTGTTCTCCACTGATACTGGTAATCTCCTATGATACATATCACGATAAATGTTTTTTTTTTATTCAGTTACAGATGTGCATTCCTCATTAAGCCATTCTTTCCTAATTGCCTTCTCTGCAAGTTCCGGAACTTCATCAGCAGTAAGTAAAATACTTTCCCTTAAAAGCGGCCATTTATCTTTCAAATCGGTGGTAGTTTCAAAATCAATAGCTCAGATCTTCCATAAATTTATTTCTAATCTTCATATCCTTTAAACTTGAGCAGTTACGCTTATTGTTCCATTTTCTTTTGGTGTTTTTAAAATTACGATAGTTTCGCACGCAGTCTGGCCACAAATAGGTAATGGTCAGAATCAATAATGGCGTCCCCACAGGCTCTAACATCCCAAAAGATTAGACAAATGTCTGACATCAATCAGAACATGGTCGATTTAGTTAAAAATTGTATTGTCAGTTGATGCACGAGTTCTTTTATGAATATCTTTGTCTGGGGACATAGTGCTCCCCACCACCAGATCACGTTCAGCAGCAAAATCTATTTGCCAGATGCCACTGTTACTGGTAATTGTATGTAGACTATGACTTCCAATGATAGGTCTAAATTCATCCTCTCTGACAATCTTCCATTAAAATTACCCAATAGCAGTTTAATGTCACCTCATGGGCATCCAAAGTGGAAGGTGTCCAGATCACTATAGAAAAGGTCCTTTTCTTGATCCTCTTTTGGTCCGTGGGATATATAACACTATAATTAAAAGAAAACATGCCCGTCATCCTGTTTCTACATAATCTAGGTAATTTTGATTTAAAATCTAAAATAAGATGCTTAATTCGTCTACTTACAACAAATCCTGTGCCAAAATACAGAATAATTTTTATTCTCTAAAATAGCCTCACCAATCCAGCGCGTCTCCTGAATGGGACTTAAATTAATATTGTATTTATTCAACGAGTGCTTGTAGATCTTTGTTTCTGTAGAGTGATAACATTCCAGCATCCGAATCACAATTCCTTAAAACTTTTTCCAAGTCGTTCTCGGAGAGATCAGTCCGGTATCTTGTTCCTTGGATTGCGAGACAAGGGGTTTTAAGGGGCAGGGTCGTGAACCCCATGCCCAACCTGGATATACCCTCAGGTACTGGGTAGCTCAGGCACCTCGGGGTCGACACACCCAGTACTCCTCCACTCATAAATGAGCGAGCCCTTGAGGGGTAAAAAAATTACAAGGAAGGAAAAGGCATTTTATCGCAAAAATTTGTGTGTGCAGTTTAAAATAATGTCATCTATTCATATTATTTTAAAACATTTTCACAAGATCGAATTCTTCTTTATAGATTTCTAATATAATACCAAAGTTTTTTTCTTTCGATTATGATTTCTTGTAATAATTATTAAGAGATTTTATAGATTTAGATTGGGTAAAATCAAAGTGATGTGGACGGAACAGTTATAACATAAAACTATAATTTTGCAAACTATCGCAAAAACATTTAAATAATTAAAAAATACATTCATCTTTAATATTGTTTGAAAACAAAGACTTACTTTCCTTCGAATATAGGCTTTCTGGAAGCTTTCCAAATCTTTAAAATTTTCACCAGGTCCATCTTCCCCACTAAATGCTCCGTCTTCATCTGAGCTATCAACTAATTTCTGACGACGCATTTTCCTCAACAACAGTGGGCTGTACAATATACCTCGTCGTGGATTTTTCTTTCGAACTACAACAGGAGTAGTTGGTATGCTCAGACTTGCAACGATTGACGAATCTGACAACTCACTTGTGTCGTCTCCACCTTGTGGATAACTGGCACGATGCTCTTGTAAAAAGGACGATGCTGACAAATCAGAGACATCACTTGGCACATTGCTTCTATGTCGGACGGGGCTGGAGTTTTCAGATTTTACAATAACCTGATCAATCTTAAACTTTCTTACAATTTGAGAAAGTTTATTCACATCTTCACAACTATGAAATTCTTTCTTCAGAGCACTTTTCTTAATAGAAAGAGGAACTGAAGAGATTTCTGATGACTTAGTAGAAACAGGTTTTTTAAATACAGGACATGAGCAACCCAAATCATAGAAGCCTTCTTCTCCAGCTGAAACACCATTTGCTTCACAGGACTGGGCATCACAAAGCTTCTCTTTATCAATGCAATCGTGACAGTGCATTTTCCCACAAGGTGGATTAGGTTTTAATGTCAATCGCCTGCAAGAGTCCTTGATTGAAGAACCACTTGTTTCACGGACGTTAGTAAATTCAGCTGCATACTGCAACTGATTGGCGCTGTGACTTCTATTTACATAGAATGAGGAACTTTGACTGCCGGGGAATGAGATCTTTTCACAACATGGCGTTTCTGGGTCATCAATGAATTTCATATCAGCATTCGTTTTGGAAACAGGATTCAGAAGACTGTCCTGATCTGCAGAACATGCTATAGTGCCTGAAGAAATACCATTACTGTCCTGACTCTGAACCGGCAATGATGATGGTAAAGTACTTAATGATTTCTGAGTATTACAAGTATCAGAATTTATTTCCACAATTCTCCGAGAAGTTAATGGTGATTGCAAAGTGCTCGGAATGATTTGTCTAAAATTAAACCTCCAATTGGAGATGTATTGGGTACAGTATTTACAAAAGGAGAAACAGTTCTGTCATCAACAGAATTACTAGAATTAGACTGTGAGGAGAAATTGGAATTTTCATTTTCAGATAGGCTATTTTGGGCTGAAGCATCTTTTGAAGAATCACTGCTGGCAGCAGTGAAATCTTCACTAAGATCCAAATCTAAGTAACTTCCCTCAACTGAAGCACATTCTTTCTTATGAGCAATAGTGGGACACTTTGATTCATAATTCTTCTCTAAGTTCTTGTTGAAAAAACAAACACCTGAGCCATTTGAGCTGGATGGAATGTTGTACTTCATAATATTTGGCAGTAAATCTGGGACACATGAAAGACTTGTTTGAGTAGCAACAGAAACAACACTATTGTTTTCTGTTGCTCGTTGCAAGCTGATGACATGCATGCCTTTATCCCCAGATATTTCAAATGTAAGGAATTCTTCATTAGGGATGAAGTTCACATAATCCCCATTTCCATGCACACCATTTGGGTCTGGATATAAATGGCAACGGAAAGTGGGATTTCTTTGCTGCTTTTTTGGAGTCATAGGAGCAATTGGAATTGTATCTTCATAAGAACCATCTAAGAACAAAATTAAAATTAAAATTAATAATTAACTTTTGAAAAAAGGAAAATGAGAAAATAAAGGAAATGACAAAACACATTCATCTTTTGTAAAATCTTATGAATTAAAAAGTATTTAAGTACTTACAATAAAATTTGAAATGAATAATTCAATTTAGATTCCTAATATGTGTTTTGGTAAATATATTTTTAAAAACCCTACAAAAAATTTTCATTAAAATAAAATTTATAATAAACAGATTATTATAATTATGAATCATCTTGTTAAATTAATATTTCAATAGAATATAGAACAATATCCTTTCAATATTCATTACTCCTGACAGAAGAAAAAAATTAACTTATTTATTGTCATTTCCAATTAATAAATGTATAATGCAATGTATACAGCATGTGATATGACATTAAAAAAGATTATAAATTTCTCTATAGCAACAACTCATTATACATATTAAAAATTATCTTATAAAAAGTACAAAACAGAAAATTTTTTAAATTTTCTAAGAAATTATTTTTTCAGCATAATCAAATATTAAAAAGTATTCAGTAAAATAATTTATAAAATTTCCATACTATTATTAGAATAGCAAATTAATTAACAATTTCACAATTAAGGTTTTGATTTATGGCTCGACGGACATTTTGTGCACACTTTAGTCTAATTAGACCTGAACCTACAGTTGCACAATTAAGGAGTATTGAAATACAAACAAATGTCCACTTACTGACCAATACTAGTGAAAATAGGTACCAGAACTACAGCCATAATTTTTTTAATAATTTATAATAATTTCAGGAGAAATGCACCAATACTAAATCAATATATTGGTGATTATAATTTCTGGTTGAATTCAAGCAATTTTTGTAATAATTTCTAAATAAAATTTCTCTGTTAATTTTTTTTTTTTTGCATTTACAACTGAATTTTGATACCATATTTTATAAATGCAAATGCTGGCTTCAATGTGATTTACTCCTGTACAAAATTGGTGGTAAATGAAAGCAAAAGTGCAGCTTTATTACAGTATAATATATATTTATATTATACTACATTTAAATATAAACAAAATAAATTCCAATAAAAGAATTATATTCTATATGAAATAAAAATTAAAATAATATACCTGGCTCATCTTCATCTTCAGAAAACACAACTGTGCCAGATGATTTGGATGAATCAGTTCCAAGTATTATATTCACGAGGTTGAGGCCCTCTTAATTCTTTCATAAGTAAAGTCATCTGTCGAGGCTGCAAATGCAGTAAACTAGTTCGGTAGGTTACAGTACCAAGTATAGCAGGTAACCATTCAACAAGACCAAGCACTTTGAATTTGGTCCCCCAAATATTAGACGTTACAGATACAATCTTTTCGCTCTGAAATAATATCATATTAATCATAGTATTAAATATCATTTCTTTCTTGATGTATAGTTCTAACTCCATTATTATATTTTTATTTCATGTAAAAGCAAAGAATAATTTTTGTTTGACTAATAAATATTTCGTGAAATATTACAATTTAAAGCTATGAATAATGTTGAGAAAAGTTCTACTCTCAGAGAGTACAAAGTAAAACAGAGAACTATATATATAAACATGGTGATTGAGAAGTAGAATTTTAGGCCAAGCCTAAAATTTACCCTAATAGATAAGTCAAGGATTTCTTTTTTGCAAATGAAAAAGTAAATCATCTCGAAGAAAATTAAAATGTTAATCATTCACATAAAATGATTTAGCTTGCACTTTTTCAATTTTTCTTCAAACAAAAAAATATTTTTAAAAGATCCAACAAATTATCCATTAGCTTTCATTAAAGCACATTAAAAAAAGCAAACACACAAAAATTGTTAAATATAAAAACCGCAAATACAAAATATCAAAGTACATATTTTTTGTACACATATTTGAGAAGCAAAATGCTAGTACATTAAAGAAGTAGTATACTGCCATTTTACATATTGCTTGTAATTACATGTCATAAATGTTTTGGAAAACTTAGAAACATGTTTTAACAATAAAAATTCTGTACAGATTTTATAGATTGTAAGTCATTTAAAGCAATTTTTTATACAAAATATTTATTTCTCTAATAATTAGTTGTAGTTACGGAAAATTACATAATTTAAAGATCCTCTTGACTATTCATTCTTCAACTCGTATGAGCCAAAACGAAAGTAATATTATTAAAAAAAAAACATTAACATCATTATTTCCAGCGGCTTATAAGCCATTACATATATTCTGAGGACTTTTTAAGTTGGAAGGCGGAAAAAAATTAATTTAAAAAAACCGCTACATAAAAATATGTTTTAACGAAGGCAACGGTTAAAATTTTAGCATGAGAGAGAAAGAAACCAATCTTACAAACACTGATATCGAATTCACAAATTCTGCATGAGATGAGCTTTGAACCATTCAATCATTTCGGCCAATAATCTTTCAAATATACAGAAAAAAAAAAAAAATTGAGAAACTACGAATGATGAAAGTTTGTCTTTACTAAAAAGAGGGAGGAATAATAATACAAATCATGTACCAATGTGTGCAAGTTGACTAAAAAAAAGCTTAAGATGAATAATTAATAATAATAATTTAATTTTCATTGATAAAAATTAAAAATGCTTTACAGAAGACTAAATTAGTAAATTACTGCTATAGTGGATCAAGATTTTCATATCGCAACAAATGTGAAGAACACAAATTGCAGGATTTTTTAAAATTTTATCCATTTATAGAAAATAATTAAGAAATATTGAAGTTCTCTAAAAACATTTTTTTATAATTTATACAAAATTGGAACAGATTCTTTCATTGTCGGATGAAACTTTTGGCGGATTTTATTTACATTTAATGGATTTATGTCCTTGAAATATGCCAGCTTTCTTTGCAACATCTATTACCTTAAATTTATATATGTTAATTTATTATATTTTTATAATTAATAAACATGTATGAAAATGGTACTTGGTATATCAACAAATAAATAGGAAGTCAACAGTTAGCAGATTATGAGTAGAAATTACAGTACTATTTTATGTTTAATTTGGTGGCAGAGAATAAAATATAATAATAATAATAATTTACCTCTGGTAACTCATCAATATACATGATTTCTCTCCAGGGTTTCATTTCTCCACCTCGCTCCATCATACGACGCTTCCTTCGTTTACGCCTTTGCATGCGTGGTGAGGCACAACCTTCATCAATGTCACTATCTGATGAGGTGGAAGGAATGTAAATAGGGACTACTGCTAAGATTGTGTTAAGGTTGGCTGGAGGAAAAGTGTAGGGCTGGCAGTCTTTGACCCTGTATAAAGGATGAGGTAGACCTGGCTCTATAAAAACAAGATTGAAATTGAATTAAGAAATAAAAGCAAATAATTTTGATTACAAATGCTCGATTAAAAAAATTATCTAAGTATAACATTTTTATTCTTAAGTGCAGATTAAATACTACCAAAATAAAAATTATTATCTGATACATTTTTATGCAGTAAAATGGATAATTGTTCAATACATTATAACATATATAATATGTTAAATATTGTGATATATTTTTATATAATTTTTTGAAAACAACATCAAATATTTTAATGTGATTACTGCAACATTTTATATATTATAAACTCAAGTAAAAAAAATGAAGAAACATGGTTATAAACATTTTTAAGTTTTTCATATTTTTTTAAAAATTTTATTATTTAGTTATTTTTATATTTTTTGCAATATTAACAGTATTCTCAGTATGGGTATCGAAGAAAAAAAAAATTTGTTTCTGATGCAAATATAATATTAAGAAAAAATTATATTTTTAGTCAAGTCACATTAGAAAGGAGATATTTTTTAATTGCAAAAAGCAATTTTATGAAAGACAATAATAGCGTAGCACCTTTAAAATGCTTATACAGTAATAGATCATTGCGCAATAAAACACTATGAAATTTAAGCATTGGAAATATTTGGTATTTTGATATTCAAAGCAATCATTAAAACCTTATGTATTTAAAAGAAATTTATAAAACTGATTTTCAAGATATATGCAATAAAACACTTGATAAATTAATAAAACTAACTTATTTTACATGGAAATATAATAAGATATCTATAATTTGTGGTACATAAATGAAAAACATTCTAGATTAAGAAATGAATAATTTTTTTTTAAAAAATGAGTTATTTTAGAATTTTATTTCAAAATATTTTATTTTAAACATTCATCAAAAATACAAAAAAAAGACTTTAATTTAATTGAGATAAAACAAGAGTATGTTTTTCCACATTAGTAAGAATGTACATTAGCATTAAATAAATTTTAAATATCTATCTTTTAATAAATTTAGTTAATTTATAATATTGGAAGATAAATTAAAATTCAGAATACTTTATCAAAAGATGTAAAATATGCTTACATATTTAAAAACTGCCTAAATTATACATAAGGAAATAAATTAATAAAAATATTATATATATTAAAGTTTTTTTCAAAATCTACTCATCATTTTATTGTGATAAGGTTGCAAAAACCTTAAGGGTCATCAAAAGTAAGATTTTAGAAAATAATTTAGTGATGGAGATTTAGTAATGTTTAATAAACAACAGCAGCATGGAAAACGTGCAAAAACCAATAGAAACTGAGTAATTATCTACTGAGTATTCTAATAAGAAGTACTATATCTTTTAACAAACAGCATGAAAAAATAAAGCTTTGTCATTCTTTTGGTCTTGTTTGACGATTGATGATGTACTTTCCATTGGTTCTTTGCATGATATAATATAAAGAGATTTCTTTTTCATATTTAAATTAAATTACCTTTTATTAATCTCTGCATATTTTAGCATAAACTGAATGCAATAAGAGTGAATAGAAGAGAGGCAGGTGTTTTAAATATAATATTCGTAGAATTTTTCTCTAATATACATAGCAATTTCTGATTGTTTACAAGCTAAATACTTCAATTTATGAAGAAAACCAAAGATGACCAAGGAAAACAAAAGAAGGTTATCAAACAAACTTTAGGGATTGATGAACAAAGGGCAGAATGAATTAGTATAAGATATCATATTAAAATTAGAGATATTATTAGATTAAAAAAACACCCACCAAGAGATTGTGGATCGAAGATCACGAATTCTGGCCTGAGCTTGCTAACTCTCTTTCCCTTGAGTAGGGGCACAAGTCCCCCTAAGTACTCAAGGAACATTGTGTAAGTAGCACTTCCATTCATGTCTTCATCCTCATGCCGGATCATAGTACAATGGAAGCGAATATCACTTGAGGGAGGTTTAGAAACAAACTCTCTCAGATGATGGGGATCAGGAAGATGGCACTGGAAAGGAAAATAATTTGTTTTGTTTTATATGATTTAAAAACAAAATATAAAAATAATACTCTTGATTCATATGACACAATTTCACCAAAATAATCTTTTTTTAAAATTTATTCAATGTCAGCAGTTAGTTTTAAACTGATGTTAAGCTATGGCAGATTGTTCTGAACTACGATTCAGTACCACAAAGAGTATGAAGAAAATATTTTTTCATTCTATTCTTGTTTTACAAAAATATAACTCCTTTTATAAATTAATTTAACACAGCATTTAATTGAAAAATATTGTTGTAGAAAAAGATAATGAAATTTAAAAAAAAAAAAAAAAAAAACTCCTCGGTTTACATTTTAAATAATTCAGTAGCCCCGAAAATTAAATTAAATTATTTTATTTAAGAATAACAAATAGAAGATAAGTGAAAACAGCAACTCTGAGATGAAAAACACTATAAATGAAACTATATAAAAATAATATCGCTAGAAATAGATAATTCTAGAAATTTTTGGCACAGAAGGAATAGTTCTTGTTATTCAGTAAAATTTTGAAATTCATGATATATATACATATAAACTTTTTTTGTATGCATTTTTATAAGAGGAAAAAGTATTATTTGTTAACTAACTTGGAATGAATTGTTATTATTTCCAATATAAAATAATATGTCCACTGTCAAGAAGTACACACATAAAGACCTGTGCATTCTAATGCCCCCACACTCAGCAAAGAACAAGAAGCAAATAAAAATCAAAGCAACAAAAATTTCTAGAATTAAAAAACTAAAATGTGTGTAAAATGTCTACCCAATTTTTTATATTCATTTTTAACGGATAAAAGTATTTTTATACAACAAATAAAGTACTTAATAGGATAATAAGTAGTTGAATAAATAATACAAATAAAACATGTCATAATACCAAATAAATTCACTTCCCTGAGATAATTTTTGGAAATAAATGAAAAACGTTTTAAAAAATTCTTAAATTAGCATGTAAAATGTAAAACATCATGATTATAATTTTAATTGCAAATAACCAAATCTTATGAAGTATACTATAAAACATTAAATATAAACTGTTTTTATGGATATTTTCCATTCTAAAATTTTCCAATTTAGAACTTAACCTCTATAGTTATCACTAAATCCATAGCCTTAAATATTCATC
This sequence comes from Caerostris darwini, assembly GCA_021605075.1. Taxonomy (NCBI): domain Eukaryota; kingdom Metazoa; phylum Arthropoda; class Arachnida; order Araneae; family Araneidae; genus Caerostris; species Caerostris darwini. The sequence goes on along the minus strand of BPLQ01011606.1, from coordinate 108,056 downwards.
TTTATTTAAATGGACTAATTGAAGATTCAATTATGGAAGATATTAAATGACAGTCAAAATCATTTTAGATATACATTCAAAATAGTGTATCATACAATATATTTATCGAGTACAGAAATATTGTAATAAAAATTGTTTCATTATAAAATGATACAATTTCAAAAAATTAATTGTAAAATTTATAATTCTCCCCTAGAATTCGGATAAATTTATAATTATTATGAAATTCTTCTGTCATGTAATTCAGATAAAAACATTTGTTTTTTAAAAGTGATGATAAGTATTAATTTTTGTATTTATATTAGTTTTAAAGATAATCAGCATTATCAAATATATGTTTCAAACACATTGAATTGGCAAGATAAATGAAATACATTTTTACCTTGATAGTCTGCATAGTTAAATGAGAAATTAAAGCTCGCAGTCGCTGCGGCAAAGGAAGTTTTGGAATTAAGCAATCATTTTGCAATGCCCCATATGTTGCAAGTCTGGCTAACAATTGTAAAGATGCAATCTTTGGGGTGACCCAACCAACATGAATGATGCAACCCGTAGCAATGAAAAGTCGCTTGTCATTGTGACCCCATGTTAGTGCTGTGACTGGACTCTGAAAAAAAAAAATAGTTTGAATTGCATTGAAAAAATTATACAATTATCGATTAAATAATTATGTTGTTTAAAAACATATAAATGATTACAAATGGCTTACATCATTTTTACTAAATCATTAAATTTTTATAAGAAAATCTTGTTAATATTATATTAAATTTACTAGAATGTGTTTAAAACTGTGCTTTCACTTATTTATTAGTTAACTTATCTGTTCTATATTGCATTATAGAAGAAAAATATGGCATTAAAAAACAAAATATTAACATTTTTCATTTTCATACAGTGAGAAAACTTATAAATTTGATTTAAGTTTCTCCAATTAGAAATATTATACTGAAGAAACTTAATTTAAAATTATATAGTTATCTGATAACAAATATTTGTACACAATGTAAAATATATCATATGGAAAAAAAATACCATAAAAAAATTAAAGAAAATGGTAATACATTAAATTTTATTGAGAATAAAACAAAACTAAAAAGAAATAAATCTATATACTGTAATTTTCTTCCTATATTCAGTGAATTATACACTAGGGAAAAACCTTAAAACTTCAGGATGCAGATTATATAATTTCTTTTATTTTTATGTGATGTAAAAAGAGTTAATAATGCTTGAAATATAACAAATATAAAAATACATTGGGTATCAGATACAAATATCCAACCCTATACGATATTGGATACTTTTTATATTGAAAATAATGATCTTAGCATTTTTTCATTTCCCAATAATATTTTTTTAAAGTTTATTCAGTGTTAGTGATGGTCAGAAAGATACAGAAGTTTCAAGCATGAAGACACAAATAAAACCCTATATACCTATATGGATGAATCTTAAGTATATATAGAATACATAATAGATACATCTATACTATATATACTTAATAGATACATCCCATGAAAATATAAGCAAATATAGGTACAATAAACAAATGGTTCCATTTAAGAATGTAAGAATAAATATAAAAAAAAAAAAAACATTTGGAAACTAATTTGGAATTAATTGATTATCATGAAACAAATTATAATGTAGCACAGCAATATATTTGTTAGAGAGATAAAAATGTAGATTAGCATCTGATGCCATCATAATCACATAATCAGAACAAAAATCTGCCATTATTTACTGAAAAAAAGCTATCTTAATATTTTTAGGAATTAAATTTTATTCAACAGAAAGAAAGAAAAATCACAGATTGAGAAATTCTAATTTTTATTGTACAATCGATAGATTAAAAGGCAAAAAAAAAAAAAAAAAAAATACAGTATACAATTTATGACATTAAATAAATATATTAATTAAAGATAAGAATAATACAAACTTAATTACTACATAATTAATTTAAAAACAGAAAATTAATTACAGTTATATCTTCTACTGTTCATTAATTCTTAAAGAACCAAAATTTAATTTGTTAATGAAGAAATTAAATTTTGGTTCTTTAAGGATTAATGAACAGAAAACATTTTAATTAACTTTTAGTAGTATGTAGTAATTTTAGTAATTTTTATAAACTTTATATGTTTTAACAAATGAAGCAAGTTCTGATATAAATAAATGGGTTAATTACTAAGACTATTTGAAAGAAAATAATACCAAAAATATTTTTTTAAAAATGTAATGAAAACTAAAATTAGTATATAATAAAAAAATTTCTGTTTTTATCTTTATTTTATTGTTTATGCAACAATTATTAATTTTTTTTTTTCATTTGGTAATAAATATATATGTATAAAAATATCTATATATTTACCAGAGTACAAGGTATAGGAATGGTGAAACGCAAAACTCCTTTATCATTATAAAACTGTAGCATGTTAATAAAAGTTCCATTAGTAGAATCAGGAGTCATTCCTGCTACTGCTAAGAGTTCTCCACTATTTGACCATTCTATCATAACAGCTAAATGAAATACATAATTATAGATTAATTAATTAAGTTATACAATTATAAAATATTTTTTCTACAAAACAATTTAAATATTCAGTTTACCTTTTAAATTAGTTTCAACCACAGTTGGAAATAAATCATCATAGCATTTCATTAAATTTATAATACCACTAGAAAAACACACAGCTAAAACAGATGGTTTATCATTATCTGAAAAAAAAATTAAATAATTATCAAATTAAGTTATTACATTGAAATTTTCATAAGGCATAAAATTATTGCTAATACAGAATTTATTATTTTTTTTTAAACTGAGTTACTTGAGAATGATTACACCAACTTTAAATAAAAAGAATTAATTTTACTAATAAAATTAATTATATTTATTTATAAATGTTCAATCTATGAAAAACAATTACAGCAGATATAAAGTAATCAAATCTAATTTGATAATAAGGGAAAAGATAAAAAAGCATGATTTATATAGACTATTTGTAGACCATTTTACAATTATAATGAATACTAATAACAAGAAGCAAAAAAAGTAAGTAGTTTATAATTACTTAACTCTAATAAAAAAAATTACAATCAAGTTATTAACATATACATAAAACTTAACAATAATTTAAAATTTATGAACTTTTGCAATGTTATAACGATAAATACATTCTGCAGTAGTCAGTTTCCATATGGGTTAACAACTTATTATAATTTATTTTCTTTTTTTCAATAATTACTTCTACACAATTTAATGATTACAATTTTGTGAATCACTTTTTTTACCTTTATAATGAAGTTAAATTCATGAGTTATTTCATTGATGAAGCATAGTTATCAAGTTTAATTAGGCTTTTCATTTTTAAACAATTCAATAATGTCTATAAATATTTATGTTTATACATGAAATTTCGATTTATATAGTATTAAACATACATTCAAAAATCAAGTCTTGTAAAAAAATTAATTTATTAGCTATTTTATCCAAGTATGATAGACATTAAAGTGGATTATAAATTTATTATCATTAAAAATATTTACATGCAATTCGTGTATAATACCATAAATTAAAAAAAAAAAAAAAAATACAAGATCACTAAACACAAGTATTTTTAACATAAATGAAATAAAAAACATATTTTCCTATATAGCATGAGAACAAAAACCATAATATATGAAAATAATTTTTTTTTAAGTAATGAATAATTTATTTAGCAATTCCTTGTTATTAAATTTTAATTCAAAATTTTTTTAAGTGTCATAGAATTACGCTTTCACTTATTTGTGTTATTTTTATATTAGGTTAATAAAATGCAAATTATCAATTAATTTTATAAAATATTTATCTTATAATATTATTTTTAAATTCAACATTAACAAAATTATTTTAATATGAATTTAACCAAGAATACAAGATAAAATGATCCCCTCATATAATTATAAAGAATATAAATTTTTTACAGTAATACCAGGGGGCTTTAAAATTTGAATTGGCATAAGGTGTCACTTAATGTGGATTTTATTTAATTGACCATTTCAATTAATAGTATTATATTTAGTGCACATATTAAATTACGAAGAATGGTGATGATAAAAACTATGTTAATTCAAGAACTATTTTTTACTTGTGATCGACATTATTTAAACAAATATTGATCTTAATACCAGTTTAAAGTTTTTGTTTAATCAAAATATATTATTATTAACTATTTTTATGCCACAGTGGACCTTAATATAGCTATTTGATTAATACCAATGACACTATTTAAAAAACAAAATATTTTAAAGCCTAAATAAATTGACCCTTAATATATAACAGCCACTTAACACAGTTCATAGGATATTTTATATTCACATTAATTTAAGTTGCTGAAATAAATGCTACAATCACTCATTTTTAAAATATATTTTTGGCAGTGTTTTTTAGTAGAAAAATGAATATTTTAGATTTCAATAAAGATATTTACTTTAAGAACTAAATACCATCTATAAATACATACTAGGAGGGGAAGAAGAATGAGGTGGAGGTTCTTCTCTTTTCTTTTCTCCTTTATGCGGATATGCGAAACTATGTCGATCTTCCTCATAGCTTTCATCCATTTTGAATTTTTCACAAGACCACGCCATTGCTGCTATTGGGGAGTCACCAGGCAGATCTACTTCTGCTACAATTACTCCATGTACATCAATGATTATTACTTGACCACCAGATGTTCCAAACATAACCTAAGCACATAAAAGTAGTTTGAATTAGTATGACAGACTGAATTATTCTAGTATCTTGGTTTAGCGTATGAAGTGCTTACAAAGAAATGACTTATAATTTTGAATTATTTTAATACAGCCAGTCATTCAATAAAACTTAGTGATATTTAATCAATTTTTAATTTCATATATTTTCTATAACAAAGATAGACAAAAAGGAAAAAATACAATTTTTATTATATAAATTAAAAACTTTTTTAATGGAAAATGGGTTTATGTTTAATGTGATATTTGATTTTGATACAGAAAGCAAAAACCTCCAGTTGTTTTTTGTACTATTTAAGTTAATAAATACAATTTGAAAAATGCAAAAGAAATTTAATGAGGAAAAGAGAAATAAAATCCCATTTCTCTTAACATTAGAAGGTTGTTCAAATGAAAAAAAAATCCCGAAAACATAGCATTAAAAACTAATTATTGCCTCCTTTTTTTACTTTCATAACACAAAATAGGATAAATAAATTTTAATCAAACAAATTCAAAGTTATACTGCCAATGTTTCAGAAATTTACAACAATTAAAAAGTAAAATTTATTAATTACTGACTAATTTTTCTATTGATTAGTACATCCCAAAGATTGATGGAATGCATCATGAATAGAATTCTGTTTCACTTTATTTTGTTTCCATTATTCTTATTTTATTTCCTATTCCATTTCAAAGCTTTATGGAAGTATATTTAATGGTCTTGGTGGGGTACTAGTATCTCCTACAGTGAATGAGTACATGTAATATGAAATTTCTTGAAAATTTTGCATAATGATAATAAAATTTTTCTTTAAAAATATTTTTCAAATTTCTTTTTCTCTTAAAACAATTAAAATATAATGCTACTTATCCTATGTAAATTTTGTTAAAAAAGTCCTTGAATTTATCTGTTTTATTTCATATTTTTATAAATGTGCTATTTTCAATAATTAATTCCATTTTCAAAAAGATGGCAAAATAATTTTATTCGTATTAAATATTTTTATTCTATGTTCACATCTTAGTTTAAAAAAATAATTTTGATATAACTATAATTTACAGAGTCAGTCAGTGACAAGAATTAAAGTAAGTGTGAAATGCAAGTTAAGACAAAGAATTAACATGCTAGTTATATTTATAACCCTAATATTATACTAAAACTATAAAGCTGTAAAATATCAGATGCTAATTACATTTTGATCATCAGGTGTCCAAATTCCACAGTTGATATTATGTTCCAAATTTAGCATTGAAGACCAGAATCTTTGACCAGAAACAGATCCTACCAGAACAAATCCATCCCGATAGCAAATAAGAGCCATACGTCCATCATGACTCCATGAAAAGTCGGTAACTTGAATACTTCGATCATTGATTAATTCAATAGACCATCGCCCTTCATATTTAATCCAAACATAAATTGTTCCTGTGTTATCACACGATGCTAATTTTTGATAGGGCTCATTCCACTTCACAAGAGTAACCTGAAATAAAGCATGTATTTATTACATCAAAGTCCAATTAAAAACATTTCACAAATCTTAATTATTATAAAAAAATTATTTCGATTACAAAAATGGTAAAAATTCCCCTTATTTTAATTTACAAATAAGTAAATGTAACTTACATTTTTTCATTCAAATTAGAATTAAATCATTCAGATTAAAATTTTTATTATATATTTGATGTTAAATAGTTGAAAATTAATAATTAATTCATATAAAGTATCTTAACCCTTTGAGTAAATCTGAACAATATTTACAAAAAATTAAAATAATTAAATTTAAAAAATGAGATTTAAATTCTTTTTTTTTTTTTTTTTTAAATAAGAAGTCAAAACGTAGTAAAAAAGAAACCAACAAATTAAAAAAATATAATACTTTATAAATTTTTTTTTGCACATAATCTTTCTGAAAAATTAATTTTTTATGTCTTCTAAATATTGACAGATTGATTTTTCTGTATATTTTAATTCAGAAAAGATAAAAAGGAAAAAAAAAAAAATTAGGTTAGTAAATTTTATGATTAATTTAGAAAAGTAGTTTAAGCACTAAGTTTTTTTTTACTTTTATTATTATTTAATTTCTGGAAGAAGGCTTTTGTTATAGACATTTAAACAAAACTGTTGTTTAATTTATTGATTCATGGAAATTAGATTAAATTTTCAAAACTTCAAATGTGTTTTTTTTCAGATTTTTTAAATGAACCAAAATTTTAAGAAAATTAAAATTATTTTAAATGCAACCGCTTTTCAAAAAACATAAGTACATAATAGAATTTTTATTACAATTTTGATAATGTAAATTATATATTTACATCTATATTTAAACTTTATTTTCTCAATAAATATTCTATAATTTTCATATGAATTCATATAATTTTCAATCATTTCAAATCAAATATATATGTTCAAAATGATTATCACTTTTTGACAAAATATTAAAACTCTATAGAAATATAAATGTAAAAAATTGTTTGTTTAAATGTTTTAAATCAAGCTGCCATTTTACATTTGTTTATACGTACATATTATTTTTTAAGTATTGATAAAATTCTAGAAATTCTAATAATGTACCTAGAAGTTAAATTTTTAATATAATTAAAATCTCATTGAAAATATTAATGATTATATTGGAATAGAATTATCACTGTTACTAACTGAAGAGAAATGTTTTATTATTATTGCATTAAGAAAATCATACTGAAAACTAAGAAAATCATCCAATATCTACTTTTAAACCAGATTATTACAATAATATGAATATCTTGCTTGCAAATGAGCTGAAATAATCGAATTTAATCTTAAAATAAATCAGTTCTTAAAAATTAAATTGTTGTTTAAACATTCTTTTAAAAATTCTCTCATTTAAAAATATGGTCTAAACATAAATGAACAAATTAAGAAGATGAAATATAGTATAATTAATGATAATTTTTTATATTACACAATTTAGTGAAAAAAAAAAACTTGTAAAATGTTAAATTATAAATCATATAAAAAAGTAAGGATAACTTTATAATCCATTTTTGTTTTATTTAAGAAATAACTTAAATATAATTTCCTTAGGAATAAATAAAGGAAAATCTACTTTAAAATAAGATTCATTCATACAAATTTGGTAACAACATATAGAATAAGATTGTAACATAAGTTAAATAGTTAATAATAATTGCCTTTTAGTAATCAATTACATAATATGAACATGAACATAAATAGGAATTAAAAGATAAAAATTAAAGATAATTAATGAGAACATTTTTTTCACAATTTAACATAATATAAAACAAACTTGTAAAATGTTAAATTATAAATCACGTA